>VXBP01007045.1:33795-101668 GCA_013400115.1 Rhinopomastus cyanomelas
CTCTCCACAGGACTGCTTTCCAGTAGATCACCTCCCAGCCTGTACTGGTGGAATTTGTTATTCCTCCCCAGATGCAGGACTCTGCACTTGTCCCTGTTGAACCTCATCTGGTTTCTCTGTGCCCAACCCTCCAGTTGTCCAGGTCTCTCTGGATGGCAGCACAGCCCTCAGCCGTATCAGCCAAGCCTCCCAGCTTGGTGTTGTTGGCAAACTTGCTGAGCAGACACTCTGTGCCCTCATCAATGTCATTGATGAAGATGTTGAACAAGACCGGTCCCAGCACCGATCCCTGAGGGACACCACTAGTCACAGCTCTCCAGCTGGACCTGGCACCATTGATCACCACCCTCTGAACTCTATCCTGCAACCAGTTCCTAACCCACCTCACTGTCTGCTCTTCCATCCCACACCTCCTCAGCTTGCTCACTAAAATCTCATGGGAGACGGTGTCAAAGGCCTTGTTAAGGTCAAGGTAGACTACATCCACTGGTTTCCCTGAATCTAACCATTCAGATTCTGTGAAACTAGTCTCATGGAGAGACATTTTGGGCAATTTTTATGCCTTAACAAATTAAAATAGTGCAGGATTTTATTTGTCTTGTTTGGATCTATTTAAAATAATTGTAAGAGTGAACATCCAACACTTGTCTCTGAAATTAAAAAGATAAATTAAAGACCTTACATCTAAAATATATTGCTTTCAAGCATCCAAGAGAGACATTAGATTGCTTCTACAGTCCAGAGACTGTAGTGCAAGTAACAAACAACTTGGACTACTTCATGGGAGTTGCAGAAATTCAAAGCAGGCCAATCCTATTGATCTTACTAAAGCATTAGCTGGACATTTCTAAATGCAAAACATGTTAAATCTGAAGTAGTGTGGCTTCTGCATTAGTTCTTTTTTCCTTCAGAAAAAAAATGCTTGTACTATACAAATCCTACTGTTGCAAAGCAATTTCTGAGATATTAACAGCTTGGCTATCATTCTTAATGTTCTCTGTACTGCTGAGGATTTCAGAAAAGCAGCAGAAATACATCACTGCAATCATTAGCAATCAAGAGTTTCCAATAACTGAGTCACACCTACTTGTCAAGCAGTTGATATAAATGAAGCAAAACAAAGATTTTGTATTTAGTGAGGAGATTTCTGAGAAAAATGAAGGTCATCCTTCCAGATCTTTTTACTTCAAATGCAGCTACATCACAGAGAGATGATTCTGCTGCACCAGTTTAGTCAGATTGCTAGTTAACTGGAACCATAGTGGATGGGAAGTTGGGAAAAGGTTTACAATCACTACAACTGTTTAATCCAAAAGGTAAGTAGCTACTCAGCCTCTTGGCTTTCCTGAACTAGACTATGAATTGCTACTGAATCACAAAATCCTTATTAATTACAACAGTGTCTACAACTGAAAAATCTAAATCAAAGAAGAAAGGATAGGCACTTGGGGATTGTACAATGAAATAGTTGCAATTCAAGAAGAATTTTATTTGGAAGAATGCCGGAAGGCTTTTAAGCACTTTTGCATAAGACAAGTTTCAATTTTACATAAAACCAAGCTGATGTAATGAAGAAATTCAGGAGAGAATAATGACCTAAGTTAAAATTTTGGTCTGGGCAAAACCAAACATGTCAAGCATGGAGCTAAGAATTTAGTTTTAATTGTAATAATGTTTTCACAGTAATGATAAGGTTGGAAAAGACCTTAAAGATCATCCAGCCCAACCTAAATCCAAATAAACCCAGTAATCCTAACATCTAACATCTAGATCATGCCACTCAGCACCTCATCCAGTCTAACCTTGAATACCTCCAGGGATGGTGACTCAACCACCTCCATGGGCAGCCCATTCCAAAACCAGATCACTCTCTCAGTGAAAAATCTTTTCCTAATGTCAAGTCTAAACCTCTCCTGATGGAGCTTAAGACTATGACCCCTTGTCTTGTCTCCAGTGGCCAGGGAGAAAAGACCAACCCCTGTCTGACTACAACCACCTTTCAGATAGTTATAGACAGCGATAAGGTCATCCCTGAGCCTCCTCTTCTCCAGGCTAAACAAACCTAGCTCCCTCAGTCTCTTCTCACAGGACTTATCTTCCAGCCCCTTTACCATTCGAGTTGACCTTCTTTGGACTCATCCCAGCACCTCAACATCTTTCCTAAACTGAGGGGCCCAGAACTGAACACAATACTCCAGGTGTTGTATAACCAGTGCTGAATGCAGGGGGAGGATAACCTCCCCTGACCTGCTGGCCACACCATTCTTAATGCAGGCCAGGATGCCACTGGCCCTCTTGGCCACCTGGGCACACTGCTGACTCACGTTAAGTTTGCTATCCACTAACACCCCCAAGTCTCTCTCCACCTGAGAACTCTCCAAGAACTCCATTGCCAGCCTGTAGTTCTGCCTGGGATTGTTATAACCAAAATGCAGAACCCGACACTTAGACTTGTTCCTACACAGTCCTTGTTCCTACACTTGTTCCTTTTCATGGTCTAATTCCAAAATAATACCCAAAAAAGTTGTTATTGATACAGTGCAAATTGCTACACAAACAATTTCTATTCCATTCTTTTTGCTGTTATAATGTTCACTTCTCCAATGTCCCTCAGAATCCTAAGTTCAGCAACAGCTAAACCTATCTCAGCTGACATGGGTGATTGTGATAATGAGTAATCAGCAAGCTGAGGACTTTGAATAAAGGATCATAATGCTTATGGTGGGAGCTTCTTTCTTTTCAGTCTCGCCTTATAGAAACAAATTTTTCTCACAACAGTCAGTTTCCTTTCCACTGACTCCTGTCTATTCTTGACAAAAAGAGATACTAACTCTCTTGGGCTGTTGGACTATTGTTACTAGGAGAAGGTATCACACTTGGAGAGAATCCACCAGTCATTTGCTTCAACAACGTAAGTCAACCTCAAGCTGTACCAGCCTGGAAAGACCCCGAGACCTTGCACTAGCCAGACAACGCAAAGCCTGTGTCCTTGTAGTAGTGATGGCAGAAAATCACATTTATGGGGCTACAGCTGTCATAAAAGCATACCACTAAATGTCTTCTGATGGGATCTGGCTTAGGTTATGCAGCCCACAGGGTAAAATGGGAAGGAAATGAAATTCTACTAGTGTTTCCTGAATGTGTCTTTAAAATTATTAGATTAGAGAGGGTTCAGAGGAAAAACTTAAACTTTTTGTCTTTGTCTGTATAGTCACCAGTGCTGAGAAAAGGGACAGCTTTCACTGGGTGGTTTGTACTGAAAAATAGCAAAAGAAAACAAAACTTTTATTTTTTTCTTGGTGTATAGGAGACTTGGAATTAGCCAGTTGGCTAATGTGTTCAGTGGCAGCATTAAGAAAGTGGAGACGGTAAAACCAAGCAAACTTCCTAAATCCATAATCCATTTTATATTTATTAACCTAGAGCTTGCTTCTAAACACAAACATTTGAATGCTGAGTAGACTAGCATGGAGCAGTGACAGAGCTTGTGCCCACTCCCAAAAGTTATTTATTGAGGTTTTTGGCTGATTTGGATGTCTCTTTAAACAGGGAATCTTGGGGGAGTTAAGAGAAAGCTGCTCGGGGTCAGAATCTTGCGGAAAAAGCTGAAAAGCAAGGTGGTGGGGTCCCAGCCACAGGGCCATTAAATGCAGCAAAACTGGAAGTCGTGCTAAGACCACATGGAGCAGTGACAGAGGAGTCTTCTCTAGCCGTCAGCGGGGATAAAAAAACCTGAAAAACAACCTGGCAGCAGAGGAAGTCCAGGCTATGCTCAACACCACTGCACATGGATATAGAAACCCAAACAGAATTCCCCCAGCAAGGTGAGTCTGTGCAGGTGACAGGCTGCAGTGAATGCAATAGTCTCTCTCTTTTCCCAGGCGGTGTATGGTGTGAGCGGGTAGATTATCTGCTTAACTGCATGGCACGACTGCAAGATGAGGTTGAGAATCTACAAGCGGAAGCAGAAAGGCTTAGGAACATTAGAGAGGCTGAAATAGTCATAGACTTTTGGAGTCAGGCTCTGCAGTATGAACAAGGGCCAAATAAGAGCCAGAATCAGAGGGCCCTTGTATCTCACAATTCTCAGATGGAGGACAGAAGCCTGAGTAGGAGTGAGTGGAGCCAAGTGCACGGTCGTGGCAGAGGGCAAGCACCACCCTTGCTTGCCTCACCTCCTGAGCCCTTACTGGAAGACAACTGGTCTAATAAGGATATACAGGACAGGTAACTTATTCTGGAGGTCCTAACATGGTCACATAAATCAGAGATGTCTTCCAGTGATATGACAACCTCCTCCACAAAGAAGAAAAAGGTTCTAGCTATTGGAGACTCACTCCTGAAAGGAAACTGAGGGCCCAAAATGCAGAGTTGACCCTCATCATAGGGAAGCCTGCCTGGAGCCTGAGTCAGAAACATCACTAGGATGCTCCCTAACCTGATGAGATCTGCTGACTATTGTCCCCTGCTGATCATCCAGACAGGTGGGGAGGAAGATGTATTGCATAGCCTGAGGGGGAATAAAAAAACCTACAAGGCCTTAGGATGTCTGGTAAAAGAGTCTGGGGCACAAATTATATTCTATTCATTTCTTCCATTTTGGGTGAGTACATGAGCTGGAATAGAAGGATTCAGTCCATAAATGCCAGGCTATGAGACTGGTGCTAAAGGCAGGGCTCTGGCTTCGTTGATAACGGCTGGTTTTAGAAGGCATGAGGCCTTACAGGTACCCTTGACTGGGGTTCAACTCAGAGGGAAGAAAGGGTTCTATGGCAAGAATTGGTATCACAGTATCACAGTATCACAGTATCATCAAGGTTGGAAGAGACCTCATAGATCATCAAGTCCAACCTGTCACCCAGAGCTCAAGGCTAGACCATGGCACCAAGTGCCACGTCCAATCCCGCCTTGAACAGCTCCAGAGTTGGCGACTCCACCACCTCCCTGGGCAGGCCATTCCAGTGGCCAATGACTCTCTCAGTGAAGAACTTTCTCCTCACCTCAAGCCTAAATTTCCCCTGGCCTAGATTTCCACCTAGGAAACACCTAGATTTCCACCTAGATTCAGGGTGGGGTTGGGTAGTTGATGTACCGGTATGCACCAGTGGGACAGAGCTTTGATCTTGATGAAAACCAGGTGTCCTCCCACTGTCCTAGGGTGAAATTGGAGCGCTCAGCTCACTCCCTGAAATGCCTGCACACCGATGCACACAGTATGGGGAACAAGCAGGAGGAGTTAGAAATCTGTGTCCAGTCAGGTGATTATGATCTGGTGGCAATTGCAGAGTGCTGGTGGGACAGCTGGCATGACTGGAATGTGGTCATGGATGGCTATGTTCTTTTCAGGACAGACAGATCAGCAAGGCAAGGTGGTGGAGTTGCTCTTTACGTGAGAAAGCAACAGGAATGTGCTGAAGTCTGCCCAGGGTGCATGAATAGAGAGTTGAGAGTTTGTGGGTGCAGATTAAGGGGCAAGCTGGCATGGATGACACTGTTGCGGGTGTCTATTACAGAACACCAGACCAGGACGAGGAAGTTGATGAGGTCATCTACAGGCAGCTGACAAGCAGCCTTATAGCTACAGACCCTGGTTCTCATGGGGGATTTTAGCTACCCTAATATTTGCTGGAAGACCTACTCAGCCAGCCCCCCACAGTCCAGGAGGTTCCTCCAATGCATTGGTGACAATTTCCTGATGCAAATGGTGGAGGAGCCCACTAGGAGAGGAGCAATGCTGGATCTTGTAGCCACCAACAAGGCGGGTCTGTTTGAAGCAGTGAAGGTTGAGGGCAGCCTTGATTGCAGTGACTATGAGATGGTGGAGGTCAGGGTCGCATGTGGTAGGAACAGAATGCCTAGTAGAATCACAATCCTGGACTTCAGGAAGGCATGGCCACTTGGGATGATTATAGGGCGACTCCGTCTAGGTGATCCTGCTGTGGCAGGGGAATTGGACTTGACGATAAGTTCCTTCCAATCCCTGATGTTCTATGATTCTGTGATTCTGTGAAAGCTCCTTCTGAGACTGACTTTTTTCAGATGTGGAATCAGAGATGTTCCTTATTAATTTGTAGTGTGTGTTTGATGTGAGCATATGGTTTTGTTGTTACTTCTTTGAGTTAAAACAGCTCTAATTTCCTTATATCTCCATGTTGCTGTTTTCCTCATACTTACTTAGTTTAGCCTTTAATGCTGGTTCCAGATCTGAGACCACTGAAAATAACAGAGTTATAAAATAAATACATTTGAGACAAATAGCTACATCTTACATAAATCTGCACTTAATTACAATTGAGCTCAACATTTTAATGCATTTTGCTTTAATTACAATTTTGATGACCTTCTTAGAACTGAAAGCAATTTTTCGTTATTTAATGACATGCATGTGTGTGCTTGGGGACTTCTGTTGCTAAGTGATTTGCAGGAAATCAAAGTAATGAAGTGTCAGATAATATTTCATACTGTTTTTATAGAATGGTGTCAATGAACAAAGAAGAGATTTGCATCACATTCACAAAATCTTAAGGGTTTGAAAGTTTGAGACCCAAATACAGTTCTAACAGAATTCCACATCTCCGTGTTATACTGTATCCGATGTTTATATCTGATACAACATTATATAACAGAGTAGGGATAGATAAGCACAATGTGGACTTCTCCCATTAATTTTCAAGTTTGTAAAGTAGGGTGTGCTGCAAGTGAATGGGACCTGGACAGGATGGAGACATAGGTGAGGAGAAACTGAATGAAATATAATCACACAATCACAGAACATAAGGGATTGGAAGGGACCTAGAAAGATCATCTAATCCAACCCCCCTGACACAGCAGGATCACATAGACCAAGCCACACAGGAGTATGTCCAGGTGAGATTTAAACAACTCCAGAGAAGGAGACTCCACAAGCCCCTGGGCAGACCATTCCAGTGCTCTGTCACCATCACTGTGAAGAAGTTCCTTCTCATATTGATGTGGAACCTCCTGTGTTCCAGTTTACAGCCATTGCCCCTTGTCCTGTCATTAGATGACACTGAGCAAAGCCTAGGTCCATCCTCCTGACAGCCACCCTTCACATTAATGAGATCACCCCTCAGTCTCCTCTTTTCCAAAAGAGACCCAGCTTCATCAGCCTTTCCTCATAAGGTAGGTTCTCTACGTCCTTCATCATCTTAACTGCTCTGTGCTGGAGTCTCTCCAGCAGGTCTGTGCTCTTCTTGAGCTGAGGGGCCCAGAACTGGACACAATACTCCAGATGTGGTCTTACCGGGGCAGAGTAGAGGGGCTGAAAAACCTCTCTTGATCTGCTAACCACCCCCATTCTGATTCACCCCAGGATGCTGTTTACCCTCTTGGCCACAAGAGCACACTGCTGGCTCATGGTAATCCTGCTGTCCACCAGGACCCACAGGGCCCTTTCTCCTACACTGCTCTCCAAGAGGTCTGTCCCCAACCAACACTGACACCTGGGCTTGTTCTTGACAAGATGAAAGATTCTACAGTTGCCTTGGTTATATTCCATTGTATTTCTCTCTGCCTAGCTCTCCACCCTGTCCAGGTCTTGCTGAATGGCAGCATAGTCTGCAGGGGTGTCAGCCACTCCTCCTAGCTTTGTGTCATCAGCAGACATACTAGCAGTGCACTCTAATCCCTCATCCAAGTCATTAAGGAATCTGCTGAATAGGACTAGTCCCAGTACTGACCCTTGGGGACTCGACTAGATACAGGCCTCCAAGTAGACTCTGTCCCATTGACCACTATTCTCTGGCTTGTATCCTGCAGCCAGTTCACAATCCATCTCACTACCCTATCATTTAGTACACACTGCCTCAGTGTGGCTGTGAGGATGCTATGTGAGACTGTGTCAAATGCTTTACTGAAGTAAAGGTACATCACATCCACTGCTTTGCCATCATCTCTCCACCTGATTATGCCCTCATAAGGCATAACCAGGCTATCAGGTTGGTCAAGTATGACTTCCCCTTGGTGAAGCCATGCTGAGTGTCCCTAATGACCCTCTTGTCCTTGATGTGCCTAGAGACAGCATCAAGGATAAATTGTTCCATTACTTTTCATGGGGTGGAGGTGAAGCTGACCAGTCTATAGTTACTTGGGTCCTCCTTCTTACCCTTTTTGAAGATTGGAGTGACATTTGGTATCCTTCAGTCCCCAGGCACCTCTTCTGATTCCCATGACTTACCAAAGATGATGGAGAGTGGCCTAGCAATCACTTCTTCCATCTCCCTTATCATGCGTGAGTGCATCCCACCTGGGCCCACGGATTTATGTACATGCATTTTGCTCAACTTATCCCTAACCCAGTCCCCATAAACTCCTTTTTTTCTCCACTTCCCCTACTGCCTCAACAGACTGGGGCTTGATATCTGGACAGCCCCCAGCAGTACAGACAGAGGCAAAGAAGGTGTTCAGTATTTTTGCTTTCTCTGTATCCTCTGTCTCCAGGGCACCCACCTCATTCAGCAGGGGGCCTACATTGCCTCTAATTTTAGTTTTACCTTCAATGTATTTGAAGAAGCCTTTTTTGTTGCCCTTGACCTCTCTTGCAAGGTTTAATTCTAAGGAGACCTTGGCTTTTCTAGTTGCATCCCTACATCAACTCACTAGAGCCTTATAATCATCCCAAGTGGCTGTCCCTTCCTTCCATGACTTATATACTTTTTTCTCTCTCTTCAGTTTGCCCAGCAGCAACCTGTTTAACAAGACAGGTCTTCTGGCTCCCTTCCTTGGCTTATTTCTTGTTGGAATGCTCTGATCTTGTGCTTCAAAGCAGTGGTCTTTGAATGGGCCCCCTTACTTGCCAGTACCCCGTCCCATCGGATTTCTCCTGCAATTGCTTGAAAATGGCAAAGTTGGCCCTCCTGAAGTCCAGGACTATGATTCTACTAGGCATTCTGTTCCTACCACATGCGACCCTGACCTCCACCATCTCATAGTCACTGCAATCAAGGCTGCCCTCAACCTTCACTGCTTCAAACAGACCCACCTTGTTGGTGGCTACAAGATCCAGCATTCCTCCTCTCCTAGTGGGCTCCTCCACTATTTGCATCAGGAAATTGTCACCAATGCATTGGAGGAACCTCCTGGACTGTGGGGGACTGGCTGAGTAGGTCTTCCAGCAAATATTAGGGTAGCTAAAATCCCCCATGAGAACCAGGATCTGTAGCTGTGAGGCTGCTTGTCAGCTGCCTGTAGAAGACCTTATCAACTTCTTCATCCCGGTCTGGTGTTCTGTAATAGACACCTGCAACACTGTCACCCATGGCAGCCAAGCTCTCAACTCTCTTTTTATGCACCTCTGGATAGGCTTCAATACATTCCTTTTGCTCTCTCGCGTAAAGAGCAACTCCACTATCCCGCCTTACTGATCTAACAAGGGCAAGTGTAGAGTTTGCATCTGTGCAGAAACAACAACAGGTACCGGTATGTCGGAATCTGGTGATGAGAGGGTCCGGGGGTTGCCGACGCCGCAACGGGAAACAGCACAGGAGACAGCTGTGTGGTGAAAGCAGTGGAGGCACCGTAGTTGTCCGAAGTTCGTCTGTGGTCTGACTGACCTCGGAGACCGATCCTCCCTTTTATTAACCCACAACGTCAATGATAAACAAACTCAGGATTGGTGCTTGGTGCATTTGTGGCATTAGGTGATAGGTCTCCAGACCACGCACGCCTGATTTCCCTGTATGCTTTGTGTGAGGAACTGTGCAAGGAATTTAGTTTGAGATAATGGGAATTTCTAGCTACGCCACAGATTAACCCCGAAACCAATTATGACAAGTCCCTCCAGCCATGCACTTCTGAGACCTGGTTTGCCAAGACAAAGAGGAACCCTCTTAAAGGAGAACTGAAATGTTCCCACACCGGTATAGGCTGGGGATTGACCTGTTGTAGAGCAGTGTAGGAGATCTGAGATCCTGGTGGCCAGCAGTATGTCCATGAGCCAGCAATGGGCTCTTGTGGCCAAGAAGACCCATGGCATCCTAGGATGGATCAAAAGAGGATTGGTTAGCAGATTGAGAGAGTTTCTCCTCCCGCTCTGCCCTGACCTGATGAGATCCCATCTGGAATATCGTGTCCAGTTCTGGGCCTCTCTGTTCAAGAAGGACACACAGATCCACAAAGAAAATTAAGGTAACGGAACATCTCCCTCATGAAAATCTGAGGAAGCTGTGCATCTTGAGCTTGGAAAAAGGAGACTTAGGGGTGGTCCCATTCATGTTTACAAATATGGAAAGGATGGGTGTTAGGAGGGTGGAGCCAGGCCAGTGGAATCTAATGAAGGGGCAATGGGTGTGAGCTAGAACACAGGAGGTTCCAAATAAATATGAGAAAGGAATTCTTCACAATGTGGGTGACAGAGCACTGGAAGGCACTGCCCAGGGAAGTTGTGGACTTTCCTTCTCTGGCAGTGTTTAAAACCTGCCTAGGCTTGTTCCTTTGCAACTTGATCTAAGTGATCCTGCTCTGGTGGGGGGACTGAACCTGATGGTCTTTCAAGTTCCTTTCCAATCCCTAATATTTTGTGGTTCCCCATTTTCTCTCTTTGTTTCTCTCTCACTTGTTGTTCCTTTTGAAATAAGGCTCACTGTTTCCTACATTTTTGTTTCTGGAAGAAGCTGAAGTGCATTGTACCTGATATATATCCTGTATAAATTCATCTTGTAGATACAGAACTTGTCAACTTCAGAGTGAACCTGCAGCAGGTAGAAGTGACACAGCACTGATTTCAATATAGTCCTGTCACAGAAATAGTGGAAGGGGGATCAGCACCACACACAGATTAAAAACACTTTTAATAACAGAACTGCTTACAAGTCAGCTCTTTCAGAAAGAGTCCAAGAGGTTGAGTTATTGATATGGAAATGCTTCAGCAATTCTGCAAGACAGCTAGTGTAAGATTCCTATACCACATCTCGTTTTGGAGAGAAAGAGAAGCCATATATGCTTTGGGAAAAAGTTTCCCAAATGAAGGCTTAAAATCCCAAGATATTAAGTTGCAGAGCATTTGGGTAACACTTGGGCATACGATAAGGAATAGATAAATTACTTGTCTGTTAATTGCAAGTTCTGTAGGAGTTAAGATGCAATTTTTAGAAGGGAATCATGGAATTACTGAGACTGAAAAAGACTTCCAGGATCATCAAGCCCAGACTATGACCTAACATCACCACATCAGCTAGACCAGCATACTAATTATAGAATCATAGAATCATGGAATCATAGAATCACTATGGACTGGAAGGGACCATCATCTAGTCCAATCCGCCTGCAACAGCAGGATCACATAGACCAAGTCACACAGGAACTTATCCAGCAGTCGGGTCTTGAATATCTCCGGTGAAGTAGACTCCACAACCCCCCGGGCAGCCTGTTCCAGTGCTCTGTCACCCTCACTGTGAAAAAGTTCCTTCTCATATTGATGTGAAACCTCCTATGTCCCAGCTTACAACCATTACCCCTCGTCCTATCATTAGATGACATTGAGAGGAGCCCGGCTCCATCCTCCTGACACTCACTCTTCAAATATTTATAGACATTAATTGTCACCCCTCAGTCTCCTCCAAGCTAAAGAGACCCAGCTCCCTCAACCTCTCCTTATAAGTGAGGTGCTCCACCTCCTTCATCTTCCTCCTTGCCCTATGCTGGACTCTCTCCAGAAGCTCTACATCCCTCTTGAACTGAGGGGCCCACTGGAAGAGGCTTCCCAGGGAGGTTGTGGAGTCTCCTGCACTGGTAATATTTAAGACCCACCTGGTTGCGTTCCTGTGCGATTTGGTCTATGGGATCCTGCTGTTGCAGGCGGATTGGACTAGATGATCTTGCGAGGTCCCTTCCAATCCGTAGTGATTCTATGATTCTGATGCTGGTTTTCAAGGAGATCTTGACCCTCACCTTACTAAATCCTCCTTTCAGGGAAATGGAGAGGGGGAGATGGTTCCCCTTTCTGTCTCCTCTTCTCCAGGCTAAACACCTGCATCTTTCTCAGCCTTTCCTCATCAGACTTTCTTTCCTCTAAAACCATTGCTAACATGTTGTTAACACCTAAAGAAATAGGTAGGACTTTCAAGGATAACTGAATCTGTGGAATCCTCTACAATATTTCATTAATTAAAAAGAAAGTCTGAGTTTTTAGAAGAAATTAGTCACTAGTTTATTTTTTTTAAAAAGATCGATGCATAAACTTTAAGATAAATTGATTTGCTCTTGAGAAATTTGGGGAAATTCTTGAGAATTTGGGAGCACTTTCATTTAGAAATCAAGTATTTTGCAGTAGTTTTTCTCTCTGATTTGCTTCTTCACCTTTATCTCACTTAACACACTACATCACGTCACATTGATCCTGCTAGACCAAAACCATGTTTGTGTAATACATTATTAAAGTACAGCCAGACTCATGATCTAGTACACTCAGGGCTTTGTAGCTGCATTATTTTACTTGGTGCTCCTTAAAAAATACCCAAGGGTTTCCGATGCACTGCTATATCCTCTCGATGATCTCTTGGGTCCCTTCCAACCCCTAATATCCTATGATCCTATGATCCTATGATCCTTTTACCACATATTGCTTAGCTGCATGCCATTAGGTTACTAAACAAGGTATATTTCTCAGTCCTCACAGAATAGGTCTAATATTTGAGAGATTATATATATTTATTTTACTAATTTTGCCACTGGGGAAGTCACACAGAGGGTGGTTAGAAAGAGTATCTTGCCATTCGGCTCTGCGAACATGTACCAACACTGAAGACTATCAGTTACTCATGTACAACCTGCTCAAAGGGCAATGCACACTGCTCTCATTAGTTAAATGAATCCTGTCTCTCAGGTTTGAAATTGAAACACTTCTGGTGTTTCTGTGTGACAGAAGAGAGTTGTTCTCAGCTAGAGAGGAAAATGCTACAAGAAAAGGACTGGTATTTTGGTGACAAGGGTAAATGGTAAATAAAGCCGGTATCAGGAGTCTGCAGGAAGATACATGAATACTGCGTGTCCTATTAGAAGACAAAGGTGGGAAAAGATTGTCTTTTTGATTCATTCAGTCTGCTGAAGTCTAGGCCAGGTGGAACTCTCCCAAAGGAGAATAAGTAGGTTCTTTCCCCAAAACAACTGAATACATTGGAGGGAAACCTGAGTTCTGCGTTCTTTATTCTGCCATTTAGTTTGAGGAAGAGGAGGCTGAGGGGAAATCTCATTGCTCCCTACAACCATCTGAAAGGACATTGTAGAGATGTTGGTGCTGGTCACTTCTCACAGGTAATTATTGACAAATGCAGAGGGAACGGCTTCAGGCTTCCACAGGGGAGGTTTAGACTAGACATTAGGAAGAAATTCTTCATGGAGAGAGTGGTCAGGCACTGGACTGCACTGGTCTGGGCTGCCCAGGGTGGTGGTTTAGTCCCCATCCTTGGATGTGTTTAAAAGTCACTTAGACATAGTGTTGAGGGATCTGGTTTAGGGATGAACTTTTAGAGTAGGGTTGTTCGTTGGCCTTGATGGTCCCAAGGGTCTTTACCAACCTGAATGATTTTATGATTCTCTAAAAACAATGACAGCAAGCTGGAGACTGTGATACAAATGAACTAAAAAACAGAGCAGGGGGAGGTGTGTAGGTAGCCATCTCAGGTTAACAGATGGGTTTTTTCCTCAGGAGAAAATGGGTAAAAAGAAAAAAGAAGCCCAGAGGCAATACGCAAACAGTCCATAACACTAAATATTGCTCAACCAAAAGAAGTGAAGGCAGAGCCTTACCCTGAAATAATAGATCCAGTGGGTTTCATTCTAAACTCTCTTGTTTTAGTGTCACACACTAGCAATTCAGGTTTTCGGTCTCAAAAGCTGCTGATAGTCTGATAGCTGATGTTTAAGTACAAGAAACATGGGAAATCTTGTGTCTTGGTTTATGCCCATTTATAGGAAATCTCAGTAACATAGTTTCGTGGAAGAGTTCCTTGTTAGGGAGATACTACCAAAGTTCATGGTTTACCTGTATTCATTTCGTGCTGAAAGGCACAAAAATGAAATTTATTGCACAAAGTGAAATTTATTGCATTATTCTGCTATGGTGGGGGGGCTGGACTAGATGGTCTTTTGAGGTTCCTTCCAATGCCTAATGTTCTGTGATTCTGTGATTATATTTTAAATTAGATTTATTTTTCCACGATGCTTTTAAGAAATGACAAAGCATTTTACCAATCTCTTTTATTAAGAGAAATCGCAAAAAATAATTTCTTAGTGCTAAGGGGGTATTTTACCTGTATAGGTTTGTTTTTTGAAGGTAGAGATTTGAGCTCAGAAGCAAAATTGCTTTATCTGTGTACAAGGCAATAATGGACACTGTAGAAATTGTGATTGCTGCATCCTTAACAAATGTCTTGTTTAGACACTAAAAGTGCTTTCTAGAAGCTCGTGTTCACAGTTCATTCACTCAGGTTGAGATGTTTGATTTAAGAAAAAGCCCAAAAATAGGAGCCCAAAGGGTATTTTTAGAACTGCATGTTTTGAAACATTGACGTAAGCATTGTTAAAGGAAGTGAGGTCTAAATACTGTAGAAGTAATGAAAATTTCTCTAGATGTTAGACCACAGAATCTTCTGTCACTTCCATGTAGGGGTTAGATGACAAAGTGGATTCCCTTATCCATCAAAAATGTGAGTGAAGACAGTTTCAGTGACTACTGAGTTATGAGTGACAACTATACAGGAAAGTTCACGTGGAATTTACTGAATGTAAAGAAACTAGATGCTGACCCCAAAACCTCCAAAAGAAACCTCATTAAAAAAACACATACAAGATGACATTAAGTTCACATAAATCCTTTTAGCTCTGGAATATTTTGTATTTAATTGGATAGCAATGGTGATGGGTAAACAGAAGAATCATGACGTTATCTAAAAATACACATTTAAATTCACTCAATTTAATTTCCTATGACTGGCTAAACTGAAAATAACCATATGACTTTGTTAGGGAGTCTAAAGCAATCCTGAAAAGAGTTTGCTTAAAATTTTACTTGCCTTCAGCTTGGTTCTGTAAGGCCAGTCAATATCTTGAGTTTTAAGCTGAGCAACAAGAAAAAAAAAGGTAGGGTGTACAGTTTAGTTTGGTAGAATGATTTCATTAAAGGCAACACGTTATTTGGCTTGAATTATTGGGTGTCACAGTGGCCAGATGGAAAGCTCAATTTACATTTAATTTTAACTGATTTATCAACTATTCCATTGACAAAGAGAGGTGTTACTTTGGTGAGTGAGAAAAATGCTATTTTCTGCTTATAGTTGCATTACAATCTTACAGCATGTTAGAAGTTTTGACTCAAAGCCTTTTCATCACTAGTGCTGTTCCCAGACTCCTCCATTTTTAGCTGTTCCTGCAAGAGCTCTAGTACCTGTTACTACGGATGACATTCTGCTGCCTTTTCCTTCATCCCTCCCCACATATTAATGAAAGCACAGTGTATTAAAAGGGCTGAATACGTGAAAGACTTTTTCAACTCACTGCAGCTTCTTCATTGGTTTGCTAAGGCAGCACTGATTTTTCTTCAATTTCTTTTGGAGAAACAGAATAAACAGCTTAACAGAACGAGAGTTCAGTTTCTGACTAACCAACTATCTTATCCTTGTTAAATGGTTAGGCATTGGGTTAGGGATAAGTTGAACAAACTGGATGTACATAAATCCATGAACCCAGATGGGATGCACCCACGCATGCTAAGGTTGATGGTAGAAGTCATTGCTAAGCCTCTGTCCATCATCTTTGCTAGGTCATGGGAATCAGAAGAGGTGCCTGGGGACTGGAGATAGTAAATGTCACTCTAATCTTCAAAAAGGGTAAGAAGGAGGACCCAAGTAACTATAGACTGGTCAGTCTCACCTCCATCCCAGGAAAGTGATGGAACAATTTATTCTTGATCCTGTCTCTAGGCACATCAAGGACGAGAGGGTCATTAGGGACAGTCAGCATGGCTTCACCAAGGGGAAGTCATACTTGACCAACCTGATAGCCTGGTTATGCCTTATGAGAGAATAACCATGTGGATAGATGATAGCAAAGCAGTGGATGTTGTCTATCTTGACTTCACTAAAACATTTGTAAGAAGGAACTTGTTCACAGTGAGGGTGACAGAACACTGCAAGGGGCTGACCAGGAGATTATGGAGTCTCCTTCTCTGGAGACATTTAAAATCTGCCTGGATGTGTTCCTGTGTGACTTGGTCTAGGTAATCCTGCCGTGGCAGGGGGATTGGACTAGATGATTTTTTGAGGTCTCTTCCAATCCCTAATGTACTATGATTCTGTGTTAAATCTTATGCTTTTCTTCAAGAGAACACGTCAAACACCCCAAACCTGGGTAGATCTTCAAAGCTTGTGCTCAAATACTTGAGAGATAAAGACAACAAAGCAGTAGTTAAATCATGTTTTGGTCTCCTTGACCTTCCCCTCTCCTTGGACACAGCACCTATGTGTTCCAGATCATGAATATTCACTGCCCACAAACACTATATAGCAGTTTCTGGGGGCATCTACTAGTCTCACAGACTTGGAACTATAGACCTGTGACATTAACCCCTTTTCCAGCAGATATCATATGATGGTGTGGGTTGGACAGGACCTTCAGAGTCATCTAGTCCACCTCCCATGCAGTGAGCAGGGATGTTCTCAACTCGAGCAGGTTGGTCAGAGTCCCATCCAAGGGTATGTTGTCATGAAGCATTAGAACAGTTGTATTCAAACTGGAGACATGTTTGTATTTCATGCCATGCCTGTGTGATTCTCTTTGTTATTTTATTCATGATATTCTCCTACCAGTTTGATTTATTAATTTCATTTGAGATGTATATTTTAGATTGAGCAAATGAAAGTACATCTGAAAGCCATTTTTTGGAAAAATCACACTCTGACTGATGGGTATTGATAATCTTGGCATGGTTGAAGCAGAAATTTTGCAAGCAACAGAAACAAGATTCAATACTTCTTTCCCCCCTCAGGCTGGTAATAAAACTGAAAGTCTTGGAGAACTATGAAATGTAGAGAATGTTTCTGTAAAAGTGGACCTTTCCAGGGACAACTGGGGGTTAAAAGATATCCTGTTCTGAATTGCAACCCTACAGGGCTAAAACTACATCTTATTACAGCTAAAAAAATGCCATAGAGCAGGGAAAAAAGAAATTAGAAAGAATGTTTTGTGTTACTTACAGTTAATTCCATTTTCCCCTTAGGCAAACAAGCCATTATCTTTGGTGATGGCAGTCTTTAACATTATATGAAACTTCCTTATTTTACTTTAAGCCCAAGAATAACATTTCTTTAATAGGTGGGTGGAAGAAAGAAGAAATTGATAAACAGATATGAAACTTCCAATTAAGTTTAGCTGAGAAGATTCAGATTCACAGTTTGCTTTATTTTTCCTTTAGTATCAGAAATCCTGTATCAAAACTGTTGATTTTACCATGTAGAGAAAATTGTGGCTTCCTGCTTTTCCATAGCTAATCTTTTTATTATCCTATAGGCATCTTTTATAGCCAAGAGCAATATTTTTTATCTACTGAGCAAGTTTTAGATGGGCATCAATATTGGGCAGTCTCTCTCCCTTTTATTCCTCATAGTCAGAAAGCACAGTAAACAGTTCAACTGTCTAAAGATCCCCAAATAAAATCAGCTACATTTCTCCAAGCTACATACTTTGGTGTGGTCCAAAAAGTTCTATCAGCATGATAATTCTGCAAATTCAAACTGATTTACGCTTTCTATACTTCTGGACTACACTTCTGCTCTGGGTCCTTATGTGCAGCACCAGAATGCTTTCAGCAATTTTGTCTTCTAATTCGCATTCTTCTTTTGGGGCATTCAGGATTTCTTCTCCACAGGCTTTAATGAATTTTTTGGTTCAATAACAAAGATGTTGAAAGTGACAAACAGGGTGCTAGTGCACCGTGCTGTGATAAAGAAGAGTCTGCTGTCGCAGACTACATATCCTCCTGATGGCCCACTTTCACTGCTTGAAGCACTGAGAACATTCCTAGGTGAACCCACATTTTGCACTTCTCATTTTACTTAATATTTGTCTAAGGAAAGGAATTTGTTTGGGTAGTAACTCCTGGAGTGTGTTTGAGGATTGCTGTGGCCCAGGCCCAAAGACAAAGAGGCTAAACTTCTTTTTAGGAGGAAGAGTCTCAGCATCCTGCAATTGGTACCATATGGTTCATCTGACTGAATTAAAGAATCTAATTCCAAAAAAGAGGAGGGCAGACACCGAGCTGTCTATAACCCCTCCAGTTATAAAAATAAAGAGCCAGTTTAATGCTCAGTAGCATTAAATTCCAACAAGACAGACTGTTTAGAACTAGGAAACGAGGAGAAAGAGTGGAAATAACATTCTGCTGCTAAGAGTTGATTACGTACAAAGGTCTAAGATTCCTCATCCTGGCAAATGCACGTATTCCTTGTCTTTATTTTCTTCGCTTTTCAAAAAATAAAAGGATGGGTAAAATTAGAAGGAAAACAGATAAAGGGAATAGGGATGATCCAAGTTTTGAATTACCTTCCATATGTAGGACCAATTAGAGTTTTACTCCCCTCATTACAATCTCTTGTTATATGGGAATTCGTTATGTGTCCTCTCTGGTTTATATTTCTGCAGAGCTGCAATTACTTGGTGTATAACTTAGTGAATTGTAAGAGCAAGAACTTTTTCACACATGGACAGGAGTCTTGATTACAATGCCATGTCATTAGGGCAGCCTACACATCCAGGACAAGAATGGTAGTTGGTCGATCTGTCCTACAGATTATGAAAACATACGAATCGAATGGAAAGTTTTAGATCAGGAAGATCAGTTTGTTTTACCAGAGTGTTTTATCAGAGACAGCTCTTCCTTCTTCAGTGTTCCGAAGCCGCATTTTTGAATGTAAGATTTCTTTTTTATATGGAATGGGCAGGTTTAAGCATGAAGTTTACTGTTGACGCTCCCACATCTCCTCCTTTCAAGAGTTTAATCCAGAAATCTTGCTGGTATGCTATGGCCATTTTGTTACATATTGATATTGACATTGTCCTTCTTTTCCTATCTTGTCAAGGTGCTAAAACTGAACCAAGTGTGTCACTTCCACCTGTAGAATCTTCTCCAAGCTGACATAACTGTACTGGTCAGATCCATGGCAGGACTTGGCCCCCCTAATTCACTGGCATTCTTGTTGTCTTCATGCAACATCTTATCTCTGTTCCTAACAGTTAGGTCCCACTTCCATTCACTAGTGAATTAAATAGTAAATTAAGAGATGTTTCATAGTGAATTAAGTAATGCTTCATCTTTATAGGCTTGTGGATTCCTTCTTGAGAATTCTTCCTGGGTTTTGAGTATCTCAATCAGCTTTTCCATTAAGAGTAGTATCCTGTATTGGTGTTCTGCTATTTCTCCAGCATTCAGCAGAACATGTTTCGAAGGCTAGAGTGCTAACTCGCTCTAACAGCATGCATCTTTACACAGACCCCATGGCATTTGCCCTTTCACCACAGCAGGGGATATATGTTTTTGATGTGGTAATGAATAAGGTTGTCCAGGTCTCTCAGTTCGAGGCTGAAAAACACCTGCAGGATATGTGGAGAATACATCTATAGAGACATGGGCTGTAGCTGCACAGCAGACAGCTAAGAAATAATCGAGTCGTTTAAGGCTACAAGAATTTCAGTATTTGCAAGCATGAAAGGCTTCTCTTAAAAGCTTTCACAGTTTTAAAGAGTGTCCCAGAAGGTGCTGCTATCATTACTAGAAAGCACACGCAGAAATGTCCACACACATGAGCTGCAGTATAAAGAGAAAAAGAATGTGTGATCCTGGATGAAGTTTTTCCACATTCCCTGATGAAGGAAGTGGAACATCCCCCTTATGAGGAAAGGCTAAGGTTGCTGGATGTCTTCAGCTTGGAAAATAGGAGACTGAGGGATGACCCCATGAATGTTGATAAATATGGAAAGGGTCAGTGTCAGGAAGATGGACCCAGACTCTGCTCAGTGTCATCTAATGATAGGACAAGGGGCAATGGGTGTAAGCTGGAACGTACGAGGTTCCATATCAATATGAGAAGGAACTTCACGGTAAGAGTGACAGAGCACTGGAATGGGCTGCCCAGGGGGGTTGTGGAGTCTCCTTCTCTGGAGATATTTAAAACCCACATGGATATGTTCCTTTGTGAATGGATCGAGGTGATCCTGCCTTGGCAGGAAGACTGGACTAGATGATCTTTCGAGGTCCCTTCCAATCCCTAATGTTCTGTGATTCTGTGAAAATTCCTAAGGAACATGATAGTATTTTCAAATTTTCATAAAAATCAGACTTCACCCTAATTAATTCTATAAAAGAGGACAGAAAAAGAAAACTTCTCCCATCTTTCTTCTTTAAAAGTTAGCTTCATATACCCTAGATTTAAGCCTAGTATGATCTTTATTACTTTTTAAATGGAACTTCTCAGAGTTATTTGTCTTTGAAACAAATCAAGAAGGAGACCATATGTACCACTGCAGACTATCTCACAATGCAGCTTCATAAGCCCTTATTTCAGTTGAGAGGGGATAAAGAGAACCATCTATTTTCATAATGGCTCTATTAGGGCAGACCATGCCTCTGCCTAGAAATGCCCTGTTAGCAAAGCTGTCATCCAACAATGATCTCTAGGAAGGTGAATGAATATAACACGGACTGTTCCTGCATTCATTTTAGAATAGTCAATAGCTTCCCCTATGCCTCCACTATTTCACAAAGCATCATAATTTCTTAAGGTTTATTTTTTGTTTAGTAATAATACCCTCTCATGGACCACAATTCGATCCAAAGTGAAAACTTGCCTAAGCAGGGAATTACACACTAGAGAAATATTTACAAGATCTATTGTAATTTCTCCTGCAAGAAGTCTACAGAGTCATTTTTCAGACTACTGAGAGAAGTTGATACAGTGAATTTCTTCTCCCGCTGCCCCTGGTCATATTCCAGGGTGATATATGATTGTTCATGGCCCTAATAGGGCAGGAGCAAAGAGATCCAGTTTCAGAAGCAAATTCTTCGTAGGACACTTGGGAACAAGAAGTGTTAAGAATAATAGGCTGGACAGCTGCTATGAAAAGGTGATAGTTGGGTTAAGGAAAGGACAAAGGGTACCGGGAAAGGATAATCTGTAAATAAGAACCCAAACCTTTTTGAACTCAGGGTGTTCTTTGAGCTAAAAAATGGATTTTTGGATTTTGCAAGTCATAGTTCACTACTGGAAAATCAATCTCAGATGAACCTTTCATTTTCAAATTTTTTTCAGAAAATACATATATAAAAAAAGACGACTTTGGAATAGGTTTGCACAAATTCTGGATTATTACATTAGCTCAAGTATAATTTGCAATTACTACTGGAATATTTGGTCACATATGTTCCAAATGCAAATTTTACTTCACAGATCAAGAAGGGGGAAAAAATGGATTTCAATTGGAAAGCATCCTAAATGGAATATATGGAAATGTTGTTCTCAAGGCATATGACAAATACCACCACTGGATTCTTCAGTGAAAAAGAAATATGTGAAGCAAAACCAATTGTAATGATTAATTTGACGCCGATCAGTGCGCATGCAGAAGATTATTATATGGTAGATTATGATGAGACACAGATCATTTACTTTAAAGTGTCAATAGAAAAGGTTGAAGAAAAAAGTTAGACTGCTGGGATTTATGCTGAGATATAAAAGTGCAGGTTTACAATATGATGTCAACAGGATCTGATGAGTCTGAAGTTATGATGTGAAGTACTCTTTTTACATTACAGGTTCCATGAAAGATGATTAAGTTTATTATAAACTACCCTGGAAATTAACTTTTTATGGCTCACTAGTGGTCAAATACCTATACTCAGGAGTCTCGTGTTCTTTGGATACTCTCTTTCTGCATGGAGTTACATCTGGTTGGAGGCCAGGCACGAGCGGTGTCCCCCAGGACTAGTGCTGGGGCCACCCTGGTTGAACATCTTTATCAATGATCTTGATGTGAGGATTGTGTGCACCCTCAGTAAGTTTGCAGAAGACACCAAGTTTGCAGAGAGGGTCAACGTGCTGGAGGGTAGGGACCTTGACAGATTATATTGATGCACTGAGGATAATTGTATGGTTTTCAATAGAGCCAAGTGTTGGGTCCTGCATTTGGGTCACAACAGTCCCCTGAAATGCTACAGGCTGGGGGCAGTGTGGCTGGAAAGCAATCTGACAGAAAAGGAGCTGTGGGTTCTAATTGACAGGTGGCTGAAAATGAGCCAGCAGGGTGCTCAGGTGGCCAAGAAGACCAATGGCATCCTGGACTGTATTAGAAACTGTGTGTCCAGCAGGAGTAGGGAGGTGATTGTCCCCCTGTACTTAGTAGTGGTGAGGCCGAACCTTGAGTATTTGGTCCAGTTTTGGGCACCTCAGTACAAGGGAGACATCAAGGTTCTGGAGTGAGTACAGAGGAGGGTAATGAAGGGCCTAGAGAATAAATCTTATGAGGAGAGATGGAGAGAGTTAAGCTGTTTAGTTTGAAGAAAAGGAGGCTTAGGGGACATTATCGCTCTCTACAACTATGTGAAAGGACATTGTAGAGATGTTGGTGATGGCCTTTTCTCAGAGACTATTAACAACAGAAACAGAGAGAAGGGCTTCAAGCTTCAACAGGTAGGTTTAGTTTAGACATTAGGAAAAAATTCTTCATAGATAGAGTGGTCAGGCCCTGGAATGGGCTGCCATCCCTGGATGTGTTTAAAAGTCGTTTAGATGTAGTGTTGAGGGATCTGGTTGAGGGATGAACTTGTAGAATAGGGTTGATGGTTGACCTTGATGATCCCAAGGGTCTTTTCAAACCTGAATGATTCTATGATTCTATAACTCAGCATTGGCAAGTGTAGAAACTGAAGAACTGCGGACCAAACTCTGATTTTAAGAAGTTACACTAAATTACACTAACTGTGTAATTTAGTTCTGGCAGTTTTATCTATCTACAAAATTGTCCTCTAGAACAGTGAATTTAAAAGTAATTGTTTGATTTTAGGCCTATAATCTGGCTTTCAGATTTGTTAAAAAACCCCTATCAATCAAACTTGCAGAAGCAGATCTTGGGGGAAGGCAAATTCATCCACCATTCCACAAAACTTAATTGCATTCTACTGTTGTGATCGGGCTACTCTGATCCACACAATATCATAATAAAAGTTATGACAAAGACTCTCGTTCAAGTGTCAGTTCAAATACTAGTTCTTACCACAAAAAAAACCTATGATAGCTGTGAAGGGTTAAAGCGACCTGTGCTTTAGAATTCTGCAGGTTCCAGAAACAACAAAACACCCAATCTATAGATTGAAGAAGAATCCCTAGAACAGCCAAGATCTTTTCAATTATTCAGAGAATAATCTTTACACATGTCTCAGTAAAATCAGTATATTATCTCTCTGGATATGTTAATATTATATTATTAGACAATGTCACCTCTTGCACTTAACTCACTGGCAAGAATAAAATTATCTTCCTCCCTTTTTGTGCTTTGATGAACATATTCTGGGTGAAACATCCATCTGCTTATTCTTGATACTAACATGATCACACTTGGCACAGAATACAAAAGAGGAAAAAAATGCATGGAGGTAATTACTGACTCCTGATTAAGCGTCGACAAGAGTAGTCCCAGATTGTTCTTGGATTTGTCACTTTCAGGTGACATTAGGTAAAAACTTCAAACCTCTCTTTGAAGGATGAAAGGCACCAAAGCCTTTTTTGTGGATTTGTCCTGCAGACAGTGTCAATTTACATCAGCTGACACCGTGGCAGACTGCGAGTAAGTGGACATAAGATATTCTGTCACCAGACAAAGTGACATTAATATTGCGCCTCACCATGAGTTATAATGGCCACAAGCCATTACTTCCAATTAAAATAATGATTTTCTTTTTCAGGATGCAGTGCCAGACTTTGTATCAGGTCAGTGATTAACACGTGCTGCTTTTATGCCTTTAATGGGGAAATATAAACCAGGGAGGCAGGTTGTCTTCCCTCTAACTGACATTTTTAAGTAGGACAAGCACACGCTGGTTGCAGACTTTCACCTAGGTGTAGTGACTGTTTAGTGAACACAATTATTTGTCTCAAGTTCAGCAGGGGGCTGAAAGCAAGAAGTTCAAATATCTGACAGTTTTTGTTGTTTAATCTATACATTATTGAATTTTTGAAAACCACTAAATACCTTTTTTTCCATCATCACGTTTTTCCAGGCAGAATTCCTCATTTTACCAGGTTTTTTTTTCCCCTTCCTTGGAAAAATCTTCAGTAGATTTTCCAGCAAGTTACTTCAAACAATTTGCCTAGAAGGACTGAAACACAATGTCATGCTGTCGCTGTCATAACTAGCTATTGCACATTGACTGTGCCGTGGTTTTCACTGTCTACAATTATTTTAGATCAAGGCAGAGATGAGACAATGAGATATACACAGCTTTAATGAAACAGAGTTAAACAAGCATATTACTTAATGTTTTCTGTAGGCTATTAGCACAGACATAATTCTTCAATATGAGTGTTAGTTTGAAAGGGACAGAAGCAGTGTGTTCATAAAAACCACAACAACCCACAGAGATTCATCATGACTACAAGTCCCATAGCTCACAACGCAGGTTTCAAATAATCTCTGTTATTTACACTGCTGAAAACTACAGAAAACAATTTTTAGAGGCTAATTTTTAAGCATCAACAATTTCAGCTTTCTGTCTTCAATTTTAATGCTGCTTATGACTACACAAGGGCTGCAGTTAGTGACCCAGGAAGCCATTCTAGCATTTGGCTAATACTACTATTTGCTTGCTTTGTACATGCTCATATTACCCATCCACACCCTGGAATCACAGAATATTAGGGATTAGAAGGGACCCTGAAAGATCATTGAGTCAAATCCCTCTGCCACAGCAGGATGACCTAGATCAAGTCACCCAGGAACATGTCTGGGTGGGTTTTCAATGCCTCCAGAGAAGGAGAATCAAGTCTTCTTTAATGTAAGGGAACTGCAGAGCAAATAAGTAAGTTGAAGTTGTTTGCTTTGGAGACAGAAATTTCTATAATATATATATATTATATGTATACATTTTATATATAATTTATATTTAATAATATACATTCTGTTATTAGGAAGCTTCATATTTGAACTGATCCAGAACCAAAGCCTTCCTGCTTCAGGGAAGGACTGTGAGGACTGTGGATTGTTTTGAGGTGGATCTAACCAGCTTGAAACTTGCTTTCCCATTTTCAAAAGCAGTCACCTGAACTGGAAAGCAAACATCCCAGCAGCCTTATTTTACAGGGCTTAGCATCCTATTACATCCCAACTTATCAGTGAATTGTGAAATGGAGTCCAGTCTGGGCAGAACTGAAGGATGCTGTTCCGCTCTTCCCTCACCATGCTTCCCTCACTGTGCTAGCATAAGCATCCTAAATAAGTAAAAGCATTTTCCTAAATGGCTGCAAGCTCTGTGTGTCTGAATTCATGACAATTTAATAGTGCTGACAATATGGATCCAACTGAGAACACCCATAGATAAGATGGTAAGAAATCACTGGGCACTGCCTCTGTTAAAAGGCAGGTGTATTTTTACTACATCTGGCAACTGGTACCAGCACCTGCTTCATCTGCAGTTTCAGGAGCAACCATTTCACCCTCATTTCAGTTCCACAGTATCCAAAGGTCCTTACTTTGCAGGAAAAGGTGGAGGACAGAAGACCAATTTTGTCAGAGATCCAAGACCTTTCACTGCTAGGGCAAATAAAAAGTATTTTGTCATTTTCAGACAGAAGAAAACTGTTAGTAGAGAATGGATATTTTTATTTGTTTGGGAAGGGTGAAAGCTGTATAAAAGTTCAAGTACAGTGACTTTCTTAGGAAAGGATTCATCTCCTCACAAGAAACTAAGGAATCCACTAGCCAGATATTTCTCCATCTACTGATTCTCTTGGCAGATTAGAAGAGAAGAAGAAGGCAGAGCATTATCAAAATCCTCAAGACACAGTATGGAAGAGAGAAAACATAGAAAAGTACAGTGCAGTAGCTCCCAAAGAGGCTATTACCACTTCTCCTTAAGTCACTATTACTTGTTATCAGAGAAACCAGAGATGGCTGATCAATATATAGTATGCAGATAAGCTCTTGAATTTTTCTTGCTGTGAGGAAAGATCTCATCTGCTGAGGTCATTATAGAAGGGAGGCTAAATACCAGTGATTCCAGGTTACACTTGATCTGTGCCATCAAAAGTCAGAGAATCATAGAATCATAGTGTTGGAAAGGACCTCCGAAGGTCATGTAGTCCAATCGCCCTACATCAGGGACATTTCTCATGAGACCAGATTGCCCAGAGCCCCATCCAGCCTGACCTTGAATGGCTCCAGGGATGAGGCCTCCACCACCTCTCGAGGCAATCTGTTCCAATTATCCACCAACCTTAGACTAAAGAACTTTTTTCTCATGTATGACCTAAATCTGCCCTTTTCCAGCTTCAAAATATGACCCCTCATCCTATTGTTCCTCGCCTTATAGAATAGTTCTTCCTCAGCCTTCTGATGGGCCCCTTTCAGGTCACCATAAGGTGATCAAAACAAATCCTCATCCTCATGGTTATGGCACTACTCTCAGTACACCCATGTCTTCATGGACATACGGACATGTTCAAGTCTGTGAGAGCACACGTGTCACACGAGGAGCACTAAGAATATCTGGAATTCACACAGCAGCCGTGCTGTGGTCCTGTTTTTCAGTGGCCTGGCCCAAGGACATTCCCTCCCCTTCTCTTGTCCTGCTTTGCACATTTCCCAGGCAGATTTCCTGGGCAAATACACTACTGTCATCACAGCCACCTGATTAATAAGGAGCCAATTTTCAGAAGCTATGCTATCCTTCTTTCTGAAAGAGCCTCAGCCCACATTTGGAAGGACCACAATCACTGAGATGATTGCACAGTTGACTTCAGTGATACTAAGTTCCTTTCATGTGGGCCTAAAACTAGCTGTAGGTTCTTCTCCCCCTCTACTCTGTCCTGGTGAGACCACATCTGGAGTATTGTGTCCAGTTCTGAGCCTCTTAGTTCAAGAAAGACTTCTGGAGAGAGTCCAGTGCACAGCCACAAATATGATGAAGGGACTAGAATATCTCCCTTATGAGGCTGAGGGTGCTGAGTCTCTTTAGCTTGGGGAAAAAAGAGACTGGGGAGTAACCTAATAAATGTTTATAAATATGTGAAGGGTGGGTGTCAGGAGGATGGAGCCAAGCTCTTCTCAGTGTCATCTAATGATAGGACAACAGGCAATGGGTGTCAGCTGGAACATAGGAGGTTCCACATAAATATGAGAAAGAACTTCTTCACAGAGAGCTTAACAGAGCACTGGAAGGAGCTGCCCCGGGGGCGTTGTGGAGTCTCCTTTTATGGAGATGTTTAAAACCCACCTGGCCATGTTCCTGTGCCACTTGGTCTAGGTGATCCTGCTGTGGCAGGGAGACTGGACTAGATGGTCTTTTGAGGTCGTTTCCAATCCCCAATGTTCTGTGATTCTGTGATTTTGTGACTTTTGATAAGAATTATTTCAGTCAGAGACACATAAAACCCTTAAATTTGTGCTTCCTATTGCCCCACACACTTCCCCTATGGTACCAACCTGTTCTACTCTTGAGTCTTGAACCAGCACTAAGTGTACCGCTAACATCCCAAACTGCACCAGATAGGTCAGTAGGCACAAAATCCGGAGCATAAAGGGTTTCATGTTCTTCCCACTGTGAGATGTTCCCTGTGCTGCAGCTTGTGTTCCTTACAGCAGTACACATGTTATGTGCTCATGCTACAAGAGGGCCAAAGTCAAGACAGATACGAGTTTCCAAGGGAGCTTTGTCTTGTGTTTGAGCCTGGTCTTTGCAATGCTGCTGCGCAGACAGTGGCTTAGCAAGTCCCCAGGCACGGAATCTAGCACTGGCACAGTTAAGCCATATTCCTTGTCTGTGCAAAGTACTTTTTTTTAATGGAAATAAAAGGACAGCCTGAACTTCTAATGAAAACACTGCTCAAACCCAAAGTGTATCTTTGTTTCAGTATCTGCTGCTGCAGCAGCGTCCCTGTTACAATCATTAGTTTTTTCAGGGCCAAACTTTATCTGCAATGTGAAGGCTCATGGAGTGGTCCATCTGGATCCTGGCTGGGAATAGAACCTTTCATGCCAAAATGTACCTCTGAGAGAAAGCACATGGGATGTGTAGTGGGGCTCAAGCTAGAAATGTCAAAACATTTTGCATATCCTCATATTTGTGGCATCAATCATGACAAAATCTGGATCCCTCTTAGTTTTAAATATTTAAAAATTGTATCCTGCAGCTATTCATGAGTTCTAGCTTACTGTTTGCTAGCAAGCAAGAAGTTTCACTACCTCAAGTCACCTCAAGCCTCTGTGTTCAAGTGTGTTTATTTCTCAGTTAAGAGAACTTTTGAAGAACAATATATCAAACAATTTGAAATTGCACTTGAAATCTATGTCAAGGTTTGGACAGCCAACGTTACTTTTCTGGGAGGGGTGTCTGTTGTCACTGCACAACCAGCCATGCTCATATAATGGAAACTGCAAGAAATTGGAGGGATGGTGGTCTCTTAGGATACCTGGGTAAGCATTAGTGGTGAAAGGTCTCATGAATCTACAGTGCTGAAATGCACAGAGCAGCTCTATTGCACCTGAGGATCTGAACCTTGGCTGTTAAATTGGTCTGAATTTGAACTTGGAGGTTCCTGTATCACCTGCAGGTGTTCTCCTACCTGGCTTGTGTCATGACACAGGGAAGAATGAGTGAAGAAAAGTGCGTCTGTGAGCAGTGGAAATGTTGCCCAGGCTCCAGACCTTGTCTGTTAACTTAAATTAACCATACTGAAAGCAAAAGCTTATGCTGTATACCTGACCCCGAACAATGTCAGCTGAGGAGTAAAGAAAATTAGTACTTCAAATGAGCAAAGGTCTCAGTGCTCTCAGAATTTACAGGAAAGAAAATGTGTGTGTGTGGGAGGGAAAGCCACAACCCAGAAAATACCTGAGGGATAAGAGCTGCTAGATTATATTTAACAACAGCTCAGCCAGCACAGCTAGTGTTAATGACCCATGTTTGATGATGGACCCAAAGGTTGGGATGTGTGAACTGTGCTTTTTCCTTACAGAAGCGATAAGCAGGAAATGTTCCATTACTACTGCAGCCATCTCCATAATGACTCCTCTGCTGTTTTCCCTGCTGTAGGTAATGGCTTACCCATGCAATTACCTTCTTTTGTCTTCACAGAGTTGAGGATAAATTATTTCAACCTCTTTGCAGGGGGCATTTGAAACTAAAGTTATTTTTAGGGAGAAATAAATTCTTTTATGTAAGATGCGGGAGTTGTTGCTCCTCAGGCAGGCGAGAGAAAATGAAAGGCACTTCAAGTCTTTTTAAAATCTAGGTTCTGATGTTTAGCTTGAGATCAAAGAGAGAGCAGGGAAAAGAGGAGAAGCTGGGTTTCTAGTAAGCTACCAGCATACACAACCTCGTATAGGCGTCCTTTGAAAGAATTGCCATTACATTTCTGATCTTTGAACTCTTTTTCTTACTTTACAACAGTGAGCTGAATTTCTCTTCAGTTATCTTATTGTGAAACTAATGACTATGCCTTAGATGCCTTGAGAAGATTGTAACTACCCCCAGAAAAAAAAAACAACCGGACACGGTGTCTGGAATTTGGTTATTACAGTCACACTTCTGTTTGGGGCAAAAAATGCCAAAGTTGTTTTAAAAGATTAACATCTGAACAGTATTTTTAACAGTATTAATTAACAGTATTTGCCAGGGGTTTGAGAGCACATTTCAGGGAGTTGATGTCGCACTACAGTACTCGTAATACTTTCAGCTCAGTGCTGTTACTTTCCTGTACATATTTTGCTTGCAGTAAACCTATTCCCTTCCTTTTTCAAGCTGTTTTATTTTCCGAGAGTGGTACATTTCAAATTAAAGATTTGTTCCCTGTCGCTTTCACACATCCTCCCAAAGCTGCTGCTGACTTGCATGAAGAATAATAACCAGGTTAATGAACTACTAACAGTGTTCATAGCTAATATGGATGCCAGGCAAGTGTCCGTAGCTCCGCAGATTACAAAACACTCTTGTTGTTTCTGAGATAATGCTAGGTGTAACACTTGCTTTCGTGACACTGTGAGGAGAAGCGCAGCAAATGGCACGTAGCTGAGGGGCAGCACTGTCTATTTATCTGTGTATGTGCCTGGAGAGATTGGCTGTGGAGCTCAGAAGCAAGCTGTATTGATCTCAGCTACGGTACACTCATATTGTTTCCTACACTTACCCAGCCTGATGTTATTCACTGGGACCAGAAATCAATTAGGGCTTATAGTTTCTGCTATGGAAAAATATCAAGATAGATTTCCCAGCACTGTGTGGGATGCCCAGTAGCTGGCATTGTGGAAACTGAATGGAATAAATGGAAATAAGAAGAAATTTCTTTTAATATTTTCATGTGGCACTAAGAGCCTCTACTGGAATCATAGCATCATTCAGGTTTGGAAAAGACCCTTGGAATCATCAAGTCCAACCATCAACCCTGCTCTACAAGTTCACTCCTAAACTATATCCCTCAACACTACACCTAAGCAACTTTTAAGCACATCCAGGGATGGGGACTCAACCACCACCTTTGGCAGCCCATTCCAGGGCCTGACCATTCTCTCCATGAAAAATTTCTTCCTGATGTCCAATTTAAACCTATGCTGTTGGAGCCTGAAACCCTTTCATCTGGTTCTGTCACTAATTATCCATGAGCACAGATCAGCACCAACATCTCTACAATGTCCTTCTCAGATAGCTATAGAGAGCAATGAGATGTCCCCCAAGCCTCTTCTTCCTCCAACTAAACAGTCCTAACTCTCTCAATGTCTCCTCATGAGGTTTATTATTAATAAAATCTTTTCCCTTGTAGATCTTTAAGACCTTTCCTGACATGAGGGAAGAATGTTATTCCCAGTGTTTACAGCTTGTGAAATTGATGCAACAGTGCGAAGAGCTGCCTTGCTCCAGGGGAAATAGATGCTTGAAGTCAGAACAGTGGAAGCAAACTTGCGAAGTGGATTGAGTGCTTATAAATATTGATTCAACACTGTCATACATTGTGATAATTTCTGAGCCTCACAAATTCATACCAGATTCTTGTTAAGTTACTGTGTGCTTTTGTCAATGGAGAACGGTAGCTACTAGCACAAAACCCATTTGTAGTACAAAATGCATTTGCCAGCGTGTCCTAGAACCTGGAGAGGTTCTGATCTGGATCAAATGAGCTGAGCAATAGAGAAAGAGAAGATAACTTGAGGAACTGTGGAACTGTTCTGTACTCAGCGTGTTGAAAGCTGTTTGTTGCTTTCTGGGACAAAGAATGAGTGCTTAGAGCCTTTCCACCTCTTTCCTGCGAGCCCACATCACATGTATTGCAGGAATGGCAATAGTAATGGCAGAGAACATAGTGTAAGTTTCTGTGAAATTCAGAAAGATGTACTGCCCAGCTGACACAGATTTCTGTGGATCTCCTGATATGTCTGATTGGTCCTAATTTGCCTTGGGAATGTGGTAATGGAGGAGAAAGTGAACTTAGAATCATAGAATCATTGGGGATTTGAAGGCACCTCGAAAGATCATCTAGTCCAATCCTGCTGCCACAGCAGGATCACTTAGACCAAGTCATACAGTCAGTCTGGGTTAGAAGGGACCACAGGATCATCCACTTCCAACTCCTCTACCATGGGCAGGGAAACCCTACCCTAGATCAGGCTGACCAGAGCCTCATCCATCCCGGCCTTAAACACCTCTGAGGATGGGACCTCCACCACCTTCCTGGGCAACCCACTGCAGGCTCTCACCACTCTCACATCCACTCTAAATCTAAACTCACATCCACTCTAAATCTACCCATCTCCAGCTTTGCTCCATTCCCCCTACTCCTGTCGCTACCTGACATCTTAAAAAGTCCCTCCACAGCATTTTTGTAGGCCCCCTTCAGATACTGGAAGGCCACAATAAGGGCACCAGGGAGCCTCCTCTTCTCCAGACTGAACAGCCCCAACTCTCTCAGTCTGGCCTCACAGGAGAGGTGCTCCAGCCCTCTGATCATCCTCGTGGCCCTCGTCTGCACTTGCTCCAGTACGCCCACATCCTTCCTGTGATAAGGACTCCAGAACTGGATGCAGTCATCCAGGTGGGGTCTCACCAGAGCAGAGCAGAGGGGGAGAATCACCTCCTTTGACCTGCTGGCCACACTTCTCATGATGCAGCCCAGGATGCAGTTTGCCTTCTGGGATGCAAGTGCACACTGCTGGCTCATGCTGAGCTTTTTGTCCACAAGCACCCGTAAGTCCATCTCCTCAGGGCTACTCTGCAGCCAGTCACTGCCCTGACTGTATATGTGCTTAGGATTGCCTCAACTCAGATGCAGGACCTTACACTTGGTCTTGTTGAACCCCATCAGGTTGGCTTGTGTCCACCTCTCCAGCCTAAAAAGACAAACACAGTTGAGATCCCAGACAAATTGTTGAGATCCCAGAGTTTAGAATCTCAGAATCACAGTATCGCAGAACATTAAGGATTGGAAGGGACCTTGAAAGGTCATCTAGTCCAATCCCCCTGACACAGCAGGATCACTTAGACCAAGTTGCACAAGAACATATCCAGGTGGGTTTTAAGCATCTCCAGAGAAGGAGACTCCACTACCCCCTGGGCAGCCTGTTCCAGTGCTCTGTAACCATCACTGTGAAGAAGTTCTTTCTCATATTTACGTGGAAACTCCTATGTTCCAGCTTACAACCGTTGCCCCTTGTCCTATAATTAGATGACACTGAGCAAAGCCTGGGTCCATCCTCCTGACACTGACCCTTCACATATTTATAGACATTAATGAGATCACCACTCAGTCTCCTTTATTCCAAGCTAAAGAAACCCAGCTCCCTCAGTCTTTCCTCATCAGGTAGATGATCTACTCTCTTCATCATCTTCATTGCTCTGCGCTGGACTGTCTCCAGCAGCTCCATGTCATTCTTGAGCCGAGGGCCCCAGAACTGGACACAATACTCCAGATGTGGTCTTACCAGGGCAGAGTAGAGGGGCAGAAGAACCTCTCTCAATCTGCTAACCACCCACATTCTGATCCGTCTCAGGATGCTGTTGGCCCTCTTGGCCACAAGGGCACATTGTTGGCTCATGTTCATCCTTCTGTCCACTGGGACTCGTAAGATCCTTTCTCCTACACCGCTTTCCAACAGGTCAGTCCCCAACTGATACTGGTACCTGGGGTTGTTCTTGCCCAGATGAAAGACTCTACACTTTCCCTTGTTATAGTTCATTAAATTTCTCCCTGCCCAGCTCTCCAGCCTCTCCAGGCCCTAATGAATGGCAGCACAGTCTTCTGGAGTGTAGGCCACTGCTTCCAATTTTGTGTCATCAGCAAACTTGCTGACAGTGCCCTCTAATCCCTCATCCAAGTCATTAATGAATTGATTGAATAGGACCGGTCCCAGTATTAACGCTTGGGAGACTCCAGGGAGACTAGATACAGGCCTCCAGCTAGACTCTGTCCCATAGACCACTACTCTCTGGCTTCTATCCAGCAGCCAGTTCACGATCCACCTCACTACCTAATCATCTAGACCATGAATCCTTTGGCTGTGAGGATGCTGTGTGAGACTATGTCAACTGCTTTACTGAAGTCAAGATAGACCACATCCACTGCTCTGTCATCATTTATCCACTTGGTTATGCTCTCGTAAAAGGCTATCAGGTTGGTAAAGCATGACTTCTCTTCAGTGAAGCCATGCTGACTCTCCCTAATAACTCTCTTGTCCTTGCTGTGCCTAGAGACAGTGTCATGGATAAATTGTTCATTGATCTTTCCTGGGATGGAGGTGAGGTTGACCTGTCTATAGTTACTTGGGTTCTCCTTCTTATCCTTTTTGAAGATTGGAGTGGCATTTGCTATCTCAAGTCCCCAGACACCTCTTCTGATTCCCTTGACTTAGAAATGATGATGGAGAGTGGCTTAGCAGTGACTTCTGCCATCTCCCTTAGCACTTGCGGGTGCTTCCCATCTGGGCCCATGGATTTATGTACATCCAGTTTGATCAACATATACCTAACACATTCTTCATCAACAAAGGCAAGGTCTTCTCTTGTCTCAGCTTCCTCAGCAGTCTGGGGCTTGACACCAGGACAGCCCCCAGCAGTACAGACAGAGGCAAATAAGGTGTTCAGTATTTTTGCTTTCTCTGTACCGTCTGTCTCCAGGGTGCCCACCTCATTCAGCAGGGGTCCTACATTGTCTCTAGTTTAATTTTACCTGCAATGTATTTGAAGAAGCCATTTTTTTGCCTTTGACTTCTCTTGCAAGGTTCAATTCCAAGAAGGCCTTGGCTTGAGGCCATGGTCTAGCAGTTAGGGAGATGTTGGAATAAGGCTGGACTTGATCCTGAGGGTCCTGGAGTTTTCAGCCATGATGATTCTATGATTCTATGAAATAAGTCTTGCAAGCTGCTGAGGCATTGAAAAGACAAAAAACTCTATGTAGTGTAGGAAACCTTAAACACTCAGTGAGCACACAAACGATGAATTTTCTTGTCTGTGTCTCAGAAAAGAAAATTTTGGATGCATTGCCAGAAAAACCAATGCCACTTCAACTGCAGTGAAGATTCCAGACCAAAATAGAACTTACATATCCAATATACTTTATTATTTGTGAGGTTTAGGTTATCTTATTTTGAGATCTTTTGGAAAGTTTGGATTCTCATTTTGGTCCACTTGTAGCTATGGATTTGAAGGAGATTATTTTGTGTGTAGGATGCAAAAACAAGTGCCAGTGGATATAAAAGCAGCCGGCAAGCAGTCAGAACACTACCATTTGAAGTTCATGTATATTTTTCTGCTTGGCCTCATTTGACAAAGATTGCATACAGTAGATGTGAAAAACATTTTAATGTAAACTACCCTCAGAACTGCTGTTAGTAAATGACAGTGTCTATTTCCAAACATGAGCATGTCTAATTGCAGATAGGCAGCATTGCTAAGTAGTTTTCCTTAGGTAATCTCCCTTTATTACAAACTCAATCAGAAACAATAGATGAGATTATCCTATAAGTGCAAACATGAGTTATTAGAAAAACATCGACCCAAAGAGTCTTTTCTGGGCACTAATTTCTCTCACAGCAAAGCTGCATTTTCCTTGATGCAGGCAAACAGATTCTAACTGCAGCAGTTTGGGTTTCTCTCCTCCTGCCTTCCACCTTGTTCTTCTTCCAGTGGTCATAGGATCATAGGATCACAGGATGTTAGGGGTTGGAAGGGACCCAAGAGATCATCGAGTCCAACCCCCCTGCCGGAGCAGGACAAAACTATCTAACACAGATCACAGAGGAACGCATCCAGGCGGGCCTTGAAAGTCCCCAGAGAAGGAGACTCCACGACCTCCCTGGGGAGTCTGTTCCAGTGCTCTGTGACCCTCACAGCAAAGAAGTTCCCCCTTGTGTTGAGGCGGAACCTCCTCTGCTGCAACTTACACCCATTGCTCCTTGTCCGGTCACAGAATCATAGAACATTAAGTATCAGAAAGGACCTCAAAAGATCATTTAGTCCAATCCCCCTGCCACAGCAGGACCACCTACATCAAGTCGCACAGGAATGTGCCCAGGCAGGTTTTAAATCTCTCCAGAGAAGGAGAATCCACAGTCTCCCTGGGCAGCTCGTTCAAGCGCTCTGTAAAGAAGCTCCTTCTCATATTGATGTGGAATCTCCTACATTCCAGCTTACACCCATTGCCCCTTGTCCTACTGTTAGATGACAGGACATGATGCTGATAACGAGCAGAGCCTGGCTCCATCCTCCTGACACTCACCCTTTCCATATTTATCAACATTAAAGATGTCATCCCTCAATCTCCTTTTTTCCAAGCAAAAGAGACCCAGTTCCCTCAGCCTTTCCTCATAAGGTCCCTCAACATGAGAGGAATGTGGGTGTTAACACAGTTAAGTCGTGTCTCCTCACAATACCATTCCCTTAAAATGTCAATTGGGGGTGGGCAGGCTGGCTCCAGCTTTGCTCTGATGATTTTTGTCTCCTGGAACATCACCCCATGTACGATTTCTTTGACTAAATCACAAAAAGCAGATCTACAAGCCACCACTAAAAGGGGAGGTCAAACAATTAGAGGTTCTGTGCAATGCCTAAAAAGTTATTTTCTTCCATTATATATTTTTTATCACTTTACAATTTGCCACTTGCTAACCGACACTAATGACGAGCTAAATCTTCGTAAAATTAACTCACAAACTTTATTGTATCAGCTTCAGATGTTACTGAGGAGGCTGAAGACTAATTTGGGTATTTTCCTTGGCCTGTTCCATCGTTCACCTTTCACTACTGTCCTTCCTGTCAAAGCTTATTAAGCTCACAGGTGGATTTATCCATATAATTACATTTTTTCTCAGGAAAATAAGATGGGTTTCAATCCAGCACTCAAGTTTGCTCAGAGGATAATGTGAAGTCTTTAATTTCATAAAGAAGACACACAACATCAAAGAGCAAAGCAAGCAAACCCACAGCCTCTTGGCTTTCATTTCCTGAGAAGAAATTGCAGTTCACACTGTATTTAGGTTTTGTCCCTTTGCTCATTGAAAGTTTCAGTTTTGGTTTTAATTGCTGATTTCTTTGTGGTACCTGTAACATCAGATAAAGGCTTTGAGGAAAGGAGTCTAATGTCATCTTTGCAAGTCAAATACTGGTCTGATCAAAAGCTCTTCAATCGTGTCAGTTAAACTGATTAAAATTCATTTAAAAGATGTGCAAAACCTTGCAGAATTAAGCTATTGGGGCAGAGAGCTGCACTGAATGGTCAAAAGTATGTTGAGATGTCTGCAGGTGGTACAAATGTTACACAGCTCTGTTCGAAGACATTCAGTAGTTGAGCAGCAGACCCCATCCTGGGATCACAGAATCATGGAATCATTGAAACTGGAAAAGACCTCTAAGATCATCCAGCTCAGCCAAGGGCCTAACACCACCACAATCACCTAAACCAGAGCACTAAGCACCACAGCCAGTCTACCCTTAAACACCTCCAAGGACAGGGACTCCATCACTGCCCTGGGTAGTCCATTCCATGCTCTTATCACCCATTCCACAAGGAAGGACTTCCTAATACCCAACTTAACTGTCCCTGGCAACTTCAGGCCCTACCCTCTTGTCCTGTCACTAGTTGCCTGTGAGAAGAGCCGAATCCCCACCTGACTACTATCTCCCTTCAGATTGTTGCAGAGAGGGAGAAGGTTCCCCCTGAGTCTCCTCTTCTCCAGGCTAAACACCTCCAGCTCCCTCAGCCTCTCCTCAGACTTTCCCTCCAGTCCCTTCCCCAGCCTTAATGCTCCTCTGCACCTGCTCCAGCCCCTCAATCTCTTTCTTGAAGTGAGGGGCCCAGTACTGCCCAGTACTTGAGGGGAGGCCTCTCCAGTGTGAGAATGACATCCCTTGTCCTGCTGGCCAGACTATTGCTGATCCAATGATGCCATTGGCCTTTCATGCCACTTGGGTACCCTGCTGGCTCCTGTTCATCTGGTTCTCAACCAGTACTGCCAGTTCTCTCTCTGCCCAGTCTGTTCTTCGTGAACAGGTGACTAAGATCTGTCCATTGCAGCATCTGGCTTCAAAGCTAAATTTTAGGTTAGATCCATACGTTTACTCAGCAGGCTTCACATTTCTGCAGTGTGGGGCAGAGCTGAAGCCAGGACTGAGGAAACTATATGAGCATCTTGGGCTCTAAACTGCCCTTCCTGCAGGTACAGAAAGCACCTACCTCTCCTCCACTGCCCCATTCCCCCTTCTGCATTCAGTCAGTGGGAAAATGGGGTTCTTTCTTTTCATCACCTATGACTACCAGTGAGGCTGCAAAGACAAAGACACACATTAATTAGGTTTTTCCTCTCTCAGAGTACATAGATATTTTTTCCTCTGCTTAAACAGAGGAACTGGGCTATTCTCAGTGTCATGTAGTGATAGGAAGAGGGGCAATTGTTGTAAGCTGGAACATAGGAGGTTCCACATCAACCTGAGAAGGAACTTCTTCATGGTGAGGGTGACGGAGCACTGGAATGGGCTGCCCAGGGGGGTTGTGAAGTCTCCCTCACTGGAGATATTCAAGACCCACCTGGCTGTGTTCCTGTGTGACTTGGTGTAGGTGATCCTGCTGTTGCAGGCAGATCACAATCCGTAGTGATTCTATTCTATTCTATTCTATTCTATTCTATTCTATTCTATTCTATTCTATTCTATTCTATTCTAACAGTATTAAAAATATGAGTCCTAACCCTAACCCTTTACCAGCAGAGGCAAAGTGATGTAACTCTGGAAATCAATTTAGTGACAGGGATTTAAAGAACAGAGAATTCCAAACAACCCTCTAGCACAGGCAACTCAGGCACTACAATGCTGCTCTATTTGTTTTCCTTCAATGTGATTAGGTACCTACTTGCTAAGAATAACACCTAATGGAAAATGTGAAGTGGTGGGAAGTATTGGCACACAGAGAAACAGAAGAAGAAAAAGCAGAAGAGGAAGGAATTTCCCCAGCACCAGTTCCTCAGTGCTTCAGTTTTTGAGCTCAATGATACATAATTTTACCTTCTTTAAAAACAAATCATGGTAATGGTGATTCTGATTTGTGCTTCTTTTATTTTTAAAATAAAATGTTTAAATATTTATTGCAAGCAAGGGCACTTCTGTATCACACTCTGCAGCAGCCCTTCACTAACAAATAGTCACTTGCATGTCATTTGTTGCTGTGGAGTTACCACTGCCACCATTCGCTAACTGAGAGGCATCATAAACATCATCATATTTTCTGCCTCTCAGATGGGATTTGTGTTCTGTTTCCAGATTCTATTACTGGATGAGTTTCCCTAGCTGGAAGGGAAAATAAAAAAGAAAAAAAGAGAAAAGAAAAAGGGAGAAAGGAAAAAAGTACACAAAATGTTTTTATTAAACCTCTCTCTTAGCTTTACTCCAGCTTGGTTTGGATTTTTTTTTTCCCGTTTTGCAGACTCCATGTATTTTTAATGATTTCTGTGTTGCTTGTGGAAAGTTTAGAGGATGAGAGAAGGGAAGAGAGAAGCACTCAGATAGAATAATTCAATTTTCTACTTTGTGAAGAGAAAAATCTGTCTCTGGGCTACATCTGAAAAAATAATAAAAAATGATGTTTTCCCTTTGTAACTTCTAATACATTTTATTTAAAGAAAAAAAGGCGCTTTTTAATCTCTGCTTCCTTTTTGGAAAAAGAAATCATGCTTCACAAAATCACAGAGAGCAGGTGATGCATGCACTTGATTTTGCAAGGAAACAGAAGAATTTTACAATGGCACAGGAGATAACTTACACGGAACTTACAAGTCCCTGACAAAGCAGAGTCACCAAGCCAGCACTCTAGCCCTATTTCTGTCACATAAGGGAAGTGGGGAAGAATGGAACAGGAGGAGAGAAAATAACATGGCTTTCTCTTATAATTAGTTGGCCTAATAATAATCATATTTGACTAATGACAATTACACTGGTGATCTCCTGAGTGCTATCAAGTTTTGCAAAGGCTTTTTTGTGTCTATCATCAGTTAGAATTTTACACAGAGCTGGGGTTTATAAGCCCAAGGTGGTGCTTTTTCCAGCACGGGTGCTGCATTCAAAGTGATGGTTGTATAGAATATCTTGAGCTGGAAGGAACTTCAGAGATCATCCAGTTCCAACCCTCTGCCAAGGGCAGCAACAACTCTCACCAGACCTGATTGTCCAGAGCCTCATCCAACCTGGTCTTGAACACTCCTAGATATGGAGCCGCCACAACCTCCTGGGGAAACCTGTTCCAGTGCCTCAGCACCCCAACCTGATGTCCATAAAATGTTTACTAAGAGGAGAAACTTGTGCAAATAAATTATTTACTAAAAAAGAGGGCTAAGCTTGATGAAGGACACCAGATTACATCACTGTGTCAAATCTTCCACTATACTCAAGTCCTCCTTCTTCTGTAAGGTTTGGAATACATTGTTTTTTCCAAGCTAAACAAACATCATTCTTCAGCCTCTCCTCATCAGGGAGATGCTCCACTTCATCATCTTTGTGGCTCTGTGTTGGACTCTCTCAAGCAGCTCTGTGTCCTTCTTGAACTGAGAAGCCCAGAACTGGACACAATACTCCAGATATGGTCTCACCAGGGCAGAGTAGAGGGGGAGGAGAATCGACAGTTACTTTTAGGCCACACAGTTTTACCACAGGGTGGATCACAAACTGAGTGGTGGATCACATCAGTGAGTGTAAAACTGGAACTGTGCCTGACTTTTGATCTATTTATCCACTACTTATCATTACAGGGAAAACTCTGCTCAACTCATGTGGTTTAAATCAGATCAAGTTTGAAGTAGTTTAATTAATTTAGCAACAGCATGTGATTAACTGGAGAACAAGATCAGTATCAACAATATCATGGATAAACCATGATATTAAGCTCTTTTAAAATCTTAATAATCAGTTAAAATTTCTAAACATCTTTATGTTTTCATTCCAAAAACACAGGCACACATTCCAGTCCTACTTCCATTCACCATGATCCAGTGCCCCCCAGTGCATGTGTGCTGGACTCTGCAAAGTCCCCTATGCACCCCTACGGGTAGCTCCATGTGCCACTCTCATCAGTGGGATGGATGCTGGTGCAGACTGGTGCAGATGGTTGCTTTATGGAAACTTCATCATTGCTAATCCTTTCATAGCATCACTAGTTTTGGGACACATAAACCTTGCTACACCAGCTTATCTGTACCAACGAGGAATGCTTGGCCAGCTCAGGAAGGCTCCTGGCACTGCTGGAAGGGCTTCACTGAAGTGACTCTTTGACATTAGAGCAGCCCACGTTTTGAAAAGCAGTAGCAGAGTCTGTGCTCAGGACTAGCACTGCTTTATGACTCTTGCTGATGAGTGAAAACTCCCTATCTCCTAAGAAGTGTATTCTAGAGAAGGTGAATGATTATTTGCACTTAAAATTACTAACAATTTACCACTGAAGACCATTTTGAAACCCCAGCTAGCCCCATGTTAAAGCTAATCAAGAGCACAAGTGAGATGTATTTTAATAATAACACTCAAGGACTGATACATTTAACTGCCATTAGTGTTAATAGGAGTTATTCACATGAATCCATGAATATTGAGATGGAAAGTGTGCCTTGGATGCAGGAAATTCAAGCTGTCCTATTTAGAGCATAGAAGAACAGTCTGTTGAGCAGTGGCTGACTTGCTACTGGATGGTAATTATAGGATGGCTCAAGAGGCTTTTTTCCAGCTGCAGCATCCTCACTTTTCAATATGTCTGTTGTTTGTGCCTGTCTGCATCTCAGGTTTTTTTTTTTCAGGCACCTGATTTATCCAAGTCTGGTTTCTCAGTCAAGAAACAATTTTTTAGTACTGAACTACTGCTGACAAAACTCCCTGTTGTCTTAAATATAGAAGGAATTCCTGCAGTGCTATAGACTTGTGTGGTGTTGGTTCTTTTAAAGAAGATATTTCTGTCATCTTACTAATTTTGATCAATCCAGAGCCATAAAAACTCTTTGGAAATTCATATTTCTACAACTAATGTATAAAAAACCCACAACTGAGGAATATAAAACAAGTTCTGAGTTAAAACTACAACTCTACTGCAGATCTAAAATCTTTCTCTTGTTTGTTGTGGAATGGAATTAACAAAGGTGTCAAATGGGGGAAACTGAGCTCCAAGATTATTATTTGAATTGGTGGGCATCACCTATTACTTCTTGTTCAATCAAGTACTCTTCCTTTGCCTAAGGCTAACAATATTCCTCAAAAAGCTGTGCTGTCGTTGGGAAGAGAGAAAAGCCCCCAGGAGAGCAATTCAGAGTGGTTAAACTGAGCTCTGGCTTTGAATTGCCATTTTGAGAGCATCTCATCTTCTCTGCTGATTGTAGATGGAGTCCATGAAGAGTTAGCAGCCTCCCTAGACAAAAGTGACTTTATGGAAATACCCATCTCTGTATCCTACTGACTCCCTGCAGGTCTGCACAACACCATCAAGTTTTTAGCTACTCTTGCCTAGAGGCTTCAGATTTTCTGTTAAGATTTGCAATGCTGGTTCATGTGGGCTTTGCCATTAAAGACATCCCAATGTATTTTTCTTGGTAAATCCAGTTTGCAGTAATACAGAGAGCCCTTCTCACACAAAGCAGAGCTCCTGAACTCTGCCAGTTGTGTGGTTTATTCATTTTAGTATTTCGTGTTACTATTAAACATTGCTTCTCCACAGTCTTAGTGGTTCAGTTCCAGGTAAGTTAAGAAACATTCTTGGGTTTGAGCATAAAATGTGATACAAGCTGTAGCCTGCATGGCTTTCAGTATATACTCCATGGGAAGTATGTACTAAACAAATTAGTATGACAGGACCTGTTTTGTTGGGTTTGTGTTCTGAAAGACAAAGTAAAACAGGAAATTCAGTAAGCAGGAAGGATGAAGTAAACAGTCTGAGGAGAGCCCCAGCTGATACAGTAGCTCAAATCCAGCAAAATCAATAGCAATCCATGAAGCTTTCAAGAGACCAAATATCTCACTGAAAACTTCATCAGTTGTGTTTCTTTCTTTGAGAGCTTCTATTCTGACTACACTTTCAAGCATAGCACTAAAACCATTCTTGTTATACAGCAAGGAGTAATCATCTTGTTTTGATGAACTCTGCCGATTTATCTCTATTAATTTTACAGGATGAGCCTGCCCTGACTGATACTATGAGCATAAAACTTTTTAATGATGATTAAGTAAATGTTTTCTTCTTTCTGACACTACATATTCTTTAAGTTCCATTTATTTTTAATTAGGATGCTGGCATTTTCCAGTTTACCAGACAAACGAACATCATGAATAACTACTGGAGTGGACACAGGAACATTTTTCCCTCTGCTGAGCAAGAGGAAGAAGACTTAGTGTAAATCTTACTATTTAACAAAGGATGGGACAGGACACTTCCATGGTACTGAGAGAAAGATCTACTGAATGCACAAACCAGATTTCTTCTGTGTCAGGATGCTTGTAAGATCACAGAATCACAGAACATTAGGAATTAGAAGGGACCTCAAAAGATCATCTAGTCCAATCCCCCGACCACAGCAGGATCTCCTAAATCAAGTCACACAGGAACATGGCCAGGTGGGTTTTAAATGTCTCCAGAGAAGGAGACTCACCCTGGGTAGCCCCTTCCACTGTTCTGTCACCTCACCGTGAAGATATTCCTTCTCATATTTATGTAGAACCTCCTATGTTCCAGCTCACACCCATTGTCCCCTGTCCTATCACTAGATGACACTCAGAAGAGCCTGGCTACATCCTCCTGACACCCACACTTATTTCAAGTTATTTTGTCTGTTCAACCATGAGATAGTCTGACTAGTTTAGACAAGAAGCCCAAATGTCTCCAATCAGACAGTAAATACAGAATAACTGACTGGATAACTTTAGGATATCTGGTAGGAAAATATTTGAAACCACTGAATATGGACTTAATACTCTTCTCATTAGTAAAAAAGTCTTCTGGAATCTCATAATTTAAATAAGGAGCAAGTCTAGTTTAAATATGAACTAATTAACTTCTTCCATCAAGTTTCACTCAATTATTCAAACTGGTTTTTTCTAACATGGCATATCACAGCCAGCTAGACCAAGTACACAACACCTTCAATAAGCATACGGCACTAGTGATGATTCAGATGCTATTTCAGGATACTATTCTTAGCAACCTAAGTTCTTCACAAATTGATGTGAAATGTTCCAAATTTGTAGACTTTTCCCAATTCAATTTTGTAAGACATCTCAAAGTGCTGGCTGATCTGCAGTTGTACAGCTTAACTATCGTGGATATAATGTCCCTAAAACATTCCAGCTTCAGATGCGCTCAAAGTACCATAGAAATATAGAATGCTTTAGGTTGGAATGGACCTTAAAGATCATCTAGTTCCAGCCTCCCTGCCAGGAGCACGAACACTCCCCCTACACCTGGTGACCTTGTGGCCTAGACCTCATATTGATGCAAGCTGCTAGAAGGTTGAGAAATCTATTCTAATAAATGTTTTAGGTTTATCTGAATGCAGAGGCTGCAACAGGAGTTGGTTAGTAGTACAATCAAAGGATTGTACTGAAACCCATTAGCTTTCTGCTTGAAAGGAACTTCCACAGAAGTATTTCTAAATATTTTCCATTCCTTACTGAGTAAAGGAATGGCCAAAGCACAATGACACATCAATGGAGAAAAAACTTTTCTAACTCAAAAACAGAACCACTAAATCACAGAACATTTCGGATTGGAAGGCACCTCAAAAAATCATTTAGTCCAAACCCCCTGACACAGAAGAACCACATAGACCAAGTGGCACAGGAACACATCCAGGTGGGTCTTAAAGATCTTCAGAGAACAAGACTCTGCAGATCCCCTGGGAAGCCTGTTCCAGTGCTCTGTCACTCTCGTTGTGAAGAAGTTCATTCTCACATTTATGTGGAACCTCCTATGTTCCAGCTTGCACCCATTGCCCATTGTCCTAGCACTAGATGACATTGGAAAGAGCCTGGCTCCATCCTACTGACATCCACCCTTCAAATATTTATGGACATTAATGAGGTCACCCCTCAGTCCGCTCTTCTTCAAGCTAAAGAGACCCAGCTCCCTCAACGTCTCCTCATAAGGGAGGTGATCTACCTCCTTCATCATCTTTGTTGCTCTGCGCTGGACTCTCTCCAGCAGCTCTGTGTCATTCTTGAACTGAGGGGCCCAGAACTGGACACTATACTCCAGATGTGGTCTTACCAGTGCAGAGTAGAGGGGGAGAAGAACCTTTCTTGATCTGCTAACCACCTACATTCTGATCCACACCAGGATGTTGTTGGCCATCTTGGCCACAAGGGCCCATTTCTGGCTCATGGTCATCCTCTTGTCCACCAGGACCCCCAGATCCCTTTCTCCTACACTGATCTGCAGCAGGTCAGTCCACAACTTATACTGGTACCTGAGGTTGTTCTTCCCCAGATACAAGACTCTATACTTTCCCTTGCTATAGTTCATTCAAGTTCTCTCTGCCCAGCTCTCTAGCCTGTCCAGGCCCTGCTGAATGGCAGCACAGCCTGATGGGGTGTCAGACACTCCTCCTAGCTTTCTGTCATCAGCAAATTTGTTGACAGTGCACCCTAATCCCTCATCCAAATCATTAATGAATAGATCGAATAGCGCTGGTCACAGTACAAACCCCTGGGGCATTTCACTAGATACAGGCCTCCAACTAGACTCTGACCCACTGATCATTACTATCTGGCTTCTGTCCAGCAGCCAGTTCACGATCTACCTCACTACACAATCATCTAGACCACACTGCCTGAGTCTGTCTGCGAGGATGCTGTGAGACACTGTGTCAAATGCCTTACTTGAGTCAAGATAAGTCACATCCACTGCTTTGCCATCATCTATCCACCTGGTTATGCCCTCGTAAAAGTCTATCAGGTTGGTCAAGTATGACTTCCCCTTGGTGTGGCCATGCTGACTGTCCCTAATGACTCTCTTGTCCTTGCTGTGCCTAGATATAGCATCAAGGATTAATTGTTCCATGACCATTGATGGGATGGAGGTGAAGCTGACCTGTCTATAGTTACTTGGGTCCTCCTTCTTACCCTTTTTGAAGACTGGAGTGGCATTTGCTATCTCCAGTCCCCAGACACCTCTTCTGATTCCCTTGACTTAGAAATGACGATGGAGAGTGGCCTAGGAATGGCTTCTGCCATCTCCCTTAACATGTGTGGATGCATCCCATCAGGGCCTATGGATTTATGTGCATCCAGTTTGGTCAACTTGTTTCTAACCTCATCAACCAAAGCAAATTCCTTTCTTGTGTCCACTTCCTTTGAGGCCTCAGCAGTCTGAGGCTCGATACCAGACAGCCCCCAGCAGTACATACAGAGGCAAAGAAGGTGTTCACTATTTTTGCTTTCTCTGCATCCTCTGTCTCCAGGGCACCCACTTCATTCAGCAGGGGTCTTACATTGCCTCTAGTGTAATTTTACCTGCAATGTATTTGAAGAAGCCCTTGTTGTTGCCCTTGATCTCTCTTGCAAGGTTCAATTCCAAGGAGACCTTGGCTTTTCTAGTTGCATCGTATATCCCCTTGCTAGAGCCTTATAAACATCCCAAGTGGCCACTCCCTCATTCCATGACCTACAGACTTTCTTCTTCTGTTTCAGTTTGCCCAGCAGCTCCCTGTTTAACAACACAGGTTTTCTGACTCCCTTCCTGCCTGTTGGAATGCACTTATCTTGGGCTTCAAATAAGTAGTCTTTGAATGTTAACCAGCTATTGGGCCCCTTTACCTGCCAATACTCTGCCCCATGGGATTTCCCCTAGCAATTGCTTGAAAAAGCCAGTTTGCCCTACCGGTCTAGGGTTGTGATTCCGCTAGGCATTCTGTTCCTACCACATGAGATCCTGAAGTCCAGTGTCACATGGTCACTGCAGTCAAGGCTGCCCTCAACCTTCATTTCTTCAGCGAGACCCACCTTGTTGGTGAGTACAGGATCCAGCAGCATTCCTCTCCTAGCGGGCTTCTCCACCATTTGCATCCGGAAATTCTCACCGATGCACTGAAAGAACCTCCTGGACTGTGGGGGGCTGGCTGAGTAGGTCTTCCAGCAAATATTAGGGTAGTGAAATTCCCCATGAGAACCAGGGTCTGTAGCTGTGAGGCTGCTATCAGCTGCCCGTAGAAGACCTCATCAACTTCCTCATCATGATCTGGTGGCCTGTAATAGACACTCACAACAGTGTCATTGCCTTTGGCTGGACTCTGTGTGAAAAGTATTAATAGGCTGCTCCCAACTATCCCTCTAAACTCAGAGTGGTGCCACTGGTAATGTCTTTGTTTTGCTCAAATGTCAGGAACCTTTGGTTTCTGAGTAGGAGGCTATACATTATATTATGCAAAGTGTTGCCTGACAATGAAAATTTACTCTAAGATATTTTTTCCTTCTGCTATGCTTTGATTCATTATAATGTGTGCATTTGTCCTACACCAACAAAATGGACTGCTCTGCAATTATCTTTCAGTGAATATTTCCTATATTCACATTTCAAATAAAGAAATATTACTGTTCTGTGGTCTTTCTAGACAACAGTCTTTTAAAGACACTTTTTCCTTTGCAATGTATCTTTGCAATGCCTCTTCTTTCCATAATATAGTTTTAATATTATTTCTATAATAAAATATGTAGTGTATATATATTAAATTTTTATTATCTAAAATAGATATATCATTAACACTATAATTTATTTATTTCCATAATATAGATTTATTAATGTCTATTGCTCTGATAGCCTTCATTAATATTCTTGTTCTTACAAGCAGGCCACACACATTACCAGTTTCAAAATTATGGTGATGTTTGATCAGATCTTTAGTCAAGGAACAAGGAATGTCAGGACTGCAAGACTTTGGGAAGTATTCTTGTTGTTAGTATGCTTCAGAGGACTACTATGAATGTTTCTGGTGTTGTGGAGACTCTGCCAAGCCCGTGCAGGAAGGAAATAGAACATGGCTCCTCCAGGGGCTTCCAGCCAGATGGAAAGGAGAGAAGAACATCTATATTTGTCCTCCTGAACACTTTATTACATCCTTGTAGATCCTCACAACCTTTCAGTGATATTTTTTATTGCAGTCCCTTATGCATTAGAGTCAGCATTTGTATACTTTGCCTTAACTAATTCCACAAAACATGAGTGCTTGTGTTTGTGTATCCTTCGTGTAGTAAGTGGGTCATGCCGGTGGCACAAGGTTGTGCTTACCAGCATGAAGGCTTCCTGCTGCTTTGCAACTGCCAAGGCAGAGATAAGGGAGGTTTTTTTCCAAAGCAAAAGACCCCAGCTGCACAATGACACTTTTTATTACACTGACATTATGTCTGCGTCTTCACGGTATGACTTGCATGTCTACACTGATCGGTGCAGGCAATTGGGTGTCACAAGACACAGCCTGCTAGGAGTTAGCTGGATGTGAGGCAGATCTGGCCCAGAAACTATTGAGATATTGAGGTGCTGGAGTGGGTGCAAAGAAGGGCAATGAGCTGGTGAAGGGCCTAGACAAAAAATCTTATAAGGAACGGTTGAGGCAAGTGGGTCTGTTTAGCCCAAGAAAGAAGAGGCTTAGGAGAGATCTTATTGTCCTCTACATTCACTTAAAGAGACATTGTAAGGAGGTGGGTGCTGATGTCTTCTCACAGGTAACAAAACAAGAGGGAATGGCTAGGGCTGGACATTAAGAAAAAGTTTTCACTAAAAGAGTAGCCAGATCTTCGAAGAGTCTGCCCAGGGAGGGGTTTGAGTCACCATCCTTGGACATGGTTAAAGATCACTTAGATGTGGTGCTTAAAGGTCTGGTCTAGTGGTGAACTTAGGGTTATTGGTTGGACGTGGATGTGGTGATCTCAAGGGTCTTCTCAAACATGAATAATTTTATGATTCTATGATCCCATAGCTGGTAGCACCTCATTCAGAGCTGTGACCTAGTAAATAAGATCTACTGAAGTGACTCTGCTATATTGACTAATGTCCTGCAGCAAATTGGTGCACCTCTGTGGCTTCTAGAATGAGATTTTCTCTCCATCCAGCAACAAGCACGGACAGCACCGGCCCATGCCTTGACCCATCTCTGTAGACACACCTTGAGTAACTGAATGGTAGTGTTCCCCTGGAAGACTATAGGTGCAGTTGTTTGATAGTTTATTTGCTCTCTCATTGTCCACAGGATTTTGTTCAGCTAAGATAGCAGGGAAATGTCCCAGTTTGCCTATAAATAGCCACAGACTGCTGCTTGCATCCCTGTGTTTCTTTATAATACAACAGCATCTAAGAGTCATCAACAAGGTTTAGAAGCTGGAACAAAACATAAGATTCTTTGTAAACAGAAATCTGACTTAAATGTGGTGTTCTCTCAATTTTGAGTGTGTAAAGCTCTGGCCTGATCAGCTGGGCCAGATGTGGCTTGAATTCTGTCTACAACCTGCCATTTCTGAATTTTTCACATATCAAAAAGCTATTTGCTGTATTCTGTAATATGAGCTAATTAAGCTAGGTTTAGTTCCATTTAATTTTGATGGAAATAGATAAATTACATTTTCAAAAAGATTTTATTTAGTAAAACCCAATTATTGTGGGTGAAAGGAATATGGGGCAATGATTCATTGCATGTACTGCTAGACAAAAATCTCATCATGCAGTTTAATGTAAAAATCATTTCCTGCTGCCTAGTTAGGACATGAAAAAGAAAATGTGCCATTAAAAGCACATCAGAAGCAAAAGACAATATAGCTCAGAAGCTCTGCAAGGGAGGGGAAACTTTTTTCTTTAATTGAAGAAGAAATAATTTATATATTTCCATCACATGGAAACTGCAAAGCACATCAGAATCAAATGTTCTACATCTTAAATTAGAAAAAGATACAGTTCAAGCTGATTGTTGCCTGCAGGAAATATTCCAGGCTGTTTTCTGACATTCTAAATACAAAATTCACCATGTGAAAAATGTTTGATTCATTCTGAAGCCTGTGATGAATGTTTGCCAGGAACCATAGACCACTGCTTCTTCTCAAGCCGAATCAAATTGGAGCCTTCCCAGAGAAAGCCAAGAGAGACCTCTGAAGTCCAGTATTTACTCTAAGATCCCTGTGCACCTTTAATCTTTCCTAAACAGATGAAACACACTTGTCTTCACAGCTTGGAGAGAAATTAAGGTGGTGGGTCTACATCCCAGTTTGAGGACAGTCTGTAACTGTGCAAATGCAATTATTAGTAAACAAGGGCGGTCTACTGGTAAGAAAGTTACTTCCTTATTTATTTTTTGTTTTAATTCCTTTTTCATTATTTGAAAAGAATTGCAAAAATGAATCCTCTTTGGCTCTCTTTCCCTGTCTTTTTTTGCAACAGAAATTCCAGGTAGGAGTTGAAGGTCTGCTGCTGAAAACCTCAATACAGCAGATGAAAGGACAAGTACAAAAGTCCACTAACACATTGTAATTGCAGCCTGTGTGGCCAGAGAACACACAGGCAAAACCTTTAGACATTTTGAATATTACGTAGGACAAAGATAGTACCCAAGGAAGTTGTGGCTGCCCCATCACAGAATCACAGAACATCAGGGATTTGAAGGTCTTGAAGATCATCCAGTCCAATCCCCCTGCCACAACAGGATCCCCTAGATCAAGTCACACACGAATATATCCAGATGGGTTTTAAACATCTCCAGAGAAGGAAACTCCACAACTCCCCTGGACAGCCTGTTCCAGTGCTCCATCATCCTCACCATGAAGAAATTCCTTCTCATATTGATATGGAACCTCCTATGTTCCAGCTTACACTTTGAAGTGTTGAAGGCCAGGTTAGACGGGGCCCTGAGCAACCTGATCTAGTGAAGTAACCTGTCTCTATGATTCTATAGAATCATAGAATTATAATTCTATAATTCTCTGAAAGATAATCAGACTGGAATCTGAAACTGAATGAAAGTTTCCTAAGAATGGAAGCATGAACAAACTGTGCTCTGAGATCAAAATCTGTATTAAAATGTGTGATGCTTTTGCAGAATTGTGACCTGGAGTTTATATCAATATTAACAGTTCAAACTTATCAGCACATCCTCATACATTTTATGTTCTTTGGAGAACATTCTAGGCTTATTACAGGTTACAGCTCATATTTTATTTTTTCTGGAACCTCTCTTTCTTCCTTCCAGAAAAATTGAACCATGGGATTTTCAATTTAAAAGGTCAAGTCAGTATTTGTTGCTTTTAGACTACAGCTTTCCATTATAAATTGTTTCTGAGAAATTAATTGGAAAAAGCCAAGAGGGTATTCTTCATGACATTATTCCAGAGTGTAGTTTTCAAGCTGTTTACTACAGAGACAGCAACACATTACAAGCTCTGTCCACATGTAAGATAGTATGCACTGGGGCATAATGATAAGCAGATGGTATTATTTGCAGTAGAAGTAATAGCAACCAGAAGCATCATTGCCTACATTATGTTGCAAATGCTTTTATATTATATGATGTTAAAATGTGGAGCTTTGTGTGCTTTGTCTATGCAAGGCACAGGTATCGATAGCAACTGGTGAGAGAGCTAGTGGTGATAAGCAAGCAGGGAGTAGTTGTTTGGAAGTAGATAAAAGCAACACAACCACAGCAGTCACTAACAAAAGACAGAGCAACAAATACTAGTGAAATATTCCAGAAAAGGGAGGGAAGCTGAAATTGAATGTTGGTTCTGTCATTAAAGACATAATTTCTGGAAGTTTTTATATGAATACGCCATTCAGAAAATCTGAAGCTTCTAACTTTTATTACCAATAATGCTGTGTAATTTACCACCACCATCTGCCTGGCAATTATCTCTGGAAGTAGTGCGTTCAAGGTGGATTACTTCAGAGAATGCCATTATGGGACATGACTGCACTGAGAGACCTTGTGTGATAGGGAGATTCCTGGGCTAGCAAAGACCTGGCTTACATGTTGTCCATACACAAACTTATACAGGTGCATGCACAGATGGATGACATACACATAGGGATATGTGCACACACCTGTGTATCACTGAATCATAGTTTTGTGCACAGATACATGATGTATCTTTACGTATGGAGAATATATATAATATAGTAGAATACAATAGTGGAGAACTGAGACTTGTGTCATAGAATCATAGGGTTGGAAGGCACCTCCAAAGGTCACCTAGTTCAATCCACCTGAAACAAGCAGAGACATCACTCAGCAGAACAAATTTCCCACAGTCTCACCCAGCCTGACCCTGAATGTCTCCAGGGATGGGGCCTCCATCACCTTTCTAGGCAACCTGTTCCAGGGATCCATCACCCTCAGATTAAAGATTTTTTCCTGATATCCAGCCTAAATCTACCCTTTTCCTGTTTAAAATCATTACAGAATCACAGAGTCACAGAACATTAGGGATTGGAAGGGACCCTGAAATATCACCTAATCCAATCCCCCTGCCAGAGTAGGATCACCTAGACCCTTTGTCCTATTGTTCCATGGCCTATTGAATAGTTCTTCAGCCTTCTGATAGGCCTTTTTCAGGTATTGGAGGGTTGCTACAATGTCCTTTCATTATGACAGAGCTTTGCCACATTAGTGCAATGTCTCCTCCTGAGATGTAAAGATCTATGTCTGACAAAAATAAAGCAAAAAAATTGAGAATATTATTAATATATATTCTTTGGGAAGGGTATCTTCACATGACCTATTTCCTATACGTCTATGTCTTCATAGCTTCTGCACTTAGAACTAGACTAACTTCGTTAGAGTCGCCAATACATTGAAAGAGATGGTGCAGAAGGGACTTACAGCTGTCGCAAATCCCAAAGGCATTCAGCGTCCACAAAGGACCATATGCAACAGTGGAAGTGGTATCTACTGGAAGACTGTAGCATGTCCCCCCTCTAGCTCTGGCTCAAAACAGCTGATGTGGAAAAAAGACAGGCAATGAGCACAAGTCAGATGGTTCCCTGCTGTTCTGTAGAGCACAACTAGCTGCTTCTCATTCTTTTCTCTGCAGTGACAACCAGGATATTGTGTCACTGTAGACTGCAATAGGACAAGGACTTTGGGCACTGAAAATTCACTCCAGCTGCTTGTTGGGAGGAAGAATAGCAGAGCTGCCAAGCTACTATGTGTGGTACCTGCTGTTGAGAACACAAAGGGGAACCATTATCTTCTTGTGAACAGAGGCTTTCAGAGAGAAAGGAAGTCTGTGCATCTAATCAGAGGAAAAATGAAATTATTTCAGAATCAGCTATGGGGAAAGAATTGCCTTCTTAAACTCTTCTGGTGAAAAACCTGCCTAGACATGTTCTTGTGCAACTTGATCTACGTGATCCTGCTCTGGCAGGGGGATTGCACTAGATATCTTTTGAGGTCCCTTCCAATCCCTAATATGAAAAAATCAATAGAAATAATATTTCAAAAATTGATACTAGTATATATGGACTTAATTAATTTATGGTCTCATGTTTTGGACTTTGTTCCAGGGTTTCTAACACTTAAATGTGATAACATGTTAAGAAGGATCAGCAAAGCAATTTAATATCCTCATTGATTTGTATCATGCTGATGGTAAGTGATCTGAGAACATACAGCAGTCACAAATTGTGTGGTGCAGTCTTTACACTGAATGTTTTGCAGTCTGAGCAGGTGAAACAGCCAAGAGACTGGAGAAGGAGACCACTTTCACTTTCATTCTGTACATGAGAAACCTGCCCCAAACCTTGGATTTTCTGATGTCTGGAGTTTGGTTTGCAACCTGGAAAGACACCAAGGCATGTGCTCAGTTATGGTAGGAGCCCTCCAGACCGAAAGTGATAGGAACACCATTCCAGTACATTAGGATCTTTATTCCCATGAGTTGATCTAGGATGTAAAGGGTCAAGTTAGAAATTAAACTGGGATCTACCAGAAGGTTTGGTCACTGTTCTGACTTCTGAAACCTGTTTTCCTCTCCAGAGTTCAGCTAACACCACTGTGATTGTAAACTATCTGCATTACCTGTGTTGAGTACAGCATGGGCATCAGCAAAGACATTATTTGACTTTTCTTGCTAACCCTCTCTGCCACTCAATACTAGTTCCTAGCTGAGCTAGCTAATGTGAAACTAGCTGAGTCTGTGGCACACATCTGTCACAGCAACTTCTGCAGACAGACTCTGAGATGTGGAAAGGAATGTCACAGTCAGTCAGAAATGTTACGCTACGAAGAAATACTGGCGAAGGTCTCGAGGAAACCGGCAATCATTCACACCTCCTAAGATTACATGAGGTGTTGTCTATGTGAACTGAACTGTTGCTATCATAAAAAGGTTGTAAAAGAATGAAGAGAGTGATCCTGTTGTATACAAAGAAAAAAGAAATCAATGTAGGGGAAAAAAAAGCCAATTGTAAGGTGTAAGAGCTGTACCAATTAGTTCTCTAATACATGGCCTTCTGAAGTGACAAAGAGCATTATTAAGCTGGACTTTGCTTCTTTTATTTGGATGGATGGACTGCTTTATTGTACAGGAGCAATCATGTAAAGCCAAAAGACTCTATTAAAAAAACCCCGCTCCTTTAGAGTCCAACATCAATGTGTTATAAACTTGGGGCACTCTGTTCTTAAAGGATCCTGTGCACCCCAGCTTTGTACACTAACCTAAACACTGCTGTTACATTGAGCTTGAAATCAATGAAGGTGCTTTGCTGCAAACAAAGAAACAATTTGACTCAGTGAGCACACTTAAGTTTGTTTTAGTCTGGCATGTAAACTGAAGTGTATGAAAATCTTTTCCCCACAAAGCTTCAAACTACAGTACATCTTTTTCTCTCACCCAGCTTACATGGATCTGTGTGGCAAAGCATCAGCTAACAAAAAAACAGGAAGGTTTTTTAGCACCTGCTACACATCCATGCAATAAAAAAAAGATAAATACTATTTTTTCAACAAATGGATATCTAGATACAGATCTACAGTATTTAGGGACACTAAAATGAGCAGGGGAATGGAGCATCCCTCACATGAGGACAGGCTGAGAGAGTTGGAGATGCTGTTCAGCCTGCAGAAAAGAAGGCTTTGGGGAGCCCTTCTTTTGACCTTCCAGTATATGAGGGGGGCCTACATGAAGATAGAGGAAGGTCTTTTCAAGAGGGTTTGTACAGATAGGACAAGGAGCATTGGGCTCAAGCTGCAAAAGGATAGATTTAGGCCAGATATTACAAAAAAGTTCTTCAATGTGAGGGTGCCTAATGGCTGGAATGGGCTGCCCAGGGAGGTGGTGGGGGCCCAATCCCTGGAGTTATTTAAGGTTAGACTTGATGAGGCTCTGAGCAACCTGTCTTAGGTAGAGTTGTCCCCGTGTAATGAGATTGGACAAGATGATCTCTAGAGGTCCTTTCCAGCCTAGAACATTCTACAAGTCTATAATGAGTACATTTAAAGTAGGAAGAATACATATGAAACCCGTGGCATTGAAGGTGTAGTTTTCGTCACACCATTCAGAAAATGGTATTAGCAATATCTGAACGTAACCTCACTGTGATGGACATGCGTTTTAAAGTCACGAAGGTCTGGAACTTAGCCTGAGGGGAATGAAGAAAAACTTTAAGGCATTAGGATGTTTGGTGAAAGACTCTGGAACACAAATTATGTTCTGTTCATCACTTGCATTTTGGGTGAGGACACAGGCTGGAATAAAAAGACTCAGTCCATTAACACCTGGCTATGAGACTAGTGTTACAGGCAGGGCTTTGGGTTCTTTCAGACACCAGACCTAGCAGCTAGCTATAGGAGGGGTTTATCTCAGAGGGGAAAAAGGGTTCTGGGACAGGAGCTGGCAAGGCTCATTCAGAGGACTTTAAACTACATTCATAGTAGGGTGAGATAGTTGATGGGCGAGCACCAGTGGGACAGAACTCTGGTTTTAATGAAAACAAGATGGCCTTTCGCTGTCCTAGGGTCAAAGTGGAGTGATCAGCTTGCTCTCTGAAATGCCTGTACACCAATGCACGCAGCGTGGGGAATCAGCAGGAGGAGTTCCAGATCTGTGTCCAGTCAGGCGATTATGATTTGGCAGCAATCACAGAGACCTGGTGGGACAGCTTGCATGACTGGAATGTGGTCATGGACGGCTATGTCCTTTTCAGGAGGGACAGGTCAGCAAGGCGGGGTGGTGGAGTTGCTGTCTACGTGAGAAAGCAGCTGGAATGTATTGAGTTCTGTCAAGGGGAAGATGAAAGACAGTTAAGAGGTTTTGAGTGAGTATTAAAGGGCAGGCTGGCATGGATGATGGCATTGATATATAGACAGAGGCATAGAAGGTGTTCAGTGTTTTTGCTTTCTCTGCATCCTCTGTCTCCAGGACACCCACCTCATTCAGCAGGGGCCCTACGTTGCCTCTAGCTTTAGTTTTACCTGCAATGTATTTGAAGAAGCTTTTTTTGTTGCCCTTGACCTCTCTTGTAGAGAGACAGCAGCGTGTTCTTTTGTCCAAGAGGGGCAACAGAATCCTGGGGTGCATAAGAGGGGGAGTGGTTAGGAGATCAATGGAGGTTCTTCTCACCCATCTACTCTGCACGGGTGAAAACACATCTGGAGTATTGTGTCAAGTTCTGGACCCCTCAGTTCAGGAGGGATGTGGAGCTGCTGGAGGAAGTCCAGTGTAGGGCAATAAGGATGATGAAGGAAGTGGAGCACCTCCCTTATGAGGACAGGCTGAGGGAGCTGGGTCTCTTTTGCTTGGAGAAGAGCAGACTGAGATTTGATGTCATTAACGTCTATAATTATTAAATTATAGGAGGATGGAGCCAGGCTCTTTTCAATGTCATCCAGTGACAGGATGAGGGGCAATGGTTGTAAGCTGGAGCATAGAAGGTTCCACATAAATATGAGAAGGATCTTCTTCACAGTGAGTTTGATGGAGCACTGGAACAGGCTGCCCAGGGTGGTTGTGGAGTCTCCTTCACTGAAGATGTTTAAGACCCACATGGATGTGTTCCTGTGTGACTTGGTCTAGGTGATCCTGCTGTGAGAGGGGTATTGGACTAGATGATCTTTTGAGGTCCCTTCCAATCCCTAATCATTCTATGATTCTATGACTTAGGGGCATAGTTTAGTAGTGCCCTTGGGATGGCTGGATTAATGTTTGGACTTGATGGCCTTGGGAGTCTTTTGCAGTCTAAATGATTCTGTGATTTTCTGATGGCACATAGTAAATGAAAACAGAGCAGAAGCAATAGAAATTGTCCCAAAAGTCACCATAATTTTGATTCCTAAACCATCCTCTCCCCTGCCATGCAATGCTAATATACAGAAAATTCTTGGTTACCTTTGGCTGTTTTCAGCAATTCTCATGACTTTCAGAGGATCAAGGTTATATCCATATGTTCTTGAAATTTTCACTGCAGTTGGTTTTGCAGTTGTAAGTAGAAAATGAATTGAAATGGATTTTATAGGAGCATGTGGGTTAAAAATGGCTGAAAGACTATAAACAAAAGATTATGATAGTGACTAGTGGAAAAATATCTAGTAGAGTAATGAAGGGTGCAGTTTCAGGATTGTTCCTATTTAACATCTTAATTAGCAATCTGGAAGAAAGAATAAACAGCATGTTAATGAAACGTACAATTGATACTAAATTAGGAAGAGTCAGAAACACGAGTGAGGACAGAAGCATAATGCAAAAGGCCCTGAGGAGAAACATGGGCAGGAAACAACAAAAGATGCCACTACTCAGGCAAAGGCATAATAGTGTGTTAGAGCTAGATAACGGGATGAACCAATGTGAGGGGAAATCCACCGGAAACAGCAACGTTAGCAGAGTCAGTGAGCGACACATTAGATACGTGATGTGCTGTGACATGATTTGATGTGTCTCAACTGATGATCTTGGAGGTCTTTTCTAACCTTAATGATTCTATGCTGGCAATAGAAGCCAAATTCTCTCGGCCAGATAGGTAAAGACATAAAGTCACGGATCAAAATGGCCATAGCTGCTCTAAATGGATCTTTGCCAATCTTTTATTTTTAGAATACTCTTTTATGGGAAGAAGTCGGTATAACTGTGTTGTGGTGTGTGTTTAGGTTAAAAAGATGTAAGAGAGAAAGTGATATCTAATGGAAAGCTTCTGATGGGGATGAAGTGGGTGATGGGTTAATGGCAGAACAAGTAACTGGCTGAACTCTGAAGAGTCTTTTTTAACCTTTATTCAGACCAATCTCTTTTTCTTTAGTGGAAGACAGTAGACAATAAGATGGCATGCAGTTTGCCAAAGGAAAGCTGTACTCACTTTCCCATTGGTAAAATATTTATCCTCTCCCATCACAGAACGTTAGAGATTGGAAGGGACCTCAAAAGATCATCCAGTTGAATCCCTCTGCCAGAGCAGGATCCCTTAGATCAAGTCGCACAGGAACCTGTCTCCAGAGAGAGAGACACTTACATATAAATCTAATGAAAGGAGTATATCTTGCTTGGGATCAGTACTGTTCCTCACATTGTGATAAACTTATAACTGATATCCTGGAATCAGATGAAAGTTGTTGTTTTTTTTTTAAATAGGAAAGATAAAGCAAGCAGGTAGAGGAAAAATGACAGAAAGAAGGTTTCAAGTGTATCCCCACTTCTCTATGTTTTGAACAGGGTCTAAAGAAGTCTGTAAGTCACATGAATAGATATTTTTCTTCTGAAGAATTAAACAGTTTCTTTTTTTGGGAAGATGGAAGAATACAAAGGACAAAAGAACAAAAACCAGCAATAATAAAATAGAATCATAGAATCATCATGGCTGTAAAGGACCTCCAGGATCATCAAGCCCAACCCTCATCCCAACATCTCCCTAATTCCTAGACCATGGCCTCAAGTGTTCTAGCTACTAGTTTTTTAAACACCTCCAGGGACGGGGACTTCATCACCTCACTGGACAGCCTGTTCCAGTGCCCAATCACTCACTCAGTAAAGAACTTCTCCTAAGATCCAATCTAAACCTCCCCTGACACAACTTGAGGCCAAAGAAAACCAGGATGAAACCAGTTGTGTCACTGAACTAATTCATGTGACACTTGTAGTTTTGAACTGAATGTATTCTCAGTTTACTGTCTATTTCTACTGCTCATCTAGTACATAGTACAACTATAACTGAGCAAACTCAGTTAAACCATACAGTAAGCAGTACAATTACAATTCAAGCGCAATGGAATAAAACTCCTTGACCCTGGGAGTGATGCTGATTCTACAAAAGCAGAGATTAATATTCATCAGTTTGTAAAAAATGGGATGCATGGTTGGTATTTATTATTATGAACAATTCATATAAATGCGCTCATTAGTATGAACAATATGGAAGAGTGAATAATTGCTCCTCATTCTTTTTCATTTCACAATAAAAGAACACAAGGGTAGAAAATTAAAAGATCAACCAGCTGGTTTAAAATAGAAAGAAGTGCTATTGTACACTCTATGTAGTCAAACCCCAGAGCTTAGTAGCAGAGGATGGATGTAAAAGAAGTTCAGAGACATGGTGGAAGATAAGGGTATGATGAGTCACTGAGAAGAAAGTTTCACATACAATGTGCTGCTCTGAAAGTTCCTAAACTTCAGTTTACCCTAAGCTAGAACTATACATAACAAATCTGTGCATATTCACTCTCTTACTCTCTTCCATATGTGTTTCTACCTGTAGACCAGGTATCATATAGGCTACATTCCATTAAGTTGACCCAAGCCTTCTTTACGGTTAAAGGTTGAGTAATAGTAACAAGAATCACAGCAAAACACCCCATCTGTGAAGACAAGGTTTTTAAATGAAAGAACATCAGGACAATATTTTGAGCACATACTAAAATTAGAAGCAAGGATCATGAAAGGAGTAGAACTAGGAATTATGTTTTGCAGGGGGAAGAGCTATATTAATGGAACATCATCTTGCCAACTGCTGTTTTGCTATCAGGATCTGCATTACGATGCGAGCACTAAGGTCTCTGTATAAACACCTGAAGAACAGTTCACTGCTTTGGAAAATAACCTAATTGATAGAGAAACAAAAATAATTTAGTCTTCAGGGACTTCTCTCCAGAGCAAGAATGTTGTAGGATATAGATTAATTGTTTGTAAAACTTTTAGTTGTCAACAAAATGTTTGTGTGAGTTTTAGGGGTATTTGTTCAGTACACACCGGGTCTAATCCAAGGTAAAATTCAGCCTTTTAAAGACAGTTTTTACACACAGTTTCTACAGTTTATTAGTGTTGGAAGGGGCCTTCCAAGGGCCATCAGGTCCAAACCTCCTGCTCAAGGAGGATACAAGTTACTGAAAAGTACAACCACCTAAAAACCTAAATCAGCTTCAGAAAACTGCATCCAGCCGGATCTGAAACATCTCCAGAGAAGGGGACTCCACAATCTCCTTGGGCAACCTCTTCCAATATTTCATAACCTTGACTTTCCTCAGATTGAGGTTTAAGCTTCTTGTGTTCAAGCTGACATCCATTACTCCTTGTTCTGTCTGACACAATTGAAAAGAGAGGATTCATCTCTTTTTGACACCCAGCCCTCATGGATTTATAGACAGGGATTAAATCCTCTCATAGCCTTCTTTTGTCTAAACTAAAAAGCCCCAATTTTCCCAATCTCTCTTCGTAAGGCAGTTGTTACAGATCTCCAGTCATCCTGGTAGCTCTGCATTGAACTGTCTCAATTAATTCTCTATCCCTCTTGAACTGGGGAGACCAGAACCGCACACAGGATTCCAGGTGTGGCCTCTCTGGAGCAGAATAAAGGGGTAGAAGAACCTCTCTTGATCTGCTAGACAGACTCCTCTTGATCCATCCCAACACCTATTGCTAATAACCCATTGCTGATCCATTTTTATCTTGTTATCCACAAAATCTCCAAGACCTCTCTCCCCGGGAGTGCTCTCTTGCTGGTCATTACCCAGCCTGTGTTGATGCCTCCCATACAGCTGGGCTGTACCAAGAATACAGCTGTGAGAAGGACCTCACTGAGTAGAAATGAAGTCCAGTAGATGTTCTTGGGTTTGCATGACTGCTTCTACAACTTACAATGTTTTATACTAGATGTATGCATCTAATTTCATTATAGTACACAGAGGTCCACATGCATCAGTGGAAAGGCATGAAATATTGGTTGCAGACCTTATATTTAAGAAATGTTAGCTCTCCTTGTCCACAGAAACTTGTTCAGGTCTTTTTATCCCATCTTCCTACACTCCTCACAGGTGAAAAACTGTTAAAAATATAAGATGTTGTGAGTAGGATACGTATATCTTTCAGTAAATACATATTTCAGCTTTGTTGTCAAGTGAAGTAATCAAATTTAAGGTTAGAGGGTTTTATAAGGCAAGAAATAGCAAAGAAAAATTAATCTAAAAATAAATAGAAGACTTACTTTATGCAAAGCCTAGTATGTGGTAAGTGTGATCCCAGAGGGACAATTAGGAAAGGAATCCCAAATCCCAAATCCCAAACTCTAGCTTAATATTAAAAGGTTAGAGGTATTACTGGGACATGAGACACAGTTTATTTAATTATTAAGCATAATTGGATTGTTGAGACTTGTTGAAAACTAAATGCATTCATAAAATGTATGGTGTCTTTAAGACGATGAACAGAGGTGAACTCTGTTAGCTTAATTGAATTACTTTTTTATAATATTTTCATAATGAATTTAACTAGGAACCTGTGCAATTATGTTTATTTTTCCCATCAGATGGTAGAAAATCATCTAGGAGAAAAGTCTGCAGTCATTTTGCTACCAGATTTACTGCAGCCTTTTGAGGGCCTATATCCCTTCATCCCCAGCTGCACAGGACTACTGGCAGGTAGACTCTTTACTGAGTGAAAACTAGCTTCATGGCAGAGCCCAGAGAGTTGTATTGAATGGAGTTGCATTGAATTAGTGGCTGGTCACAAGTTGTTCCCCCGGGCTCAGTATTGGGGTCAGTTTTCTTTAACATCTTTATCAATGATCTGGGTGCGTGGACTGAGTGCACCCTCAGATGGCACTGAGGTCCTACTTGAAGGTAGGAAGGTTCTGCAGAGAGACCTGGACAGGATGGATCAGTGGGCTGAAGTCAATTGCAAGAGTTTTAACAAGACCACATGCTGCTCACTGCAGTTACTCAGAAGCATGGCTTAGTGGGTATCGTGGCATTGGGTTGACAGTTGGTTTTGATGATCCTGGAGGTCTCTTTCGACCTATATGATTCTATACACCTGCTCAGGTCATGCCTGAAGGACTTTGGTCCTTGATCAGGAGTGTATTTCAGACTGCAAGTGTATGGTAGTACTTTGTTCATAGGAGGAGCAACTTGTTTTGATTCCCATGCCCTTGAGCTCTGCCTGTGAGCTGACACAAAGGCTTATACTGGAAATGTGAGACACAGTCAGAAAAAAAAAAAAAAGCTTATCACTGAAGCTAATGACAGGAGACTGTTGGGGAACACAAGATGCCAGGGCGTAAGTGTGTGAGTTCACCCCTTACGTAAATAAAACTACATTGCATTCAACATCTTTGATTTTGAATGAAGATCCTGGCATCAATTCCCTTCTGTTAACTGATCAGCTTTAAAAAATCATTGAAAGTTTATTTTACAAACGTCCCATCTGGTCATTGTAAGACACTGCAGTTTGTATTTTCTACCATTTTGTGGCTGAAACTTATTGCTGTCATCTGTTTTCCAGTTCCTCTGCTCCATATAGCTTATTCCACTTTCTAGGCTTCACTGGACACTGAATGGATTCCTGTGGAAGAGAAGGTGCAGTAGAAATGGTGGTTGTTTTCACACGGCATCACCAAGACAGGCACACTGGTGATTAGGCTGGGGACTGACCGGTTGGAGTGTAGTGTAGGGGAAAGGGACTTGGGGGTCCTGGTGGACAACAAGATGACTATGAGCCAGCAATGTGCTCTTGTGGCCAAGAGGGCCAACAGCATCCTGGGGTGGATTAGAAGAGGGATGGTTAGCAGATCAAGAGAGGTTCTTCTCCCCCTCTACTCTGCCCTGGTGAGACCACACCTGGAGTATTGTGTCCAGTTCTGGGCTCCTCAGTACAAGAGGGATGTGGAGCTGCTGGAGAGAGTTCAGCGTAGGGCAACAAAGATGATAAGAGAGGTGGAGCACCTCCCTTATGAGGAGAGGTTGAGGGAGCTGGGTCTCTTTAGCTTGGAGAAGAGGAGACTGAGGGGTGACCTCATTCATGTCTACAAATATTTGAGGGGTGGGTGTCAGGACGATGGCACTGGGCTGTTCTCGGTGTCATGTAGTGATAGGACAAGGGGCAATGGTTGTAAGCTGGAACATAGGAGGTTCCACATCAACCTGAGAAGGAACTTCTTCACGGTGAGAGTGACGGAGCACTGAAACAGGCTGCCCAGGGGGGTTGTGGAGTCTCCTTCTCTGGAGATGTTCAAGACCCGACTGGATGTGTTGCTGTGTGACTTGGTTTAGGTGATCCTGCTGTTGCAGGCGGATTGGACTAGATGATCTTTCGAGGTCCCTTCCGATCAGTAATGATTCTAGGATTCTATGATTCTAGGATTCTATGATTAATGTGACCCATGAATGAACCATACCTTGTCAGTGCTGGTATTGGAAATGGAGAGCTGGAGCAATTGCTCTCTGCTTTCTAAGCCTGAATTGTGCCCTAATATTTACTCTGTTCACAGCCAGCGGGCATTTCCAACATGTGGCCCCACTAAAAAGCAGCTCTCTAATGCAGTAATTTTATTTTCTCTGCGGCTGTGATTGCTTCAACACACATGCTTCCTTGGCTTAAGCCAAATTATTAATACAGTAATGAAGAATATTTTGCAGTTGCTGATTGATTCAATCTCTCTTTGTATCCAAAGCACATTTCTTGGCTAAAAAGTCTTGGCACCAGGCACAACCTGTAGATGATAGCAGGTCCAGGTTTCTTAGCTTTGTGAAATGTTGAAGAACGATGCCAGAAGAAATTAATGCTACGTGCTGCATCTCCGTGTCTTTTTTCACTCAAATAGCCTGTTTCCACTCAAGTAAGGAGCAGAAGATGGTTGCATTGTTTCAAATACCATGAAACACTAGAGTAAGTCTATGCCAAGCCTAACAGGTAGGTGGAAAGGAAAATCACCCTGGGAATCAACAGTAAAGGACAGAAGATCAAATTCCTGCTACATTAGTTGTATGCCTGTCGATTTTTCTTCTAGCACCTGTGATTTCTTGGCACTCAGCACAGCTCCCCGGAACATAGCAGGTGCAATGCCGGAGACTTGTCTGGTAAGATCCAAGTGATGCTGAGGTATGAATACTTGTATATGGATTTATAGCTCTGTCAAACCGCCAGTGTAAATATCATTTATATTTAAACCATTTCAGCCTTCCTGAGAAATTAAAGAGTTGCACAATAAAGTGTTTGCTTACCTGCATTACTTTTTTCATTACCACAGTTGTGTAAAGAAACCATATTGTAAGTGAATATCCCATGTTTTGTGTCCACTTGCTGAAATTGAACTTGCATATTGAGTTTTCCAATACAAGACTATTGAAGACATCACTTTTTCTTAAGGCTTATTGCAATTGTTGACAGGAATCCTGGGGTGGATCGGAAGAAGGTGGTTACTAGATTGAGAGAGGTTCTCCTCCCTCTCTACTCTGCCCTGGTGAGACAACAGCTGGAATCTTGTGTCCAGTTCTGGGCCACTCAGTTCCAGAAAGACATGGAACTTCTGGAGAGAGTGCAGTGCAGAGCAACAAAGATGATGGGGAGGAACATCTCCCTGGTGAGGAAAGGATGAGGGAGCTGAGTCTCTTGAGCGTGGAAAAAAATGGAGACTGGCTGTTAACCCCATTAATCTTTATAAATATGAGAAGGGCAAGTGTCAGAACGATGGAGTCAGGCTCTGTTCAGTGTCATCAAATGATAAGACAAAGGGCAATGGGTATGAGCTAGAACATAAGATGTTCCACGTCAATATCAGAAGGAATTTCTTCATAGTAAAGGTGACGAAGCACTGGAAGGGGCTTCCCAGGGGTGTTGTGGAGTCTCCTTCTCTGGAAATGTTTAAAACCCATCTGGTTATGTTCCTGTACTACTTGATCTAGGTGATCCTGGTCTGTGATTCTGTAATTTCTCAACATCCTTTTAGTAAACAGATACTCAGTACCCTTTATTGTCCTTGGGAATTACATTTAGTTATGAATGGGAGGGTTGGTAAGAATGTTTTAGAAAAATATTATCTTGAAATTTTGCATATGCTTTGGAATTTTATAGTCTATTTTATGTGTGAAGGAATTAATTTCCTTTTAGATAGCTTATCAGAAAAAATAAAATTCTCTATAGATGAAGAACTAAGTTTATAGGTTTCAAGCATTTTATTTTGACTAAAGTGGTGATATGAGAATAAGGTTGAAGTTTTAAAATACGCTTTGCCAGAAAGGTTGAATACTAAAGGATTGGTAACAGCATCCTATAGCTAAATATTTTAAGTGTGTAAGTACAGAAACACAGGCATACTAGTGCTGGAACTGAAATATATAACATTGACAAATTATATGTACTTTACAAATTTATGGAAAAATTATTCTACTGGGTATCCATCTCTAGAAGTGTAAAAACCCGCTTATATCTAGGTATACACAGTGCTTATAGAGGTTTAATAAAAATTTAGTAAAAAAATCATTAGTTCAACAATCTTTCTGCTGGAATAGATCAGGATCAAACAAGCTTGAGTCAGTAAAAGACTCTGCTTCACTGCTCATTTGGAGGGCAGTACCAAAGCAGATATTGCACAGGTTTTAAGAGAATGTGAGCACAGAATGCTTCACGATGACCAGAGTATCATATTTTCCCTGAAAAGGAATTATTTTAAATTATTTTAAATGACGTAAAGGCATTGTAAACTGTTTCCTGCTCTGCACATAGTTTAATTAAATTTAACATGGTGCAAACATAAAGAAACTGGTATTTTATTGACCATATCACACTGAAAGATCATATTTTACCAGAAGATTTGTTTATTCGTTTATGTCTAGATCTTGTAAGTAGTCATGTAATATCACAGGGAGAAATTCTTGTGAAATAAGGTTCCTTTTCATATACAGCTAACAGAACCAAAATCAGCTGTTTTGAAATCTGCTTTCAGAAAAACCTTTCTTTTCTTTCCCCTGCTCAACTCATGAGTTCAGTGTACAGATACAGTGCTTTCCAGAAGGTAGTGTGTATTTCCTCTGTTTTTACTGCTCTAATATCAGTAAAGGCAATAATTATCAAGATACAGAGGCAGTTGCTCATTGTTGGATACCAGAGAAATATCCTGCTTATTTTTTCTAATAGTGGATAATATGAAACACAAAGAATATTGGAATCATTGTGGTTGGAAAGGACCTCCAGGATCATCAAGTCCAGCCCTCAGCCCAACAGCTACCTAACCCTTAGACCACAGCCTCAAGTGCTGTACCTACTCGTTTTTTAAACACCTCTAGGGATGGGGACTCCACCACCTGTTCCAGTGCCCAACCACAGTCACAGTAAAGAACTTCTTCCTAAGATCCAATCTAAACCTTCCTTGACATAACTTGAGGCCATGTCTACTCGTCCTATCATTAGTAATTCAGTAATCATCTGGCTAACATCACAGAATGTTACAGTTTGGAAGGGACCTTGAAATATCATCTAAGTCCAACCTCCCTTGCTGGAGAGGGGTAAGACCTACAGCAGCTGGTGTACCCAGTCTCCCATCCAACTACAAACCAGGCCCAACCCTGCTTACCTAAATCAAACATTCCATCTCTAGGTCTCTTCACCAAATCCTCTGGGCTCCCTCTATTATAGTTCATTTGGAAAAAGCATCTTTTACATTTAGTTAAGAACCTATATAAAGTGTTTGTTCTTCAAGTAAGTACTAGAGGAGTTGAATTAGATGATCTTTAGGGTTCCTTCCAACAGAAACCATTCTATGATCCTCACCATAGTCTAAATTACATGGAGAAGTTGTCAAAGATATAATCCAAAAGTTTCTTGTCAAAAGAGAAATATAAGTAGAGACTCAGAGGCACTAATTGGAAAGTCCACTTCCACGCAGAAACACTAAATATGGCTTTCGATTGTATGAAACAGCAAATAATGGAATCCTGTAGCTAGGGATTCAAAGATTGCACAGAAATGGAAGGCTAATACATTTTATTTTAAAGACATGAGGTGACCTGATTTGGTCAGCCTGCAGTGAGTAGGGCTGGTTGACGCGGTGACTGTATGTGAAAGGGTGGACAAAGAACACAGCCGTACATTGCTCTGACCAGCACTGTCCCTGAGAAAAGGCACAGTAAGAGAGGAGGGAATGAAGCCACATTTGGGTACTGACGTACAGCTGAGCAAGAAAAGAGGAGGCCTTCGTGCCTCTGCCACAGTTCACCTGGTAATTTGTGCACACTCAATATTTTGGAGAGGCTACTCTGCTGCACCCAGTGACTCTCCAAACTAATGGGAAGAGCTGGAGTAAGCTGCAGTCTCTGTATTTATCTGACTGCTTCAGCACAATATGATGACTTCTACACTGATGCTGAGTAAAATGTAATTTTGTGGCTTTAGAGCTTAGAGTAACATTGGATTAAACCTTGGTAACAAGTCCAACTTCTTCCCACTGCTCCAGAGGCACAAAGTGTATCTAAAAGCAAATACCTGAAGGTTCTTCAGATGCTGTGGACAAAACTAACTTCAGTATGTGTGTGACAGATCCACACAAAGAAACCAAACCAATCCAGCTCTGTGATTATGATGGAGCCAGTTACCTGTGAAATACAAGCAGGTAGAAGTCAGAGAGTAGTGGGCAATGGGACAGAATCTAGTTGGAGGCCTGTATCTAGTGGAGTGCCCCAGGGGTCAGTGCTGGGACCAGTCCTGTTCAATCTATTCATTGATGACTTGGATGAGGGATTGGCATGCACTGTCAGCAAGTTTGCTGACGACACAAAGATGGGTGGTGTTGCCGACACCCCTGCAGACTGTGCTGCATTCAGCGAGATCTGGAGAGGCTGGAGAGCTGGGCAGAGAGAAATTTAATGAGGTATAACAAGGGTAAGTGTAGAGTCTTACATCTGGGCAAGAACAACCCTAGGTACCAGTATAGGCTGGGGACTGACCTGTTGGAGTGTA
>VXBP01007045.1:101814-259508 GCA_013400115.1 Rhinopomastus cyanomelas
TGATCCTGCTGTGTCGGGGGGATTGGACTAGATGATCTTTCAAGGTCACTTCCAATACGTAATGATTCTATGATTCTATGATTCTATGATTCTATGATTATTACAGGACAATATGGTGATGCGGGAGTTAGTGTTATAAAATAAAGGAATTTAAAAGCATGAAGTGGGAAAGGAGAAATCAATATACATCCTTAATTGTGGAGTTTTTATTAATGTTAATGCTTGCTGCGTCTCAGACCTCACAAATATTTCAGTCAGTAACTGCAGCAATTATTGAGTTCCTTTAAGCTGACTGAAGGAGTTTAGCCTGACCACAGCTATAGCTGTAAAAACGTGCAAACTGGATGAGGATCCAGTCTGTACTAAAATCATTAAGAAGATCATTGCTGACAGCAAAATCACTATAGGCAAAATGAATTAAAAAGTCTTTCATATACAATAATTAATATCAAAAATATGAAGTAGAGCAGATTGAATTATCTGCAGCACAACTCTGTAGAGAATTAAAACTCTTTAGAGAAAGCTTCACACAGTGGGATCCTTAAATTCCAGCTGACACCACCAAATACATTTAATAGAAAATGGCACTACAAGTTATCACATGATAGCATCTGATGTATTAAAATAGGACATGAATTAAATGGTGATTAATTAATTAAAGCATAACAGGTGATATCAATATCCATAATTAAAGATGATTATATTAGACCAAGTTCAAGTAACACAGTATATGTATTCACATAACTAGTACTGTCTAACATGCACCATTTAATTTATCTGTTGAACGGGCAACACTGATAAAATATTCTCTTTTTAATGGAGAAATAGCAAAAAAAAATTTTGAATTAAAAATATAGGTCTGATCTTCAATTGTCATCACAATTAGTCTTTTCCTTTTCTCCTTTCTTTTTTCTTTTCAGGTTGTGTTATCATGTTAGATTGTCTTTTTTGAAGCCAAAATTATTTTTGATGGTTGGTTTTAGATTGTAGCTCAAATGTCTTGTGTGCAAATCAGAGAAAAATACATTGTTTGTTAATGACTTGGATGAGGGATTGGAGCACACTATCAGCAAGTTTGCTGATTTCACAAAGCTGTGTGTGGCTGACACTCCAACAGTCTGTGCTGCCGTTCAGCAGGACCTGAACAGGCTAGAGAGCTGAGTGAGGAGACACTGAATGAACTATAACAAAGGCAAGTGTATAGTACAGCATCTGGGCAATGGTACCTGTATAGAATGGGGATTGACTTGTTAGAGATCAGTGTAGGGAAAAGGGCCTTGGGAGATGAACATGAGCCAGCAATATGTCCTTGTGACCAAGAGGGCCAACAGCATCCCGGGGTGGATCAGAAAAGGTGTGGTTAGCAGATCAAGAGAGGTTCTTCTCCCCTTCTACTCTGCCCCGGTGAGACCACATCTGGAGTATTGTGTCCAGTTCTGGGCCCCTCGGCACAAGAATGACACAATGCTACTGGAGAGAGTCCAGCACAGAGTAACAAAGATGATGAAGGAAGTAGAACATCTTCCTGATAAGGAAAGGTTGAGGGAGCTGGGTCTCTTGAGCTTGGAAAAAAGGAGACTGAGAGGTGACCTCATTCATGCTTATAAATATGTGAAGGGTGGGTGTCAGCAGGATGGAGCCAGGCTCAGCTCAGTGGTATCTAATGACAGGACAAGGGGCAATGAGTGTAAGCTGGACCATAGGATGTTTCACATCCATATGAGAAGGAACTTCTCCACGGTGAGGGTGACAGTGCATTGGAACAGGCTACCCAGGGGGTTATGCAGTCTCCTTGTCTGGAGATGCTTAAAGCCCACCTGGATATGTTCCTGTGTGACTTGGTCTAGGTGATCCTGCTGTGGTAGGGGGATTCGACTAGATTATGATCTTTCAAGGTCCCTTCCAATCCCAGATGTTCTGTGATTCTGTGATAATAGATCTTTTACTAAAATTACTGCAATAAATGCAAGAAGGAATAACAACTATTTTCAAACCCCAAATGAAGGGCTTTGCTTTTGTCTTTACCTGTTTCGTGAGATATTTCATCAGTGTTAGTTAGGAGTTTGTTGAGCTCGTTGCCCTTACCCACATGTGCAAATTCCTTCATGCAGAAATATTCTAAAACTGTGTATTCCTTTTGGATTTGGTTACTCTCAGCACCTTACAGTCACAGACAGATGGTTCACGTCTTTATTGTTTCAGTCTGCCTCTGGCGCCAGGCTTCCTCCAGCACTTTGCCCCAGATGACATTTATCAGAAATTCGTGATGACTTCTTCCAGCCTGTACAAACTGCAGGATGTCGGGCATGAGTAAGTCCTTAATCCTCCTAATATGTCTTCTCTTAAAAAGGTCCACATCATTACGTAAAAAGGCATTCTGAAACTACAAAGATTTAGTCTCTTTAAACAGCCTCAAATTGTACATCCCAAGAGAAACATCTAAAATAACTTCAGAAAAATTCAGTACATAGTTAGAGCCCCAAGTTACCCCAGACTATCAGGTTTGGGCTGTGTAATGTTAAACACATGCATTGGCAGTTTGGCTACATTCGGTGGCAGTTTGAACTTTCAAGTGCAAGCCTGTGAAAACAGAGGGGAAAATAAATTCCTAAAAGTCACACAAGATTTCCGCTCTTTTTTCCCCCCACTTTGTGCGTTTACGGCAAACAGCTTTTCCCAAATACATTTACTAGTTATTTATAGTAAATTTTGCGATCTTGACACCTTCATGCCAAAGTACAAACTTGTCATAGTATCCTCCAAGTGTTAAACTGTAAGTGAGAAACTAGAGAGTGAGGTACTTCTCTATTCCTGTTTCTGTTTAGAATTCACAGCACAAGCAGTTAGAAGGCACAAAACATGAATAAGTCTTTCAGTCTCTGCTATTTGTTTGACTGGAGAGGGCCTGCTGCAGCCTTGTTTAGTTCTAATGGCACCCCTAATACCTGGGGGCTGTGGGAATTGTTTTGCCTGCAACAAAGCCTTGAGAAAGGACTCAAGAATGTCATTCTCTAAGATCAGATACAAGGGGAAAGACTGTCTACCTATTGTAGACATCAAGTCTATCATATTGCTTCTGTGGTTATGCCTCAAGCATATGCTCACTGCATATGGCTAGTGTATAGTTAGATAAACCTGAGAGCTTAAATTCTTATATTAATCCTAGCTGGGATTTCTATGAAAACCTGAGGCTGCCAACTCATTCCAATAGGCAGGTTGCTATTCTGCAGTATGAGAGAGGCAGTTTCTTCTTCTCCTTCTACTGCATGGTGGGAAAATGGTACATTTCAAATCCAATTTTTGTAAAAATGACAGGCAGGGCAACCTATTTATCCTTTAGACCGTTGCAACTCTATCAGTGAGAAGCATAACAACTTGATCTAGGTGATCCTGCTCTGGCAGGGGGATTGGATCAGATGATCTTTTGAGGTCCCTTCCAATAATGTCTAATGTTCTGTGATAACATGTGAAGTTCTGTGATCAGAAGAAAAGAGTGGTTATTGGCATGAAGTTTGGCTATTGGTAGGAGTGAGGTACCTATGATACATCACCCTTAGCAAAAAATTAGATAAATGTGTCTAAATGATCTAGAATCTTCTAGGATTGATATACATGTCCTAGCACTCAGAGTAGGATCACGTCAGGCTGCCATTACTGACCCTAATTTGTCTGTACAAATCAAGTTAATTGATTTTACTACAATTTTTATGTTGTCATTCACAACCACTCATTTCAGGTGCAATCCAAAGAATGGCCTCTTAACCTGGGGTTTAAATTGAGGTGATCTATTGTCTGACAGGCTTCTGAAGTTAGCAGTTAGGGTAAGAAATCTTCCTCGGTGATGAAGGTAAAATGAAATGAAGACTATTTTTAAGGCAGATGTATTTGCATTAACCTGGGGAAGTGTAAGAGGAAACCTTCTGCAGTAGGTAAGTGTGGTCTTCAGTAGGTAGCTGCAATCAGGGTGGGTAACTGTGACCTCTGACTTTCTGCCCAAGCACTCTGCTGAGTAAATAACTGAATATCTGTAATAACTAAGTATATATAATAACTTGATATAACATAACTGAAACAGGTTCAGATTTATTAAAAATTCATCTTTCCATGGCCTTTACATGCCACTTAAACAAACTCCAGAGTATTTACTTTTCCAGTGTGATTGTGTCTATACCCCCCCCACACACATAGAGATGTACTTTATATCAGACAAATGTATATATTAATTAACAATGGGAAGCAATTGTCTCTGTGTAACTGATGTTTCATTCCCCCCCGTAGCTAAATCTTTACAGAAACCTCTTTAATGACACTTGTGCCTTCAGATCTGGTACCAAAGTCTGTTTAATACATGTCTGAGAATATACCCTCGGCATGGGTCGTAACCCTGACATCCCAAACCAACTTTAAGAGCAATTACATGACATAAAACTGTCTTTGTCCACTCTGAGGCTATGAATGCTCACAGAAACTGCTTTGAGTAGGACAATACACTGCTGTCATGCCTAGGAATATTGTATTCCTTAATTACAGAAATTTTCCGGTAAAGTTCACCACAACAGTATTACAAAAATACATTGAAATGTATCTGAAAAACATATTAATATTTTATATGAAAGATACTTAATAAAGTCAATCCAGTGATACAGTTGAGTTATCCAGACAAAATTCAGTAGGATTAACAGATTTTAAAACAAGCAGAGTAACACACAGGTCTCTGTATCTTTGATAGCCTGAGTATTTGTTAAAGGCTGTTCTATTCTTAATTTCTTACTTTCTGTTCCTAATTTAATTTACAACTCTATATATGAAACAGTTTCATAAAGCTGATCAAAGTAAATTTCAAAGACCACCACTACTAAATAAGCAAATACTCTGCCAAGTTGCTGGAGAACTACAAATGAATGGTAGTCAAAAGAATTGGATATTTTTCTTCTAGTTTCTAAAGTGTATTTTAAAAAATGCCTTGTGCTAGTAATTTCTGCTTTAAATATTTTCTTTTGTAACTGGATCTTAGATTATTTTCACTTTGTCAATCACTCAGGCTTCAAGTTTAAATATGCAAGCACACAGAGCACAACAAAAGAACACACTAATCTTATTCTGTCAAAAGCAGATCCTATTTCTTATTCCCCAAGGCCAATCACACCAGAGCTGGGCTAAAACATTAAATAGATTGAAGCAAATGCACACATATTCTCATCTTTTGCTAAAATAGAGACCTGAACTGTAGGAAAAAATGTATCCCACATATTTTTTAATTTTTCACAGCTTCTGCTGATTGCAAAACAAACAAACAAACACATTCCCCTGAAAACCACATGAGCAAATTTTCCACACAGCCCCTAGTTTTGCTGAAGTGGGTAGAGCCACCTGCCATTCCGCTGTGCACTTGGCTGGTAATTTGTGCATCACACAGTCTTATGGAAATCTGTGAAATAGTGGGCTTGGTTCTGAAGCTAGTCATGTTGTCCCCTTAGTAAAGAACTCTTTTTATAAACTCGGGTCCTTTAGACTTTCAACCTGTTGGTCCACTTACAAGTACGTGAAATAAACAGTTGTAGGTGCAACTTGGAATGTCTTCTTACAGGCAAGGCATTTTCCTGTTAAATATCACACAGAGCACAACTTTTTGAAGTACACTGCTTTTGTTTTGATATTCCAGCTAAGTTGTAGCCCTGAAGATCACAGATTTCTGGATGGATTTCCTAGGAACTACAGCTGAAAAACTGGAGTTCTTCAAAACCTATTATCTGCAAAGAGACACAAGGGTATAGGAGAAACTCATCATTTCAGCTGAAGCTCTGCAACACTTTTGTTGTTCCTATAGTCCTTTCAGTGTATCAAATAAACATCATATCCTTTCATTTTTTTTTTTCAAGTATTATTCTTTTTTTAAGAACCAGTCCTGTACCTACATGCCCAAGACCACAGAATTTTCACTTCAGCAATATGGAATGGGTAAACATGTAGGATAATGGATGATTACTGATAGTAAGATGAATTTGCTGGTTTATTTTTTTTTTAAAAAAAAAAGAAAATCAAGAAGAATGTGAAGCCACGGCAGAACAATTACATGGGGCTCATTCTTCAAAACAGAGCCCTCTACATTCAAAAAAGAACTTTCTGCAATAGAAACCACATTAGCAGTGTTTGTACTATTTTGAGAAAGCTGTTGTACCCCCTCACCTGTTGTGAAATTGCTGCTGGTGCCGATATTTCTGTGGGATTAATGCATTTTTCCCTCATCCACACCCAAGCATTTGTATCAGGTCTCAAGAGAGAAAGGTTAACGTGTACCACACTGCACACATAACTCAGTGTGAAAGAGTAAGCCAGGCTTTCACATTAGCCACACTAAGATATTCTGAGGGACCCTCAGTCAGAAACCCAGATAGGATGGAAATAAATGGGCAGACATATTCGTCATGACGTTTCTTGCCACAACTTATATGAGTACATGTGTATGCAGCACCACATGCACACATTTGTGCTCTCACCTAAATTGGCAAAGCACTTTGAGGAGTGTTTATCACTTACATATTGTGGCTTCTCAGCAGAAAGAGAAATGAGTCAGTAATATCTGCTGTTGCTCTTTCCTGCATGAATAAGGTCATCTTTCCACCCTCCTTTCCCCTCTTCTTGCCTGAAATATTCAGAGCTGTCATTTCAATACCCAGATCGTTACATCTAATCAGTAGAAATTCCTAAATAAATTTTTGTTGAAGCACAGACTGTGTCTGAGTGGTTGTGTTTTGGTTTAACCTCAGCCAGCAACAAAGCGCCAGGCAGCCTCTTGTTCACTCTTCCCCCACTGCCAGTGGGATGGGGAAGAAAATTCAAAAATAAAAATTGAAACTCATGGGTTGAGACAAGAATGGTTTAATAACTAAAATAAAATATAATAATAGCAACAATCATTTAAACACATAACACTAATGAAAAATAACAGAATAAAAAAGAGAGGGACATAAATCCCAAGAAAATAACAGAATCACAGAAAATTAAGGATTGGAAGGAACCTTGAAAGATCATCCAGTCCAATCCTCCTGCCACAGCAGGATGACCTAGATCAAGTTGCACAGGAACACATCCAGGTGGGTTTTAAACATCTCCAGAGAAGGAGACTCAACAGACTCCCTGAGCAGCCCGTTCCAGTGCCCCATCACCCTCACCAAGAAGTTCCTTCTCATATTTATGTGGAACCTCCTATGTTCCAGTTTACACTCATTCCCCCTTACTGATTCAAATGCAGCTACTCACCACCCACTGCAAACGCCTGAGCAGCAAGTTGCCCCCTCCACAGCAAAATCCCCTGTTAATATACTGAGCAGGATGTTCTATGGTAAGAATTATTCCTTTGACTAGTTTAGGTCAGCTGTCCTTTCCAGCTTCTTGTACACCTGCTTAATTGCAGAGCCTGGGAAGCTCATAAATCCTTCATTTCGAGTAAGCGCTACTTAACATCTAAAACATCAGTAAGTTAATAATGTTACTCTCACACAAAACCCAAAACACAGCACGGTACCAGCTACTAGAAAGCACATTGACTCTTTCCCAGCTGAAATCAGTACAGATTGTCACATCAGATCCCCAGTTGTTGTCCAAGTACACGTCACCAGTGTATCACTGCTCCAACATAACTCAAAATGAGAGGAGTGTAAAGTGTCAGTTTTCTTGTTGTTGTTTGTTTGAAGAAGATAGGGAAGAACACGCCTGAAGCTGCAACACGACGCTGCTTTGTTCACAAAACACCTGATGAAATGCTGATGGCCCTCTGGTTTGTGCATCTCCTTTGATGAAAATGAAAACAAGAATTTTGAATTCTCTTTCTGAATTCATGTCACTGAAAATTTGATGGTGGCACTGAAATCCTTACAACTGCAAGAACACAGACTGAAGAGATAAATGAATTTATTTAACTTTGAGCTAAAGTCTCTTTGAAATTTCACCATTGAAATTTCACCAACCAAAACATTAAACAACAAATTTTAAAATGTCAGAGCATTTTGAAAATCAAATATTTCAAAAAAATGTGTAACATACTTGGAGGCAGATTCAATGCTATTGGAAAGACTTTTGGTTTAACTGCCAGAGAAAACAAAACACCATGATATCACTGAAGGCAGTTCCTGCCTATACTCATGGTAGTAGAAATTGTTCAAGAACACAAAAATAGTAATAAAAAACTCAAAGTTACCTTAATCATAAAGAAATCCAAGTTTCACGTTGCAATTTTAGCATGATTATGAGGGACAGAAGGATCAGAAATCTGCTCTTCATCTGAGCGCTCATTTATGATACAGGTCATGTTGGATGCTCATGGTGATCACGTATATCTCTAAACTAATGAAGGTTGTGGGAATATGGACTAGACTAAGATTAGTATCCAAGGAATAAGGATAGCTGAAAGTCAGATGTTTGCAAAACTGGTTTAAGAGCCTTAGTTCAGAACTCCAATTAAAATTCATGGACTACAGAGGAGAGGAAAGAATTCTGTATCACTTGAAAGTGCTAAAAAGCACCTACAAGTTTCTAAATACCCTAAGCCCCACCATTTCTAATCCCATGGAGGCAGGCTCACTGTGAGGCTGTTTTTTAGGGGGTTGTAACTAGATGATCACTGAGGTCTCTTCCAAGCTAAACCATACTATGATTCTGTGATTAATTATAGAATCACAGGGCTGGAATGGTCATCCAGAGGTCATGTAGTCCAACCCCCTGTAACAAGCAGGGATATCTCTCACTAGACCAGATTGTCCAGATCCCCGCCAAGCTTGACCTTGAGTGTCTGAGACGGATGTGGCCTCAACCACCTGTCTAGGCAACAAGATTCAGTGATTCATCACCCTCAGATTAAAGAAGCTTTGCCTGATGTCCAATAACACCACTTTCTTTTGGTCTGGAATATAGTACCAAATTGAGCAATGAGCCCTTCTATGAAGCTGTTCATAGAATCATAGAATCATAGAATCATAGAATCATAGAATCATAGAATCACAGAATCATAGAATCACAGAATCACTAGGGATTGGAAGGGACCTCAAAAGATCATCTAGTCCAGTCCCCCCTCATCATGCTGCAGCATGATGACTTACACCAAGTCACACAGGAACATATCCAGGCAGGTTTTAAACATTTCCAGTGAAGAAGACTCCACAACCTCCCTGAGCAGCCTATTATAGGGCTTTGTCAACCTCACTGTGAAGAAGTTCCCTCTCAAATTTATGTGGAACCTCCTATGTTTCAGCTTAAAACCACTGCCCCTTGTTCTATCACTAGATGACATTGAGAAGAGCCTGGCTCCATCCTCCTGACACCCACCCTTCAAATATTTATAGCCATTAATGGGGTCACCCCTCAGTCTCCTCTTCTCCAAGCTNGATCTGCTAACCACCCCCATTCTGATCCACCCCAGCATGCTGTTGGCCCTCTTGGCCACAAGACCACACTGCTGGCTCATAGTCATCCCGCTGTTCACCAGGTCCCTCTCTCCTAAACTGGTCTCCAACAGGTCAGTCCACAGCCTATACTGGTACCTAGGGTTGTTGTTGCCCAGATGCAAGACTCTAAACTAACCCTTGTTCTACTTCATTAAATTTCTTCCTGTCCAGCTCTCCAGCCTGTCCAGGTCTTGCTGAATGGCAGCACAGTCTGCAGGGGTGTAGGTGACACCACCCTGCTTTGTGTCATCAGCAAATCTGCTGACAGTGCACCCTAATCCCTCATCCAAGTCATCAATGAATAGATTGAATAGATTGAATAGGACTGGTCCCAGTACCAACCCCTGGGCCTCCAACTAGACTCTGTCCCATTGAGCACTACTCTCGGACTTCTATCCTGGAGCCAGTTCACGATCCACCTCACTAGCGATAACCTAGACCACATTCATGGGCAAATGCATGAAGTGTGCAGAAAACAATTCAACAGATTTTCAATGAGATACCACAGATTTACGAAGTCAGGGTATCTGTCTGGAGGAAAATTAAAACTCTGCTCAAGACTGTAAGCTCAAATCAATATGCTCTGAAATAAACCAGGGTAAAGGAGATAAAGGAGCTACAGAGAAACCACAGGTTGTGGTCTGCAAAGAACTCATAGGTCAGGTGGCAATCTCACCTCCTTGCTCCCAGTTCACTGAAGGGAAGATGTGGCGAGAGAAATCAGGTGGCAAAGAAGCACGCAGAGGGTGCAGCAGAGGAACAGAACAGATGGGCGTGGGAGACAAAACTGAAGAGCAAAAGTGACAGCACAATCTTTGCATTCTAGACAACTAAAAATACACAAATACTTTTATATTTGTTTCCCTCGCTGCTGTTGCCAGAAAGATGCCGCATAATCACAAGTAGAATGGGAAGTAGCACATGCAAATAGAAGTCAGGAGACTTCTGCATTAGCTGCTCTCTGCTCTAAGTGATGCTCTCATGTCTGAAAATCAGAGATCCTGTGGCTCAGGGAATGTGTGACCCCATACAGGACAGTTGTTTCCTCTGGTTCTTTTGTGATGTCTCAATGTATTAGCAGAGCTGCCTCCAACAAGCTCAGCTGTTAGACATAAAAAAAAGTAGTTTCTAGGATGCGAGCTATTTGAGATCTTCAAGGTGAAACCTTAGACTTCAGGAATGGGGAAATATCAAAGTCATTTTGTGAGCAGAATCATTGCAAATGCCCCAAATTAAAAGCTTCTTTAAAGCCTCAACAATCAGAAAAAACCTTAGATGTCCTTTCTGTGGCTAATATGGTCCTATTAGCTATTTCCTGCTAGTTGGTGCTGTTAGAAGAAGGAACTGGATGAGAAACCAGAACACAGGATGAAACATCTTTCTTTTATTCAATACTTAACTAATCTCAAAGAAAGAAAATGTACCTGTGCTTTCAAGATTTCTTTGGGTGTGTATAGTAAACAGATACTTGATAAAGTCTGCAAGCATTTCTAGGAGGAAGGACTGGCATCTACATATCTCAATCCACAGCTAAAACACTTCATGTCTAAATACAAGGTCACTTTTTGAACTAAGTTGTCTGGAAAGGGTGTCTGCTTCAGCAGGCTCTGAAGAAAGCACCATTTTCTCTTAATTCCTCTATACACAATGTGGACTACTCCACCACAGAAAGAACAGGGTACATAGCTGGGGATAGATTTGCATTAGCTGAAATGAATCACAGACTACACCCTCAGTTTTCTGAGCCGAAGGAGAAACAGGTTCCAGTATGTTTCTCTGTTTTGTATTCCCCACAAACCAGCTCAAAATATTTTCCTAGTTAGTTTGTTCCTTTGGCTGCCTGGAGTTCCCACATCAGGGTAAACTCTTTACTCCTCTCTTTAAAAGGAGAAAATCAGTCATAAGGACAGTGCCAGGAACAGTGGGAGTATCCATCATAAGTTAATGGTAGTTTTCTTATAGACGGAGCACTTTCAGGATGTGAACTAGATAAGCCTCACAGATAGAGATAACATCTTTTACTGCATCAACAAATAAAGCTGGCAGAGTAGACAGATTTGGGGACACACCTGTCCTCCTGCAATTTTCAAATGGAAGTGGCTAGCTTGGCTAAGACATTTATTTACAAATTTATTGTATTTATAAGTATTACATTATAGAAAGACTGACTTTTGACAGAAGAATCATCTCTTTCTTTAAAACAAAGGCAAATATTCTGGGGATCTTTGCAGCCAAAAGTTTTAACACTTAATCAAATAAATTTAAGGCTGCTGGTCTTACTATGTTTACAGGATTTTTAATTCTGATCTTTCACTCCACAAATTTAAGCCACCTAATTTAATTGAAGCTTGCTGAGTCTCCCTTTGGTTGCATTTCTTCATTACTAACATCTAGCTTACAGGAAAGGTGCCAAGGGCATTTATCTTTTGAGATGTACACTAATATGAGCATAGAAGTTATTGAATTTCACAGTATCATTATAGAATCATAGAATGGCTGGGATGGAAGGGGCCTTCAACATCATCTAGTTCCAACCCCCCCTGCAGAAGCAGGGACACCTTCACTAGAGCAGGCTACTCAGGGCCCCAGCCAACCTGGCCTTCAACACTTCCAGAGATGGGGCAGCCACAAATTCTTTGGGCAACCTGTTTCAGCATCTCACTACCCTCACAGGAAAGAATTTGTTCCTCATGTCCAACCTCCATCTCCCCTCTTCAAGTCTGGAACCATTTCCCCTTGTCCTCTTGCTACCACCTGTGTAAAAGCCCTCCCTCAGCTTTCTTGCAGCCTCCTTCAGAGACTGGAGAGTTGCTAGAAAGTCACCTGGCAGCCTCCCCTTCTCCAGGTTGAGCAATCGTAAACTTGCTAAGTCTGTCCTCATAGGGGAGGTGCTCCAGACCTCTGGTTATTGGAATTGCTGTCCTTCCAGGGCTCTATGTCCTTTTTTTTTGTTGGGGAGTCCAGAACTAGGCACAGCACTCCAGGTGCTAACACCTGAGTTTATACAGCCTTCTTGAGATATTTTGTTATTCATGTACTCAGTGATGAGAGGCCTTTATGCAGGTGCTGAGTTTCTGCACACACGCACACAAACTCGTACAACTGTTTTACATGTAAAATAAATATATATTAAACGTAAACATACAGTATTACATTTAATTTTTATTCTAACTTCCCCAAGGCCTCTGCCTGCTCATGACAGATAACCAGGCATACCAATGGGAGTAGGCACAGGCATATTATGACATGGAACTGGCTAAAAGTTGTTTTGGACTCTACCAAATTTTTACCACCAAATAACAATCCCACCTAAGTTATGCACCCAGACCACTTTCACACCACTGTTCGTGTTGCATCTGATTTATTGTGACATCACTTTACTAGAATTGTTGGCTTGAAGAGGCAAACCATAGGCTTAATGTCAGTTGAGAAAAGGGGTGCAAGAAGAAAGTGCTTTCTTCATGCTAAGTGAGAAATAAAAATGTCTTGTATCAGAATACAGCTCTTTCCATGGAAAACATTCTCTCCCGGGTAGCTTTGGTGAAGGGATGGCTTCTTGTTGCACAGTTTTGATTGCCATATGCTACTTTCTTTTGGTGTCAAATTAATTAGTATCTATTTCATTTTCCTTTGACCTCAGCATCATAACCATTTCCTTAGGAGAACATATATGTTTTCCACAAATCATTATTTATTTAGATCATGGTAATATCTAAAAATGGTCATGCACAATCTAAATGCAGAAGACACAATCTCTGCTCTGAAGAGACACAAAGTTAGCCCAGTAAATGATTTTTTTTGCCTTGACTAGTAAAAATCTGCAGAACTTTTGCTGCCCAGGCAATGCAGGGTCTTAGGGTTGAGCTGTCTCTAGGTCTAGGCTTGCCATGTCCACAGCCAAGTTCAGCCTGCTTTGGCAGATGTTGAGAGGAGCACTACGTGTGGGCTCTCCTGTTTTAGCTTCACTCTCTAATCCCAAATGTGACACTATCCTGACGACCACAGTGGGAGTCACTGAATGACAAACAGAAACCCTTGAGGGGATCTGGGGCTGCAGGAGGCAAGTGTGACACTCTGATTTATCTGGGAGCCTTGAGAGGGAAAGAGGGTCTGTGGGAAAAAAACCACACTATGGTAGCTGCAAGTAAGCCCTCAGTAAGTTTGCAGACCACACCAAGATGGCTCTTACAGAAGCATTTGGACAGGCTGGATGTGGGTTGAGGTTCAACAAGCCCAAGTGCTGGGTCCTGTGCTTGGGTCACAACAATGCCCTGCAACGCTCAATGAAGTGTGATCTTGGTATTTGTGCCACGCTTCAGTTCTCTGCCTATGGAATAGAAATAGGTACAACCCAGCACAAGATTTTTTTCATAAAAATAATAATAAAAATGGAAAGAATCCTTGTAATGGGGATGAAATAAAAGCACCCTGTTCTTATTTGCTCATGTTTTGTTTCAATTCAGGAAAGACTTTTCCATTGATTTTCTACAGAGTAAGTGGGTAAGTTCTTATAGGAAAAAAATTAATAAATAAGAGGAATAAAATTATGACGATGTTGTTAAGACTGGAATATGTGCTTAAGTTTCCTCTCACACACTCCCTAAATGTGAATGAGGGCAGTCTTGATTATTCTGTGTCGTACTTCAATACAGCTGAAGCCAGAGACTTGCAGGCTGCTGACAAACTGGGAAATATCAGCCTGGCAGAAAAACAACTTGGAAATTAATTTGAACGTTCATGGTGGATAACAAAGTGTGAGTTCTTAAAAGGGAATTAGAAGAATAAAGAAAGAAAATCTTGTTTAAAATTAGAGGGCAATACAATCTTAATATTATCCAATGGAAACGTTAGTGGAACGCAGTGATTCCAGCAGTAGTAGAAGTGGGAGAAAAAAATTTACAAAATCCAGGAGAGTGATTAAAAGATTTGGAAACGAGTGCCCCTGAGAGTTTTAATGTGTTTATCACAGAATCATAGAAGAGGTAAAAGAGATAGATTTAAGGGGGGTGGTATACGTGTTTACACGTGTGGGTGAGCTACTGTCTTGCATACTGGAAGTATCTCCTGCCAAATAAAACTTTGATCAAGAGTTCTCTAATATAGTAGACAAAAGTGTAACAAAATTCAATGGCTGAAAACTGAAGCAAGACAAATTTAGAGTGATAGAATAAGGCTCCAATTTTTAAGAGTGAAGATAATTAACTAGTGAGTACCTTGATGAAATTGTGGTTGGTTTCCTTCCTTGTGCATGAGCCTCTCATTGCTTCTTATGAGCCCCAATGCTGCAGACCCCTGTTTGGAATCACAGACTGGTTTAGGTTGCAAGGGATCTCAAAGACCATCTAGTTACAACCCCCTGCCATAGGGGCTGGAGGTTGGGAACTCTCACCAGACCAGGTTGCTCAAAGCCCCTTCTTTTATGGTGCTAGTTCAAGGATCTTTCTCCCTCACAGCTTCAGGGCAGAAACATTAATTGGTACTGAACCTCATTTTAAAACCCACTTGAGACAGAAATTCCCTCCTTTGTAGTTGTGCTTTATTTTTCTCTCCCCTATTAAAGTGCTTACAGAGTCTCACAAGAGCCTCCAGGACCAGAACCTGCCCAGGGCCTGCTGTGCCCTTCCTGCCAGTACCAGTGTGTCTGTGCGGGAAGGGCCCCGCAGACCCCTGACGGTCTGCACAAGGCTAAGTGAATGGACAGCACCACTGAATTGATGACCGAGAAGCTGGTCACCAGGAATGTGCTGGAGCTTCTGCGTCGAAAGCCATGGACATAAGTCAAGTTGTGTCTGGTGAAGATCAGGCTGCGTCCTGATAAAGCTGGGAGTAAACCCTTAAACCAGTCACAGAGACAAGATATACGGGACTCTGGGTGTGGGTCAAGGAACAGCAGAAACCGAAAGCAAGACAAATGTGTAGGTGCTTAGTCATGCAGCTTGCACACCTTGTAGTAGTGATAATAGCCACCAATCAGCATAAATCAAGTAATGTTTAAAGAAACTGTTAGCCAATCACTATTCTGTTAAACCTGGTATCGAACCATATATAAAGGACTCTGTAATGCTCAATAAACGACGCTTGCATCAAGCATTGTTCCGTCTCAGCTGCAGCAGACCCCCTCCCAAACCGCGGACCCAGCGAGGGCTGAACACAGCCAGGGGACAATGCTGCGGGGTCTCAGGCTCCACTGAGACAGGAGCAAATGGAGGCAACGAGGAGCCCCATGGCTCTCAGAGAGCCCGTGCCGGAGTGGTGACAGGCCTGGCCATTGGGGGATAATGCGCCTCAAGCAGATGCAGGTGACCGTCACCATGGAGTGTGGGAAGCAGAGAGGAGCAAGGCAGAGGAGCTCCCCTACAACCTGTGGAGCCCCAACCCCACCTTAAAGAGGGTGGGCTGCCTGCTCTGAGGAGAAGGCCATCTTAAAACCTGAACATGAATAAATCAGTAGATTCAGGATATAAGAAGCCAGTGTTACTTTGCTGCTGTTATTCCGTCCCAAAAGAGCTAACAGGTAACTTGCATGGACTTGTGTGTTATCAGTTTGACAGCAGGTCAAGAATGATTAGAAACATTGTTTCTGTTGTAACTTTGATGTTATTAATTCATTTTTTTTATCATGGTTGGAATCTGTCTCCAATGGTCTTGAGTGAGCCAGAAAATTTCCATCCATTAGTTTTTTCTTTTAGTGACATTAGACTGGCTTTTGTTTTTAAAGAAGGAAGGAAACATTTACTACAGTAGAAATCCTTCTCTGATATAAGATTTCTGAACAGAAAATGGATCGATGTTCAAATTAGGCCTTCACTGTGTCAAACTTTTCCTGTGTCAGATCTTAGAATCATAGAACCATTAGGGATTGGAAGGGACCGCAAAAGATCATCTAGTCCAATCCCTCTGACACAGTAGGATCATCTAGATCAACTTGCACAGGAACACATCCAGGAGGGTCTTAAACTTCTCCAGTGAAGCAGACTCCACAATTTGCCTGGGCAGCCTGTTATAGCGCTCTGTCACCCTCACTGTGAAGAAGTTCCTTCTCATATATATGTGGAACTTCCTATGTTCCAGCTTACACACATTGCCCCTTGTCGTACCACTAGATGACACTGAGAACAGCCTGGTTCCATCCTCCTGACACTCATCCTTGAAATATTTATAAACATTAATGAAGTCACCCCTCAGTCTCCTCTTTCCCAAGCTAAAGAGGCCCAGCTCCCACAGCCTCTCCTCATAAAGGACACGCTCCACTTCTGTCATCATCCCTGTTGCTCTATGCTGGACTCCCTCCACATCCCTCTTGAACTGGACACAATACACTAGATGTGGTCTCACCAAGGCAGAGTAGAGGAGAAGAATTTCTCTTGATCTGCTAACCACCCTCCTTCTGATCCACCCCAGGATGCTGTTGGCCCTCTTGGTCACAAGAGCACACTGTTGCCTCATGGTCATCCTGCTGGCCACCAGGACCCCCAGGTCCCTTTCTCCTACACTGCTCTCCAACAGGTCAGTCCTCAACCTATACTGGTACCTGGGGTTGTTCTTGCCCAGACGAAAGACTCTACACTTACCCTTGTTCATTAAACTTCTCACTGTCCAGCTCTCCAGCTTGTCCAGGACTTGCTGAATGACAGCACAGTCTGCAGGGGTGTAGGTGACACCACCCTGCTTTGTGTCATCAGCAAATCTGCTGACAGTGCACCTTAATCACTCATCCAAGTCATCAATGGATAGATTGAACAGGATTGGTCCCAGGACCGACCCCTGGGGCACTTCACGAGATACAGATCTCTAACCAGACTCTATCCCATTGACCACTACTCTCTGATTTCTATCCTGCAGCCAGTTCACGATCCACCTCATTACCTGATCATCTAGACCATTTGGCTGTGAGGATGCTATGTGAGACTGTATCAAATGTCTTACTCAAGTCAAGACAGACCACATCCACTGCTCTGCCATCATCTATCCACCTGGCTGTGCCCTCACAAAAGGCTATCAGGTTGGTCAAGTACCACTTTCCCTTTGTAAAGCCATGCTGACTGTCCCTAATGACCCTCCTGTCCTTGAGGTGCCTAGAGACATCGTCTAGAACAAATTGTTCCATCACCTTTCTTGGGATGGAGGTCAGGCTGACTGGTCTGTAGTTACCTGGGTCCTCCTTCTTTCCCTTTTTGAAGACTGGAGTGACATTTGCTATCCTCCACTCCCCAGGCACCTCTCCTGATCCCCATGACTTAGCAAAGATGTTGGAAAACGTCTTAGAAATTACTTCTGCCATCTCCTTCAGTCCATGTCAGTGCATCCAATCTGGGCCCATGCACTTGTGCACATCCAGTTTGCTCAACTTATCCCTAACCCAGTCCTCATCAACCAAGTCAGCCTCCTCTCTTGCCTCAACTTCCTCTGGAGCCTCAGCAGTCTGGGCCTTGATATCAAGACAGCCCCCAGAAGTATACACAGAGCAAAGAAAGTGTTGAGTATCTCTGCTTTCTCCACATCCTCTGTCCCCAGGGCACCCACCTCACTCAGCAGGGGACCTACTTTGCCTCTAGTTTTATTTTTACCTGCTATGTATTTGAAGAAGCCCTTTTTGTTGCCCTTGACATCTCTTGCAAGGTTTAGTTCTAAGGAGGCCTTGGCTTTTCTAGTTGCATCCCTACACTCTCTCACCTGAGCCTTATAATTATCCCAAGTGGCCATCCCCTCCTTCACGACCTATAGGCTTTCTTCTTCTTCTTCAGTTTGCCCAGCAGCTCCCTGTTTAACCATGCAGGTCTTCTGGCTCCCTTCCTTGTCTTCTTTCCTGTTGGAATGCTCTTTTCTTGTGCTTCAGGAAAGTGGTCTTTGAATGTTAGCCAGCTACCCTGAGCTCCTTTACTGGCCAGTACCTTGTCCCATGGGATTTCCCCTAGCAATTGCTTGAAAAGGCCCAGGTTGGCCCTCCTGATGTCCAGGGGTTGTGATTCTGATAGTTATTCTGTTCCTACCACACGAGACCCTGAATTCCACCATCTCATGGTCACTGCTCTCAACCTTAACTGCTTCAGCCAGACCTTCCTTGTTGGTGAGTAGAAGATCCAGCAGTGGTAACAGCCCAGCAAAAGCAACCCATATCCTTAGGTTTGACTGTCTGTCCAACGAATTTGTATGCACTCAAGAAGTGTTTTTCTGAGACATAAAGATGCCCAAGAGAGATACTCTGGAAAGGTTTTATAAACATTTAATAGTTCAAGACATTATTTGTTCAATAATGAAAGAAAAGGTTTTAGGGAGCAATCAAATTTACATGGACAAAAGCTGGGTTCTTGTCTTGAGGGTAGAAAGGATCATAGGCAGTGATTTTATCTTTGTCAAGAAGAGATGCAAAAAAAGGGTTTGACAGCTGGAGGAGCAAGAGGAGCAAAAGAGTTCCTCACTCTGTCTCATCTATTCTGTACACTTTTACATTCCATTTCATCTGAGTGTGATTTCTAGCTCTTTCCTCTTGGGCTTTTTTCCATTCTTTTCTATACACTTTCTCAGCACAAACAATTACTCCTTTTCAATTTTCTTGCTCATAACTTTTCGTATCCCACTGTCTTACATCACTCTTAGTATTGAAGCATAACATTTCCTTAACACACAAAAGTATCTAACTGTTCCCCAAGTAGCGTGAACACTTCCTGAAATCCACCAAAGGCTTTGAAACACATTTAGCTCTCTCTTTTGGATCTCTTGCACTTTGTTTATGAAACCTACAGTAAGACTGACTCACCCAGGGATGACTCAGTACATAAAGAGGTGATTGTGTCCTGCCTGACAAACCTGGTGGCCTTCTATGAACACGACACTACATTAATGGATGAGGGGCGGGCAACTGATGTCATTTACCCAGACCTGAACAAAGCCTTTGAGACAGTCCCACATCACATTCTGGTCTCCAAGCTGGTGGAACATGGCTTTGATGGGTGGACCACTAGATGGATAAAGAACTGGCTTGATGGGTGCACCCAGAGAGTGGTTGTTGAAGGATCCATGTCCAAGTGGAGTCCAGTGACAAGAGGAGTCCCTCAGGGATCAGTCCTGGCACCAGTCTTGTTCAACATCTTTCTCGGTGACATGAGGCACTGAGTGCACCCTCAGCAAGTTTGCTGATGACACCAAGCCTTGTGCTGCAGCAGACACGCTGGAGGGCAGGGATGCCATCCAGAGGCACCTGGACAGGATGGAGAGGTGGGCACAAGCCAACCTGATGGGGTTTGACAAGACCTAGTGTAAGGTTCTGCATTTGGGTCGGGCAATCCTAAGCACAAATACAGGCTGGGCAGTGACTGGCTGCAGAGTAGCCCTGAGGAGAGGGACTTGGGGGTGCTTGTGGATGAAAAGCTCAACATGAGCCAGCAGTGTGCACTTGCGGCCCAGAAGGCAAACTGGATCCTGGGCTGCATCAGGAGAAGTGTGGGAATAAATCCCTCACCTCCAAGGCAGCTTACATCTTTCACTATACCTTTTCTAAATAAAAATAAAAGGACCAGCCACTGAAACACTACTAGTTTTGAATGAGGCAAGACAACCTTATCTTAATGGCATAAGCTTCAACAAAGCCAGGTGCCAGGTCCTGCACTTGGACCACAGCAACCCCATGCAAAACTACAGGCTTGGGGAAGTGTAGCTAGAGTCATCTGACAGAGAGGGATGTGGGGGTTCTAATAAATAGAAAGACGAATATGAGCCAGCAGAGTGGCTTTTGTTAGAACTAGTGTGACAAGGAGGAGCAAGGTGGTGATTGTCCCCTTGTACTCAGCACTGAGTATTGTGTTCAATTTTGGGCACCTCAATACAAGAGAGATATCAAAATGCTGGAGCAAGTACAGAGGAGAGCAACAAAGCTGGTGAAGGGCCTGGAGAATAAATCTTATGAGAGGTGATAGAAAGAGCTGAAGGTCTTTAGTTTGAAGAAGCAGAGGCTGAGAGGAGACCTCATCACTCTCTACAGCTACCTGAAAGGATGTTGCAAAGAGGTTGGTGCTGGTCTTTTCTCACAAGCAATTAGTGATAGAACGAGAGGGCATGGGTTCAAGTTACAACAGGGTAGACTTAGACTTGATTGTGGGAACATTTCAGTTCTTCCTTAATAAGGTTCCTCCTTAAATGTGTTGGACGCTTGGCAAACCAGGTCGGGGAAGTGCATGGCTGGAGGAACTTGTCATAATTGGTTCCAGGGTTAATGTGTGGCATAGTTAGAAATTCTGTTATCTCAAACTAAATTCCTTGCATAGTTTCTCTCACAAAGAATACAGGGAAATCAGGCATGCATGGTCTGGAAATCCATCATCTAATGCCACAAATGCACCAAGAACCAATCCTGAGTTTGTTTATCACGGATGTTGTCAGCTAATAAAAAGGGAGTCCCATCTCCAAAGTCGCTCAGACGACATTGGACAATGACAGTGCCTCCATTGCTTTCACCACACAGCTGTCTCCTGTGCTGCTTCCTGTTGTGGCGTCGGCAACCCCTGGACCCCCTTGGACCCCCTCAGCACTGGATTCCAACACTTGACATTAGGAAAAAGTTTTTTTACAGAAAGGATGGTCAGGCACTGGAATAGGCTGCTCAGGGAGGGAATTAGGTTGCTGTCCCTGGAGGTGTTTAAGGATCATTTAGATGTGGTGTTGAGGGGTAAGGTTTAAGGGTGAACATTGTAGAGTAGAGTTAATGGTTGGACTTGATCCCAGGGGTCTTTTCCAACCAGAGTAATTCTGTGATTCTGCCATGAGGTTGTGATATGGGCTAACAGGTATTTCAAATTTACTTGTATCTATTATGAGTGTGAAAAAACTCTCATAACCCAAAACAAACCAGCAGTTGTCCTGAGAAAAAGGGACAATGATTAGGATGATGCTTCTGGTATAATGGCTTGTTGGCCTGGTAAAAAAATTCTGAGCCTCAGCCTCTTAAATGTCATGGTGTTTTCATAGGGAAGATTCTTATTAGGAAATGTCAATGCAAATATCTAAGTATGAGATGGCTCAAAGCTGTCTGTCAGACACAGGGTATTGATGGGTTCTTGGCTGCATCTTTTGTTAAGTAAATGAGAATACGGGCTACATGAATTGTGGTTGCATGCCTAAATGCAAGAGCTGCCCACGCAAAACCTGTGTTGGAACTTTCTAAGCTGACATGGTCGATGGAAGTGAGAAGTTCTGATTCAAAATAAAGAATCAGGACATCTGTTTCAAGTTTCATGCTTTTGGGAAGGATTTGATGGAGGGGGAACACATTACTTTAATGTGACAAAAGCTGATCAATTTATTTCAAACTTTCTTCGATGATACAGATACAACGTGAAGATACTAAAATATTTGCTGCTTTTTTGAAAGTGTAAATAACATATCGAATTTAACCCTTTCCATCAAACTTGGAGTTTAAAATTCCTCAGTAAGATTCAAATGTGCAAAATGGAACCTGTGAGTAAGAAGTGGCAATTCTGAAAGGTTATGACTATATATTTGGGCTAGATGATTGTTGTAGGTCCTTGTCAATGGAACAATTCTTGGAAGGAGTATTTCCATAATGCTATATATATAATGGACTTTTTGGGTATGCTACAGAAAAAGAAAATACAACTGAGTACCACAGAACATTAGGGATTGGAAGGGACCTTGAAAGATCATCCAGTCCAATCCCCCTGCCACAACAGGATCACCTAGCTTACATAGGAACATGGCCAGGTGAGTTTTAAACATCTCCAGAGAAGAAGACTCCACAACACCCCTGGGCAGCCCCTTCCAGTGCTCTGTCACCTTCAAGGTGACCAAGTTCCTTCTCATATTGATGTGGAACTTCCTATGTTTCAGCTTGCATCCATTGTCCCTTGTCTTATCATTGGATGCCACTGAGCAGAGTCTGGCTCCATCTTCGTGACACCCATCCTTTCCATATTTACAAATATTAGTGAGGTCACCCCTCGTCTCCTTTTATTCATGCTTCCTCCACCTTTCCTCATCAGGAAGATGTTCCACTCCCTTCATCATATTTGTGGCCCAACCCTGGCTGGAGCAGGGTAAACCTACAGCACCTGGTGTGCCCAGACTGTCTGCCATGCAAGTACAAACCAGGCCAGACCCTGCTTAGCTAATCCGACATTCCACCTCTGTGTCTCTTTACCCACTCCTCTGGGCTGTCCCAGCACAAATGCTGATACAACTGCGTAACAGCGCATGGCTTGCTGAAGATAAAATTATCTCTGTTAAGCCCATTTTCCATTTGACTCTGGTTTAGGTGGCATGTGTCACCAGCAGAATGAATATCTGCAGCAACACCTTGAGTATCCGGAGTATCAGCTCTTAATTAGCAGTAAGCTACAAGGTTAGCTAATTAGGACTTTTATCATTGGTCTGCTATTTGCCTAATAGGCCTCAGCTGTGGTTTTTGGTGGGGCAGTTTGAGCCGGGTAGAATCAACTGAAATCAGCTGTGTCCAGTTTGGGGCAGCTCCTGGCTTGTTAGATCATGGTTGGAAGAGACCATTAAGATCAAGTTCAGTAATTATCTTAGCTGTACTAAGCTTGTTTCACATGTATGTGACTTTTTCCTCACAGATGTCATCTCTCTGGTTTCCCTGCTGCTCACATCTGATGGAGGCACAAAAGTCTCAGCAACCACCTTTGTCCATAAATATATGGTTTTACAGTACTAAAAAGTAATCTTCCAGAAAAAAAAGAAAATGTTAAAAAAGGTGTATTGAGAAATTACTAGAAACAAATAAACATTAGTTCTAGGTGTCAAAAGACAAAGCATAGAAGGCACCAGAATGAGTAAGTAATGTTTCAGTTTTGTCATATTTAAAGTTAATTAAACCTACAATTTTTTTTAAAGTCAAACATCTCCCTCTTTGTACTCGATTTAAGCTCTAATTTGATAAATATCAGTCATAAGCAAAAGCTGCAGGAGAGTGGCGTGATGAGTAGTCGCACATTTCATGTAGCCTTTCATTTATCATTAAGGTGATTTAATTAACAGCAAACAATAATTCCAGCAAATAAACCCCTCCATCCTTTATGAAAATGTTTAAGTGTCAAAATGCTTTGAGTTATTATAATAAGTGGGGGTTTTTTCTCTAGTAATTTCCAAGTCTGTCATGTGTTTTCTTCTCTTTTTGGGAGGATTTTATGGGGGGATTTTTCTCTGACCAACATGGCTGCTTGGGCTTGAGATGACACTATCTGTGTCATGGAAGCAAAAATCACTTTTAAGGAGACTTGGCTTTTCTTTTCTTTGCTTCTCTGAACTCGAAGATCGCTAACTGAGCTGAAAGTGTGTGTGGCTGTGATGGTTATACTAACTATACTGATCTACCCTTTCTATCTCACACCTCGGCTGATAATTTGCTGAAGTGCCGCAGCTTGATTGCATTTCATTTAGAACCGTTAGTGTAAAAGCATTATAAATTCTGATGGGTCTTCGTCTTCTTCATCACATGAAATAGACTGAGGCAAACTAATTTCATACGTGCTAAAATGTTTCTCTCGTTTCATGTGGAATTGATATACAGGATGAGTTTAAAGCTTATCACAGAATCACAGAATATTAGGTATTGGAAGGGACCTCGAAAGATCATCCAGTCCAATCCCCCTGACACAGCACAATCACCTAGACCAAGACACACAGGAGTATGTCCAGGTGGGTTTTAAACGTCTCCAGAGAAGGAGACTCCACAAGCCTCCTGGGCAGCATCTTCCAGTCACTCTCACTGTGAAGAAGTTCCTTCTCATATTTATGTAGAACCTATGTTTCAGCTCATACCCATTGCTCCTTGTCCTATGATTAGATGACACTGAACAGAGCCTGGGTCCATCCTACTGACACATACCCTTCCCATATTTGTAAACATTAATGGGGTTACTCCCCAGAACCCTTTTTCCCCTCTGAGATAAACCCGTCCCATTTCTATCTGCTAGGTCTGGTGTCTGAAAGAACCCAAAGCCCCGCCTGTAACACAAGTCTAGTAGCCAGGCGTTAATGGACTGAGGGTTTCTATTCTGGCCTGTGTCCTCACCCCACAATGGAATTAATGAACAGAATACCATTTGTGCCCTGGAGTCTTTCACTAAACATCGCATAACCATTTCAATGTGTGGGGTTGTGTTTGTTGGTATGAGATTCTAGTCCCCATCTTTTGAGTACTTACGTTATCTGTGACTGCCCTTGGAGCAGAGAACCCTATGTTAAGGATACAGGAGACCTGGGCCAGACAAAATGAATTTATAAGTTTGGGTGAGGAAATCACCCAAGCTTTTAACCTCACCTTTTGCTGGGTATATGGAGGGCCCCTGTGACTCTCAGGCTGGCCCTGTGTAGCTAAATCAGTCTCTTCCATGTGGTGGGTAAGTGATTTGAGCAAAGTGAAAGGTGGCACCGGATTCTGGGAAAAGGGAGGGAATCCATGGAAACTTAGCTTTGTGCAGAAGGGGGTTTATTGCCTGAATTGCACTCATGCAGACGGTGTATTTTTAGGGAGAAGTGAATGCGATTGGATGTTATCTCCTGGGTTTGATTGCTGGGGTACTCACTCTAAAATTATCAGTTGCAATCAAGGCTTTAAGTGGAATCAAACACACTTCCAACTCCCTGATAGCACGTGGATACATTGCCCCCATAAAGGTCGCCCCCCTGAAGAATGCAAAGCTATTATAAGGGATAATGCTCTGCTTCCTTTTTGTATGTGGAAAAACACCATAGCCAAGCACATGCTGCACGACAATATCAATGGGCATGGCAAAGCCAAAATGGGACTCGTACTTTAGTGATGAAATTTTGGACTAATAAAAGCCAAATGGAAGGAGAATGTAATTGTGTCTGGAAAAAGGAAGCAGAGGCATGGAAATGCGATTACTGTGATAAATATGGGCTCCCCACGGTACAGGGTGGACCTTCCCTTCACATCCATATAGTTAGAAGTAGAAGGGATCCACGGGGTGGGGAGGGTGAACTCAGCAGAGCAGGGACCTCCTATCCTTTCCCCTATCAACTCCAGTGTTGGTACCCCTCCTTTTTCAGAATATTTTGTATCTCCTACCCCTTTCCCTACCAACTCTGGTGTCGGTACCCTTAGTTTTTCAGTAGATCAGGGACCCCTTACCTACTCCTCTAGTGACATGTCACCCCCTCCCCCTCGTTGTCTGGGATCCCTTGTCCCTCCTTCCTCACCTAGTACCCTGGGCTCACCATGATTCTGGTTATAGTTACGTGGGTATCCATTGTTGGATTGTTAAAGTTAGTTGTAACATGTATTTTTGGTAAGAATTGCAAAATTGTTGTTGACACATTTTTATTAAGAGTTGTTTATTTTTGATAATTGTTGAAATTGTTATTATGATTACTGTTATTAGCGGTAGCTATAAGAATCACTTTCCTCCTCCTTCCCTAACCCTTCCTTACTGACATCTCTATACCACCGTGGAGTTGTGAAGACCTGAATACTTTGACCACCAAGGAAGGAGTGAAAGATATGTTAAGCCACAGGGTGGTGTAAAGGTCCAAAAGACCCCTTTCTTTTGTCTTAACATATCTCACCTCATTGGCAAAGCCGGCCCAAACCCCCCACCCTATGGTTGCCATGGAAACGCCATCTTGGCGCTGAGAAAAGGATACTTTTCTACTGGAATCCACACCTCTTGTCGGCAAAAGCCTGCCAAAAACCCCCACTCCATGGTTGCCAGGGAAAAGGTCCTCTTGGCGCAAACTGAAAACCACACCTCCCCTCCTGGACTTGCCTGGAGACAGGGATCACACAGGGTCTTTGCAGAGACCATGCCCCTGCACCTGGACTTTTTGGGACTTTTGATACTTTAGGGTGTAAAAGGAAAGGGGATAATAGTAGCCCCCGAACTGCCAGAAGAAGAAGATCTCACCCACCACTCTTGCAGGTCAACCCTACTACACCCAGAGCTGCAGCCCCAACGCCAAGCAGATGACACAGACACAGAAGACATCAAGAGAAGCTACAGCGTGGGAACCCGCTGGTGGTAAACTTAACCCCTTCCCTCTCCCTATTCCTTCACCACCCCCCCCACCTATTCTTATGCACCGCTGCTAAAATAAAACTACCTCAGTGACATTTTTGGCTCTGCTACCAACTTACTGAAGCGTATTTCTCGAGAGCGTTTGTGTCCCCCGTACATTCGATGATATAATTGAACTTCCCACAAATCCACATCTCAACCAGATGGTGACATGTATCCTTGTTGAGATAATCAATAAAGATGTTAAATAAAGATGGTCCCAACTCTGAACCCTGAGGCACATTACTTGTGACAGGCCACCAACTGGATTTAACTCGCTTAACAACTACTCTTTGTGCTCATCAGTTCAGCATTTTATCCAGCGGACTGTGTGCTTGTCCAAGCCATGAGCAGCCAGCTTATCAAGGATAGTTCCATAGGGAATAGTGTGAAAGGCTTTTTTTGAAAGTCCAAGTAAACAATAGCCACAGCCTTTCCCTCATCCAATAGTCGAGTCATCCTGCCATAGGAGGAGATCAGGTTTGTCAGGCAGGACCTGCCTTTAATAAACCCATGTTGACTGGGCCTGATCGCCTGGTTGTCCTGTATGTGAAGTGCAATGGCACTTGAGATTATGTGTTCCAAGACCTTCCCTGGTACCAGGGTCAGACTGACAGGTCTATAGTTTCCTGGATGCTCCTTTCTGCCCTTCTTGTAGATGGATGTTAAGTTTGTCACCTTCCAGTCCATTGCGACCTCCCCAGCTAGCCAGGATTTCAAGTAAAGAATGGAAAGTGGCTTGGTGAGCACATCTGCTCACTCTTTCAGCACCCATCTAGCTCCATAGACTTGTTTATGTCTAAGTGGTGTAGCAGGTTGATGACCACTTCCTTTCTAATTGTGATGGCCTCATTCTGCTTCCCTCATTGTCTCCCAGCTTATGAGGCCTGTTGTCCAAGGAACATCTATTTCCACTGCTAAAAACTGAGGGAAAATAGGCATTGAGCACCTCAGCCTTTTCTGTGTTATCTGTTACTAGTTTTCCCTCTGAATCCAAAATAGGATGGGGATTTTTGCCTGGTCCTCCTCTTGTTATTTGTTGCAGTTTGAAAATTACCAGAATTTTCAGATGTGCAGACTTGTGCTTTCATGAAGAACAAAACGTTCTGTTACTCTCCCCTTAGTTACCTGTCCTGGGGGAGGTGACACTGTCCCAAGACCTACCCAAAGGAGTGTAGCTAGGAGTTGGCACATAAAAGGAGACAGTGGTCTAGGTCAGGCCTCTTTTGCTGAGGGCTTTCAGCCCAGCACTGGCCTGCTGCACTGTGCTAACCCACCACCCCCGGTTCTCGGGGTGGTGGGGGTGGGGAAGGCAGATCAGCTGCGGCTTTCTACACAGGCGCTACTTCTACCATCTTCTTGTACGAGTGACAGGCTGAGCGCTCCTCGTAGCTGTGTCTCTGCACAGCCACGTGGTTGTAGGTGGGTACTGTCTGTTTCCCTGCACTTTTACTGGTGATTTGGGCCCTAGTTCCAACCACTTTAGAGTCAGTGGAGCGGGAAAAAGACAAAACACCAGCGGCGCGGTGCACACCCGCTCGGCACCAGGAGCCCTTGAACCCTGCGCGGCAGCGGCGGCGCCGCCCACTCCTGTCACACCTCGCGCGGGATGGGCTGGGGAGGAGGGGGAAGGGGCTGCTCCCGCCGCTCTTCGCGTTCGGCTCTCTGCGGTGAGGAGAAGTCCCTCTTGTCAGCTTTTTCACCCTGAAGCACTGGGATGATCTGGCTACGAGCGCTGACCTGCCGTGTCTGAGCCCTGCACTGTCTAAGGAGCCTTTGAAATTATGTCTGAAAAGAGCTCAGCAAGCACCCAGAGCTTAGCAACACACTACTGCTGCTCTATGTTCATTGGCAGTAGGGTGGTATTGACTTTGCAGTGTGGGGTGGGATGGAGAAAGGAAAAGTGTGGGAGCCTTCTGTTTTTTTCCTCTTTTGAGACCCTTCTGAAAGAATCGGAGGCACACATTAATGCTACATAAAACAGGCCGTTGCCCTCATCATCCTGTCTCTTACTGAAGGAGGTTTTGTTGTGCACAGTCATGAGCAGAGCAGCAGATTTTAAACTCCCCCTTCAAATCTACATTCCAGCTTGAGAAGAGCTCTCAATAATTTGGGATTACTGTGGTGAAAAATCCTTTCACGGCTGCCTGTCCATCCTGAAGAAACTTTGCTGTACAGTTAGACTGTTGGGTTTTTTAAATGTACAGTAGGGAAGGAATTCAAGGATACCTCAAACAGAAGCCTTTCAATAATAAATGTCAAAATTCCATTCCCAATATTAAGAGTTTATGTAGAACCATGTATTTTTACATTACATTTATTTAGTTTTGGTCTTCTGAAAGACTTTTGTAACTCCCACGCTTATGCAAATCTTATCCATGGGATGCAAAAATACCACTGTCATGCATATGTTGGCCATTGTACCCGGTCTGCTTTTCTATTAAATGCATTAGCCAAACAATACGACAGTCTTTCATATAATGACATTAATCAAGTAATAATTTCCAAACACAAAATGAAATGTGACACTATACAATGGTGTTTGATTTGAAATTGTCCAGATTGGTATTGCATTGTAATTTCTTCTTAAAAAAAATCAAATAAGGCAGAAATTTCCATAAGGGAAAAGTCCATTTTAAAAGACAATGTAGAAAAAGCTGGTATTTTATCTGTGAGAATAAAAATATAAAATTATTTTAAACAAAAATAAAGTGAACCCTTTACAAAAGACTACTGCTATAATGAGATTTCACTTATTTCACTTATTTATTCTCCCAAATTACTAATGATAGGATGAGGGGAAATGGCCTCAAGTTCCATCAGGGATGGTTTAGATTGCATATTAAGTCTTTCCTGAGATTGTGGTTGGGCACTATAACAGACTGCCCAGGGAGGTGATGGAGTCACCATCCATGGAAGTGTTTAAAAATTGAGTAGCTAGAGCACTTGAGGTCTAGGAGTTAGGGAAATGTTGGGATAAGGGCTGGACTGGATGATCCTGGAGGTCATTTCCAGCCATGATGATTCTATGATTCATCTTTACAGTATTATCCACCAGACTTAAAATTAATCTTTTCATAAATGCTCTACCATTTTCCCATACTAAAACTGTTTGGTGGAAGGCATTGAGAAAGAAAATGGGAATAATTATCCTCTAAAATATAACATAATTAAGTATCATCCATATGAAATGTACAATTGTGTAAGAGAATTATAACAGGTGTTATAAATTTTGAAGGCACTGAGAAATGAGAATGGTACTGTCACTCAGGAAGCATTCCCTTTTTTTAAAAAAAAAAAATAGCATAAAATAAGGTTATTCTAGTTGCAAACCTAAACAAGATTTATTAGGTTATTCATTCGGGTCATTCTATCTCAAGTAATCAGGTTTACCATATAAATAAATACTCCTCAATTTGCAGGATTATGCAGGAGATTGACTGGTCAGGCTGCTTAGTTTGCTTGGAGTGTTAGTTGGTTTTCTAGAAAGGAGAAGCTTGTTAATATTTAATTCATCATTAAATCTATTGCTTCATGACCAATATTTATGTAGTGGTAGCTGTAACTTTGTAAGATGCAACAGAAATCCAGTTCTCACTAAGCTTGTGTGATTGTGTATAAGAGATGTGAAAGAGTGTTTGCTAACACGATTCTGTGTATTTTTCCTCCAAAGACAGAGACACTGAACATTCATGTGAGATCTGTGACTCATGGTCAGAAGTTGCCTTTAGAGTTGTCGAGTTTGGAATATGCCGGAGCCTGGGAAGTCGTTCCTTCAGTGGGGTGCCAGGATAGATACCACTGAGCAAGAAAATGGCATTTTAGGCTGGTAAGGTTTAATGTCTTTGAAAGGAATGAAAATATTAATTCTTCAAGGTACTTTGCATTAACTTGGCTCTCACCTCCATTTGCAAGAGGCACAGTATAGATAACAGCTTCACAGATAGAAATTAAAAGACAATGCCTTCAGAGCGAATGGTTGAGATTATGGGGCAAAAATATAAAAATGCCTTGTACTGCTTGATGTATTAATTTAAGTAATTTTGGCTGCACAACGCTTTTAGTGGGCTCCTTAAATTATTTTATTTCATGAACACTGATTGAATTTGCAGTGCTGATGCAAAGAGGAGTGGGATTTCCCAGGTGGCAGATTATCCACCCCAAGTGAAAATCCATGAACAATACGAAAGGAATCTCTCGCACAGGTAAGTGCTATCATTTAAAGAGTCTTGTGTATCAACAGAATTAGATACTCAATATTCAAGTCCCTTGCATGTTTAGCTTTTGAAATAGCTTAAGGAAAGAAATGAAATACTAATATTTCCTTGGAAAGATTTACCTCTAAAGAGCTGTGCAGAGGTCAAATCTGATTCTTATATCTACAGAATGTTAGTCAAGTCAGTGGAGTAATAAGGACAAAGCTGAGAGACTGGCTGAGTGCTTTGTTAAATAACCAAAGTTCAATGACATGTACTTTCATAAGAATTTAAAACTGAACAACCTTTTCTTTACTTAGAGTATCTTCAGTTTTGATCAGGTGGGATTTTTTTTTTTTTTTCACAAATGGTTTTTCTCTTTGCTAAGTAAGTAGAAAAGTGATTCTTGTTGGAAAAAAAAGAAAAGGATGGAATTTTAAATGAGAAATATTGTAAATTATTTCACTCTACTTCCATGAGCAAATTTACTCATGGAATTTCAGAGGGCACTGAACAAACACAAAAGTTAGTATGAAGAAATTAGTATGGTAAAAGAAACTGTCAAACAAAACAGAAGCTAAATTAGTGTCTCACTCTTGCCCTGGGTAGATATCAGGATGTCAGACTTCAGTAAGAGTACAATGTGGTCGATGTTGATATGGTTATAATGAGGAATGCTCCATTTTCCATTCTGCAATGGCGTTGTGTTGGGTTTTGTCATTTAAGAGGATATGTAATTTTAAAATAGGATCAAATCAAGTCCCATCAATCTGGAAAACTAAAAAGATATGAAACATAAACTGTAAGTACCTGAGGCAATTTTAGAGCTCTTGGGTGGCACAAGAAAAAGATTCCACCTGGGAACGCTAGATCAAGAGCCCTTAAATTAATTGGAGCGTAGTCATGCAACATGTGTACATTCCTGGATGACTGGCATAATAATTATTCAAACACAAGACACACCACTGTTTCCTTTTGGAGCCACTACATTTTAGGTTAATAATGTGGAGTTAGCTTGAGTCCTGCAGATATTTCTCACTTTTTTTCTGCTTTGTTAGTGCCGGAAAGTTTTGCTTTTTTTTTTTTTTCCAGAGAGACTAGGAGTGGAAGTGTTAACTTCTGATAATTTTTGCTTTTCTATTCAGGTGAAGGCATTATGTTGGAAAATTCCCAACAAACCTTAGTTATACACTTAGTCTGAGATCAGATGTCTTCTTAGGCTGATGAGGCATTTGCAGAACATCGCTACTTTATTCAGGGGGATAGATAAGAAATTTGAATCAGCAGAGATTATCTTGGACCTTAATCCTCCTTCTGAATCCCCATATGAATTTATACCATCTAAGCTTCATGAGGCAAAAGCAGCTAAGTATTTCTGAATGATTTTTTTACAGCCGGAAACACAGATAAATTTTTATGTGATTATTTTGAAAATATAATTTTGAACCTTCATCTTGGTGTGCACAATGGCGTGTTGTGGTGATGTAGTACAGATGCACTGAGGAATATTTCTATGGTTTTGGCAAATGAGCACTCTTCACCAAAATAAATACAGTGCCTCCCAGATCCATACCAAACTGACATAGGCAGACTGGTCTCTTGACACCTGAAAAAATAATGATGTCTCTTGAAATGACAATCTCTTTTTCTATTCAAACAGTTGTGGGTTTTATCAGAGAACCACAGTGCTTATCACAGATTATCACAGAATCACGGTGGTTTACTTCAGCTATTCCAGTGCTGTGTAGGATGAAGCGTCACTTCTATAAATATATAAATAAATAAAAAGCAGTGGGATGAGACCAGAGACTTAAACTGCTGTGCTTTGTCTTGGTTAGTCTGCAGTTTTCCCATGTACTTCACTTATAACAGGGCACATGGGTTTCTTAAGTTTGAGATGCTATGAATTAAATTATTTATGAAGTTAACCTGTTTTCTTGTGTATATCTGATATATTCACAAAGATTAAACTGTGTTCATCAAGAGATCTAGTCAGTCATAAGTATTCCAGTGTTTCTTCACTATGGATTTTGAATTTATGTCTTTACTTCAGAAAATCCCAAGAAAATCTGTTTCCCAAACTGTAAACCTGTATCAGTAAACAGCTTTCTGATTTAGATGAAGTATTTCCATTAAGCTTCCCCATATGAAAAAAAAAGGCTTTAATTAAGAGTTTTCTAAGTTAGTTGCCTGAGGGCAAGTAAGACTGTATAAAAAGGGATTTCTTTTTTTCCAGTTAGAAAGTGATTTATTAATTTTAATGTTAATTTCCTTGTTCTATCCTTAGTGAGCTGGAAATTTTCTTGAGTTTATGACACTTTATCAGGAGCTGGGAACTGACCGTGAAACTCCCTGGCGAGTGCCCTGTTTTTCTATCAGACTGTAGTACTGGACTAGTACAAATGTGATTGCTAAGAAGAATCTTAGGAAAGGAAGTCCTTGGTTTGTCTCTGCTTCTGAACCATCACCACACTGAAATGCATCCAGTTTCAAAGTGTGAATTTATCTGCATTATTAAATGCATTGGTGTTTTGAGGGTGGGGGCGGTACCTTAAGGGAAATTGAGGCTGTGGTACCTCTTGCTGGTGTGAGTAGTACATGTTTGAGAAGGACTGTATCATATGTTTTTCAAATGCCACAGTTCTAGGTTTGATTGTCAAGTCCAGGTTAGTTTCTTAGAAAATTTATTTCTTTTATATTTTAATAACTGGGTTGAATTTCTCAATAGTTTTATTTTTTGTCAGTATTTGAAGTACAGTCTCAATGAAACAACGTCTGCGTTACACTTAATGGAGAACTGCTATTGTTGATAGATCTCTGTCCCTCTGTCCCATTTTACACTGTTCCCTCCACCCTTATCTTTCACATACCTGCTGGATCACAAAAAAGAAGTGCTGGGCTTAGCTTTTCAAGAACTAAAGTCTTTAGACTTAAAGACAAACTTATAAAGAAGGCAATAAAGGAAAAAAACAGACAATAGTAGACCACTGAAGCTTGAAGAACAATGAGATTCTGTGTTTCAGCTCTTATTTAAGATATTGCATCTGGCAAACTGTTATAAAAACACAGTCTCATGTTTTCTAATTTATCTTTTTCTTTGTCTGGCTTTCTTTTGTAGGGACTAAACTAAACTACTTTGTATTTTGGAATCTGCCAGTACCTACATGCAGCTGCATAGTTTACCAGAAAAAGAAGATTGCATGCCAAAGGTGGTAGAGCAGAAAGGACTTTGACTCAAAATGACATAACCGTGTTCAGAACAACAACACAAAACCAAAGCAATACCCCTACCTGCTCTACTGCTTCCAGATTAGTGCCACATTATGTATGTAGTGTTGTCTTGAAAGGCAGAGCTGTTATGGTTACAGCAGTACTTCTCAAACTCTCTGCACAGTACGTAGCACTTACACAGAATCTCACAGAAACTGAGACTGGTGGGTGTTGGAAGGGATCTCACGAAATCGTCCATCCCTCTTGCTAGAGCTAGAGTTGTTTGTCCAGGACATGTTGCACAGGATCACATCCAGGTAGTTTTGGAATCTCCTCTCCAGAGCAGGAGACTCCGCAACCTCTTTGGGCCGCTGGTTCCAGGGCTCTGTCATCCTCAACGTCAGGAAGTTTTCCTTCGTATTCAGATGGAACTTTTTATGGTCCCTTATCCTGTTGCTGGACACCACTGAGAAGAATCTGCCTCCATCCTCTTGACATTTTGCTATTGATTTGCATTGATCAGATCCCCTCTCAGTCCTCAGATCTGCAGGATAAACAACACTAGATCTCAGAGTTTCCTCAACATCTTTGTAGAAAAGGAAAGGAAACAGGGACACCACAGCAGAAATTTTTCCAGTTATTTCATGCTGCTCTATTTATAAAATATTACACCCTGGCTCTAGGAAAAAGGCAAGCTCTCTCAAGTTTTAGTTGGGAAAGATAAAGGTTGAGCGTAAAAGCAGAGGAAATAAGCTTGAAAGATACCTGAGTAGATAATTATGTTACTGAGCACTACAGTGAGGTGACTTTTGCTGTTGCTCTGTCTTGGTATTTTCTTGAATGTCAGCCCAGATTACCACAGAACAGTGTAAACTACCCTGCTGAAAAGGAAAAACACAATTTAGGGATTCACAGCCTTTGCTAGTCTTAATGCCTTTTGCCTTGGTAAGGAGTGCTGAAAACATAGTGGAGATAGGCGGTGTGATTAAGGGCTCAATGCTAAGTATGGTTTATAAAGCAGCCACACAAAGCAACACTTGATGTAATCCTTTGAGAAAACACCATTATTAGTACCTCTTGTGCTCAATTTTGTGTATTCAAACAGACCAGAGACCTCAAGGTTTAAATTGAGGGTTTGGTGAGTGGAAGGGAACACACAAAACAAATTACTGTGATTTTTCTGTAGATGGGGAATTTTGGCAGCCTGAAAGTGTATGGCTTGGTGCCAAAACATAAATCCAGATTACCATGTCATTTCCCCAAATTAAAGCCTGCTTATGGTTGTTGTTGGGTTGTGGCAGCAATGGGCTTTGTGGGACAGAGTTCTTGAAGTTACAGTGCTCCAGTTGCCCAGGCTGCTTTCACTGTACATTAAATCAATCCAAGTGTTTCTTTAATATGCTTCAGAACTCAAGACTTTTACAGTCATATTTGCTTATAACCTCTATCTAGTAACAATTCATTCCTCAGCATATTTCCCATATGTTTACAGAATGAGTAAATGCCTATTGATACTTAGAATTTGTTCTGGACTTGGTGAAATTGTGTTTGTTTATGGTATTCCTGCATTGAACTCTCTTCCAGCATTCAAGGAGTTAACTCGTTTTTGCTGCGGGGATGTTTACAGGAGGCCAGAGGTCTGTCGGTGGGACATGAAAGTGAAGGGGAGAGGTGGCTTCTGCAGGGGACAAGTTGAGCGGGTGGAGTGAACCAGACAGATGTTGGGGTCCTTAACTGGCAACAGGGTAGTCCTTTCCCCCTCTTTTTGGTAGTCCTTCCCTGTCTGTGTGTCTTGGGAGTCTGGTTTCGGTTTCATTTTGGCCCATAGCACGCTGTGGCCCATCTGTCCTGTATCTCTCTGGCCCTCTTCTGCTTCACACCCCTACACTTTTTTCCCTCTATCCTTTTTGTCTTTCTCTTATCTCTATCCTCTCCCGCAAATTTCTATTCTGCGGCTTTTAACATCTCTTAGGAATCAGGGGTTATCAGGTCTGGGCTGGGGGAGGGGTGGACATGAATTGAGGGAGAACATACTTTTTCCCCCCATTTTCCCTTTTCCTTTCCTTTTTTTTTGGTTTGTTTTTATTTTTTTCCTACTTAATTAAATCTTTAATAAAGTTTAATAAAGTTGAATATTTCTAACTCCAGTTTACCTGTGTGTTTACCTCTTTTCTCCTCCTCCAGCTGGTGGGAAGACATTCCCATCTGCACAGTTGATGGGCTAACCTGATGCTAACCCGTGACAGACTTTTACTGGAGAAACTATTTCCTTGTGCTTGTGAATACCTTAGTTCTGGAAGAAGGAAGAGTTGTACAAAGTGTGCACAGTCTTGGTTCAGCTGGAACACACTTTTCAGACGGTATCCTGATTCACTGCTTACTCTGATATCTAGGTTTACTGGTCTAGATTAGGGCAAGAGGGAACAGACTGAAGTTGTGCCAGAGGAGGTTTAAATTGGACATTAGGAAGAATGTCTTCCTCAAAGAGATTGTCAGGCTTTGGAATGGGCTGCGCAAGACAGTGGTGGACTCTGTATCCCAGTAGGGATTGAAAAGGTATGTGTGTTGAGGAACAGGTTTTAGTGGTGACCTGATGACACTGGGTTAATGGTTAGACTCAATAGTATCTTAAAGGTCTTTTCCAACCTGAATGATTCTATGATTCTGAGTTTCTATCCATGCAGTCAGCAAGAATGATGAAGAGATGTTACAGGCAGTGAAAACTGTACTCAGACACAAGCACACAGGATGACAAGGACTTGTTTGTGAGACATCAGTTTCATTTCAATATTGTGAAGTGTATTTGAGAAAAGGTACAGAGAAGTGGGTACAGAATATAGGTGATGCTTGATGCATTTTTGTGTGAAGAAATCACTCTGATTTGCTGAAGATAAAACATGGATATGTTGCTTTCTGTGTCATTAATTTTTTCAAACCAGAATCAGAACTGTCGCAGTTTGAAAATTACCAGAATTTTCAGATGTACAGATTTGTGCTTTCATGAAGAAAAAAAAGTTATGTTGCTTTGGGAGGACACCCTCCCTGCAGTGGCCTGTCCTTGGGGAGGTGACACTGTCCCAAGACCTACCCTAAGGGGTGTTGCTAGGTGAGCATATAAAAGGGGACAGTGATCTTGGTCCTACCTCTTTTTGCTGAGGACTTTCAGCCCAGCACAGGGGCTGGAGCCTCATGCTAACCCCCCAACCCTTCCCAGGGTGGTGGTGGGGGAAGAAGGCTGCCAGCGGCTCCCTCCCCCGTTTTCCCCATCGGAAACGGGATGGAAGGGGCTCACCACGTCTGCTCCTCTCCTGTAAATGAAAGGGTAGAGGAGGACGGCCCCGCGTGGCGCCAATGCCGGTGCGGCAGGGGCAACCCCGGCCCGGCCCAGACCTGATGTTGTGCAGCACCCCCCAGCCTGGAGCTGACACTGCATAACCCCAGCCTGGACCTGATGCAATGGGCTGGAGATGCAAGACTTTAGTGCAGACTTACCCCCACCCCCCAACAGAGGAGCCCTTCAACATTGCGGTGAGCGAAGGAATTCCTCTTTTTCGTCCTGGAGCTGAGACATGAAAAGAGAGGAGAGGGTCCTGGAAAATCCTCTTGGCCACGTGTAAAGTGTGGCCGGGGCGGCCCTGCTGACGCAGCCATGCGGTTGGTCTCCATCTTGGGTCCCACATGTGGCCGGGGCCATGTGGCTGCTGTCGTTTTAGAGAGCATTTCTGCCGCTGAGAAAGACTGGAGGTGCTTGGTATTGGGGAGAATGCCCTCAGGCTTAGCTGAAGAAAGAAGAAGAACTTGAGAATCCTTAAACCTTGGGCATGAAAGACAGAGTCTGGATTCTTTGTCTCCTGCACCAAGGGATACAGTTCAGGCACTGAGGAACCAGGCCATCCCGAGAGCATTGAGCTGGAGAAGCTACGCTGAAGAACTGAAGAATTCACCAGTCTGCAAAAGCAGCCTGGGTGCTGCTGTACCACGGGCAGGGTTGATGCAAGGATAATAGAGACAGTGGTGGTACTCGTTTCTACTTGACTGACCTGCTCTTTTCCCCCAGATCTCTCATGTGAAAAAAGACCCAAGGACTAATACGATAGTGATCTCCCTTTGTATTTTTCTCAGAACACGTGATGGCATTTGTGACACAGTTTTTAGTTTGTGTGCACTAACTTGCTTAACCTTTTCTTCTTTTCCGTATACAGTTTTACAGTTAATAAACCCTTTTCCAATTTTCCTAAGCTATTCATTGTCTTGCAAATTTGTCTGAGATGTCATCAAGACCTCACTGCTTTGCTTTCTTTTCCTTTATCTTTAATTATGATCTTGAACCCACCACAAGAACCGAGTCACAAAATGTCCAGAACAACTGAGGATGCTACAGAGGTACAATATCAGAGCTTAACAAACGTGTTCTAAAACTTAGAGATGAGAGAGGACTGTTTCTGTATTAAAGGTGTAGAACTCCCCTGCGGCCCCCAGAAGGAAATGTGAAGGAGAAAGTGCATCAGGAAATGGGTAGTTGCAGCAAAAAATAATTACTAGATAGATATGAAATGTCAAAGTGAAGACCTAGGGCTAAAGGCTTCCACCTTTAGCACTGGGCTAGGTGGCTGTAAGTCACGGTGAGAATTTCATCTGGCTCAGGAACATTGTGTAAAGCACTCTTAGGTGGAGAAACATTACAGAAGTGGTTTTGCTCCTCATAAAACTGTATAATGACAAATTGACCTACAAGAAGCTAAGGTGACTGAACCCTAACTGAGCCACAGAACTGAAACATTTAAAGGGAACAAGAAATAGCCTCAAAACTATTAGTTTAACCTTAATTTTCAAAGACATTATGAGCTTTTATTCCTTGGGAGCATGATGTGCATTTCCCACCAGTACTCTCCAGTAAGTGGATACTGACACACTGCAGTGTTGCTTTTGATTTTGTTTTTTGGGTTTTTTTAATTTTCACATAAGTGAACAAATTTTCTGCTTGAGAAAATTTAGGTGAATAGTATTAGTGAAGATGACCATCAGGTTAGCAAGCTGAATTAGATGCAAAGGGAGCAAATGAAAATAATATAGTTGGTGAGCTTTGTTAAGCAGAAAAAGATATCTCTGAATTACCTATTTCATTAAACTACCTTTGATGATCAGTGTCTGTGTAATAAACTTTAATGACAACAGCTCTTCCATTAGGGTGCCATTGATCAACTTTAGGTGAATTCCTGTTTGTGGAAAATGAAGCCATTGGCAGGTGTATAAGCACAAAATAGGGAAAATGTTATACCTGCATAGATTTAGTACCCTGTTGGTGAATGGGGGAGAGATTGTTTGATTTCTCTCAGGCAGAGGAGAAATTCAAAGTCAGTCTCCCATAGCCCAAGCAAACAGTAAGCTCAGTGACAGGTCTAGAAAACATTTCCTATGAAAAGTGGCTGAGAGACTATTTAGTCTAGAGAAGAGGAGGCTGAGAGGAGAACTTGTTCTCTACATGTATCTAGAAAGAGGTTGTAGCGTGGCTGGTGCTGGTCTCTTCTCCCAAATTACTAATGATAGGACGAGGGGAAATAGCCTCCAGTTGCATCAGCGGAGAATTAAATTGGATCTTAGGAAGATGCTCTTCCCTGAGAGAGTGATTGGGCAGTGGAACAGGCTGCCCAGGGAGGTGGTGGAGTCACCATCCCTGGAGGTATTTAAAAAATGAGTAGCTAGAGCAGTTGATGCCATGATCTAGGGGTTAGAGAGCTGTTGAGATGAGGGCTGGACTTGGTGATCCTGGCAGTCCTTTTCAGCCATGGTGATTCTATGATTCAGGTCAGTTAATTTATCTTTCAACAAAACTCTTGTTGTTTGATGGAAGAGAAAAAAATTGCAGGGAAAAGAAAAGATTAAAAACAGTGAACACAAGCTGTCATCTTTCTGAAGCCATCTTCCAGTTGTAAAATATATTAATTGAATTATGCTGGATGAAATCTTAATTTTTTTCTTTTATAATCTTTAAAAAGAACTAATTATTTCCAGTTCAGCTGTTCACAAGTTTCTCACCCCACTGGAGTTTTGGGTTTGGGTTGTTGTTTTTTTTTTGCATGATTTCTTAGTAAATGCTCAATATGTAAATGCTCCAGAGTTTTTGATTGCTTAGAGGGAAGACTAGCTATGTTTTCTTGTTGGCACAGGTATTTACAGTTTATTACAATGGAAATCTGTGGCTGCAGTGGGGCAGAAAAAGTGCAGAAAGAAGTGAAAGGGAGAAAAAGAAGAAAAGAGTGGATTATGCTTTTATTTTTCACTAGCACAGCTTGGGCTGTGAAATCATGTCTTGCAACGTGAGTTTCAATCAAATTTCTTGAAAGAAGGTGACTCCTTTAAAGCACTGAAAGGCTTAAGGAATTTATTTCAGGTACCAGTGACTGGCCTTATTTACATTTTCAAAGGCAAGAGTTCCAATTGAGTGAAACTGAAACACCCAGAGCAAGTGCTTCGCTAAGGGTGGAGCCATGTATGCTTTCTACTTCCAAGAACACATGCTGTATTTTTTTTTAAAACCAGACAGAAATAAAAACACTTGTTAGCAGGGAAATTTCAAGAGTCAGAAGAGAGATTGAACTCCAGAGCCTGTATGTATATCAAAAACAAACATGAAAACGAAAGTTACTCTCAGGCTCTGAATCATCTCTTGAAGAAATCAGACATGAGCAGAGTCAAACTGATTTAATGGAATTGCAGATCCTGTGAATTTGTTCTTAAAAGCCCGGGTAGATCAATGGTATTGAAACATTTGTGGATGAAATGAGCTAGAGAAATGTGCATCCTTTGCAAATTAGGGCCGTTAAGTAAACATCCTCATGTACTTATCAGCTACTCTTCCTCTTTGAGAAATCTCTATGAATGGGCCAACATTTCTCAAATTGGATCATCAGGACAGAAAGCTCGCTGACTGCTGCAGAAATACTCTCCAGCTTCCTTGACAGCTATTCTTTATCAGATGCCAAGTATTAAAAATCTCCAGCTGTTTTAGCAGAGCATTTAGGACAGGTAGGTTTCCTGCTTAAGTGAGATAAATAGTGCCATTTAGACCAGCCCAGCGCTAGTGCTGGTGTATGTGAATTTTTATGTGCTTGAGTACACCTACCTGAGGAGAAACAGTACCAGTGTTAAATTCCAGTCCAAAAAGGAAATGAAGAGGTGACCTCTGGGACTCAAACTGACTCCCTTGTAGTGTGCAATGTTTTTTGCTTTTCAGTTAACACTCACAGAGTTGTGACTGGCTCTTTGTGCCTGTGTTTTGCTACAATAATCACTGTAAGCAAAGAGATCTCCAATAAAGTAAAAATGCTTTACATATTTCTCCCCTTCTCAGGATTCCAGCTCTATTCTAGCAGTGAATACTCATACTGGTTTTGGCTGAAATATGACTGTATTTTACAGTAGCTGGTATAGGTCTGTGCTTTGGATTTTGCTGGAAATAATGTTAATTAGAAAGGGGTGGTACCCTTTTTGTTGATCAGTGCTAACGTGCAGTCAAGGTCTTTTCTGCTTCTCACCCCACCCTACCAGTGAGTGTGCAAAGGAAGAGGGGAGAGGGCACAGCTAGGACAGCTGACTCTCAACTAACAAAAGAGATGCCCCATACCACGTGACATCATTCTCAGCAATAAAACTGGAGGGAGCTGTCGACAGGAGATCACTGCTCAGGAAGAGTCTGGACATTACTTGTTTGTGAGTCACTGGTTTGTTTGCATTACTAATATTTTTGGGGTTTTGTTTCCCTCTCTCTATTATTTTAATTTTTTTCCTTAAAACGTCTTCATGATAACTTCTCTGTAGTGATGAAATTCTATGTCAGCCCAGGAGTTTCTTCCTCACTTTTATCCTTGCCTTTGTACCATGGAGAAGAGAGACAGCGAGTGGCTGTGTGTGCTTAGCTACCATCCAGAGTTAAATCATGACACTGCTGTATGAGAAGCTGGTTGTTACATCCTCAGCTAAGTAGTCTGATGACCTACAAACACTGTGGCAAAATATTTCACTTTATGCTTCAATGTGTTTAATATTACTGGCCTTTCTTCATATTGCTGTGCAGGTGTAGGTGGGTTGCAGATATAGTAGAACTGGTATCATTGTTATATTTTTAAAAATAATTTGCAATCAAATCAGTAAATAGTACTAAGATTGCAGGATGAAATACAGAATCATTATATCCTCCTTTTTTTTTTTTCTGGAAAGAAATCATACTGTTGTTGAGAAACTCATCTGTGCGACTTGATCTAGGTGATCCTGCTGTGGCAGGGGAATTGGACTAGATGATCTTCCAAAGTCCCTTCCAATCTCTAATGTTCTGTGAATCTGTGATCTGAACAGACAACACTTGATAGCTTCTGGCTTGCCAACAGCACATGGCAACATGTGAGCTGCGTGGACCAGTGGTACTCATGTTTTTTCCCCAGTTCCACCATTCAGTTGGTCTTCAATATTATTCTTTAGTCCTGGATTTCCTGAGGTGTGGTGTATAATTTATTGTTCCTCATTACCACATGCTGACTTCTTCCTTTCCCCACTAGAGTTATGGAAAATTACCCTTTGGGGATTGAAATAAATATCTTTTATATTTAAATACATTCAATATCTAACTACTTTTCTTGACGTGGACAACCTTAGCATTAAGGTCAAAAACCTTTCAAATGTTAGTCTATTGAAGCCATAACACAGGTATTCCACAGTTTTGATCTCACCAGGCTTCAGGCTACACTCCAGGCATGCCATGAGTTGGCCTGAATACTAGTGACCACACATGTTTAATCATCATTGACATGGGCCTTCCCAAGTTGCTTGTCTCCTTTAAAAATCCAGGTTTTCTGAAAGAAATAGACCTCCTGCTGAGCTAAAAAGACTAAGTTAACAAAAAAGAGAAAACTGCAGAGAACCAACACACCATAAGGTTTGCCTGTAGATATCACAGTCTTGAAGTTATTTTAAATACCGAGGCCTTAGAACCCTAAAGATTCTCAAGTATAGGCTTAAAAGAAGAAAAGTACACGTGTTTTGATTTGAACACAAGCTGCAGCTGCATCTTCGATTCATCTTTGAAACAGATGTGTTTTGGTTTGAAGTTAAGACTTCAAAGGAGAAAGTAAATGTTCAATAGAAAATATTTTCCTTATTCAAGGTAGAGACTGAAAGTGTAAATTTTGCTCTGAAAAGATAAAATTCTGTTCTAAATGTTTCATTCAAAAGTTCAGCAACAAATCGGGAATTTAACTCGGAAGAGTACAGTAAATTGCAGTTGTGAAACCTTAGGCACATTTCTCCAGCTAATCAAGTCCACAGTGTTAAGCAGGAGCATGTACTGTCTGGCTGTTCTGATAATTATGTATCTTCATGCCTAAAATACTTGAACACCCTATCTGCAAAGTTTTTCAAACACTCTGGCTTAATTTCCCTTATGCAGAGCCCAGAAATAGTCAGGTCCTTCTTGTTCTTCAGCCCAAACACCTAACACCCATGCTCAGCTCTCTGATGTTCTTGTCTTTGTGTCTCTTTGCCTACCCTGACACATACCCAGATGCCTACATACATATTTAGGTACATTGCTGGAACCTTCTCTCTTCATTTAAGCCCTGGGCTAACTCCTACAGACTTTTTCTCTCATCCTCCCAATGAAGTGCCAGACACTTCCTCTTTTTGCTTTGGAGCTTTGCCCAACTGCTCCATGCCTGCAGTGCTCCTTCCTTCCTCTGCTTGTGCTTTTTGCAAGCTTCTCTCTTAATTTCCTTTCCTTTAGCTTCCCAGACAGTTTCTCTTATGCTTAGCCTTGCACTAGAACTGCCTGTTTTACTCTGTTTTGCCAAATTATTTCCCAGTCTTCCCTCTAATGGATGACACACTTCAATGTTCACCATACATCCATTTACCAATAATGTGGTTCATTATTTGCAAAAAATTAAATCTGCATGTATCCTAAATAATGATTTCCAGGCACTCACCCTTTTTCATATAAGACCTGGTGTGAGCAGATCAGGGCTATGAACGCCAGTTCTCTGTTCCATTTCAACTCCAAAAGCTGTTAGATAGGTTTGTTATTGTCCAGCAGTATGATCATGCATCCTGATGGACACAGAGATGGATGGAGATTTTTCTGTGTGTGAATATTCAGAAAGAAGAGATTTATAACCATGTCGTAAATAATATCCTCTTCTTAATCCCTTTGGTGGATAGAGAAATACGTCTGTGTAATATTTGGAGAGGCCAGCCTTGAGTTATTCAAGGTCAAGCTGGAGTATGTATTAGGGAAGAGATTGTATGCCTTATCTTCAACTTCACATCTTATTTATGGTATGTTTTGTCCTTTTGTATCTTCACTGTGAAGACAAAAATACTGGTGATAAAGAAGACAACAAACTAGCAGGCATCTAGCTTTAACCGTTCTGTCACTTAGGGCTGTTCTCAAGGCCTGAGTATAAATGAGCTTCACAGTCAGTCTGACCATCTTTGGTTTAGTATCTATGAAAGGCTTAACTGAAACATGAATGGGAAGAATTTACCTTTAGCTATACACATATATCTATTTGTACATAAAATTGTAGTGTGTGTGTGTATATATATATATATACATATATAAAATAAATATAAACCTAAAGAAACCTGTATAAAACAATATGCTATTCATCTCCACTTGACCAGTTCAACCATTTCATAATATGTCTGTAAATTCAGCAATTAAATTAGGGCAACATTTTATATGAATCCATGACTTTTGCATTAATATGGATAAAACAACATGAATTAAAATTGTCTGAAAATAAATTAATTTATAATAGGCTTTGTCTATAATTTGAAGTTGCAAAGTCATAGAACAACAGAGGATCATTGAATTCTTATGTTGTCTCCCACTCCTGCTGTATAAACCCCATGTTTTCTTGAGGAAAGAAGAAACAATTTAGGACAAAGCGACCCAAACCCCACAAATGCAAAACAGTGATTTCTAGATGTCTCAGAACACTACTTTGATTGTTGATTTCACCACCCATCCTATTTCTGCTTCCTGTGTCTGAACATCTCTTCTTTTCTGGACTTAGATGGAGTAACCTGAATTGCACTTGTGGGATAGAGACATTCATGCGATTATTTTTTCTTCTTGCTGTTCTCATAAGTTTTCTGAAGTGACTGCATCCTATTTGCTGCTTTCCATTACTGTTAAGTGTGATAATATTTGGAGCAAGTAAGTGGTGCAGTATTCCAAGGTATCAAAAGATGTGTAGTTGTACCACAGTTAACAATTGCATTTGGCAGCAGCACTGTCACAAAGCTGAAATGAGCTCTTGCCTCTCCTCCTTCCTCATCTCTTCTTGCTTTTATGCCATTCATCTCCAGACTCTCCCTGGGGAGCCCTCACTAGTCTGAAGGTTTGAGTGTGTGCTTGTAAAGCATGGTGGAACTAGGCTGTGTGATCATCTTTGGCTTTGCAAGCAGAACTTGATTCAACAGTCATTTTGATATGTGCATCTTCCACATGTTCAGCCTGTTTCAGGATGGATGAACTCACTGCATATCTTTAAAAAGGTGTCAGTGGTCTCTGCCTATGTGATAGAAGTTTTCAGAAAGGACTTGCAGGATCTGCTTCTAGCTCATCTGCTTACACTGTGAAAACTGAAAACAGCTTACATGCCATAGAATCACAGGTTGGAAAAGGCCCTTGAGATCATCAAGTCCAACCAGTAACTCTACCCAGTTTACTACTCGTCCTGCAATAGCAGTTTGCATACATACTTGGCTCTTGTTTCCTGCTCATCCTGAGGCTGCATTTGAAGCTCTGCCTCTCAATCTTCTAGGTTTCAGTGAGTTAAAGAATCCCATAGTATTGTTTTAGCGAGGTTTTGTAAATAAGTAGAGAGGGGTGAAGGAGTTATTCAGGCTGCAAGGCACCTACACAGGGTCTGTGTATCTACCAGTGGGTATTGGCCTCCTCCCATCATATAGCTTGCATGCGGGCTGAGCTGCACAAAAGACACTTGGAAATGATAAAGTTCCCCACACAGAAGAGTTTTTAGTCTAAACTAACAGGAGATTAGACACCGAGTTTCATTATGAGTCCAGAAGGTAGATCTGACTTCAGGTGTCATCTCTTTCCTGACTGAAGTTGATATGCCTTTAAAGGCATGAATCAAAGGAGTATTTCAATTTAAACTGCCTTGTGCTAGTGTCTCACTGACCTGAAAGATAAAGAAATGTAAATGGTATTCAAACCTCTTAATTGCTGCCAACAGCAATTCTTTTGTTGCTCTGCAAGGGGAATGGTAGGGGCATATCTTTTGGAGAACAAAGCTCCAGGTAAAAAAGCAGTAAGTACCTCATTAGCAGCACTGCACTACAAGTGTGCCTGGGACCCCACAGACTTCAAGCCAAGAGTTAAAATAGGTTCCTGTGAGTAGAGGAACTAAATTGTTCCAGTGACAGTCTCTGATGAAAGGTGCCTAGAGCTACCAGTTCTCAGGTTTGTGGCAGTACCCATCTGTCTTTAACCATTCAGTGCGGTTCCCTTCTCTCTCAATTCACTATCTTCAAGGTATTTGAAAGTTGGGAATTAGAGATTGTAAAATAATAGCTCCTGCAATAGCCACCCTCAGTTAGGGTGTTGAAGTGATTGGGTGTTTATTTTAGTGAGTATCACAGAGCACTAAAACAAATAGAAACTCCATTACCTGTGAGGTACTGAGGGAGAAAATTCTGAGCTATTGAGGCTGGGTGAATCCAACCCAGGAAATTTAAAATACTCCTGGTGTGTTGGTAGAGATATAAATATTACTTTTTAGATGTACTCTAAGCCAGACTGCAGGCATTTCCTTTTCATCTTTTCTATACTTAATAACTTTGTGAAATGTGTTTAATGTGGTGATGGAGAGATACCATAAAGGAGAAGTGCCTGGCTGATTCCTGCCTGCTTCACTCACACAATTAGGTAGTGCCTGCATCAGTAAATCAGACATTGCGTTTTCCAGCACTGGATGAACTGATTTCTCAGCTGTCTTCAGCAACCAAATGGGAATGCTTTAAGTTCTCTTCCTTCTCAAGAAAGTTAGAAGAAAAAAGGTACTTGGTGAAAGAAGCCTCTTTCTTTTCTAATAGATGCAACAAGTTGGATGAATGGGTGATGGAGCTCAGAAGGATAAGCTGACACTCCAACACAGGTTTTACCAAAGTGAGATAGATTCCCAGTTCTGACAGAGAGTTTCAGAAAAATTCAAAACTCAGATCTGAGGTTGTGCCAATTAAAATAGTACATAAAATTAATTCATAAATGTATGTATTAAAAAGGTAATTAAGTCAAATGCAACTAAGTAAAATTCAAGAGCTGGTTCAAAAACAAAACAAAAAACCTACTGTTTCTCACAGCAGAAACAAAGGAAAATGTCTTTGATTCTAGTCACACACTGTAGCACTCAGTTACTGGGATGAGTAGTCTAGCATAGGAATCTAATTAGAAGAAAGTTTACTGTCGTGGTAATTCTTTGCTTTATTTCAGTCTTTCACAAGGAAGAACATTCACTGAAGGCTTTCAGTGTAAAGTAAGGGGTATTTAAAGGAACACACCTATTCAAAATGTGCATATGCTTTGTACAGTTGCATAAGTGAAGGAGTCTGCTTTAAATATCTTACTGCCCATTCCTGAAACATATGCTCAGCATGATCTTTCTAGAAGGGCACTGCAGACTAAATATGTTGTGATTCACATCCACCCCCAGCTCCCTCATCAGAGTTGGGGAATGCCTCTGGGCACAGGGTCACCATTGTCTCTGCTCTTAAGTGACAGCACAGTCTTAGCATCAGCTGTAGCTCAGGGCAACTATAACTGTCATCCAGGTCCCCTTGTTGGTTTTTGACAGTCCAAGGACTAAAAGAATACAAGGATTTATAGACATGCATATGAGTTTTCCATACCAGCTGAATTCATCTGGAAAGGCCATGTCAGAGGACATTTTTGGTACTGGCATAGATCTAGCCCATGGGATACCACTGTGCTGAATGGTGAATGCTGCTCTTTCACATGGCCCTAGGACAGGTATGCCCAAGAAAGCTTCTGGCTCATCTAGGGCAAGAGATTTCAGAGTGAGTTTGCTACATGTGGAGAGAATCCCACTTAAGAAAGGAACATTAAAGGTCTGGTCCTTGGCTCCTGAACCAGAGAATTGTTTAGGTTGGAAAAGACCTTTCAGATCATTGACTCCAACCAAGATCGCTCCTAAAATTTGCCTTCTCTTCTCCATGTTCCTCCTGGGTTATTGGCTTGATGTCCTTATCGGCTTGATGTCCTTATCTGCTTGATGAGCTTGTCTGCTCATGGCATTCAGCTGACATTAGCCAGAGAAATTAGCTGGGATACTGATGTGAGAAATATCTTCTTACTAATATCCCTCATTCTGCGTTGCTGTCTTACTGGCCTGCTCACCTAGGCTGCCAGAAAGTCCTGGTTGGCCATAGCTGGCATGCTCTAGAGCCACTAGCCATTTGTTGGTACTTACTAGTGAAATTTTTGGGAGCAGGGAGGATCTTTATGCCCTCCTGTGACTAGCATGGCTTTAAGTACTGCAGCCTGTCCTGGATGGGCCTGCTGAGAAATCCTGCAGCATTGCATTTCTTCCCATAGATACAACATATTTTAACAGGAGTTTTTCTAGTAGGTTCAATGTTTGGTCCCTGCATGAAGAACAACACACCTGAATGCCAGTGGGCATTTTGAAATTAAATGATTTGCACCAGTGTTTAAGCTGCTGCCAGCTGAAGAACTGTGCCAAGAAAATAAAAACCTTAAGAGTTACTGAAAGCACCTACAGTGCATCTGGCCATTGGGATGCTTTGTCATTTGTACGGTCATAACCATCGTAAATCTCTGCAAATGGCCTCTAATCACTGTGCTTGAAGCATTCCTCTAACCATGGCCTAGCCACACACAGATCACACAGAGCATCAGGGGTTGGAAGGCACCTCCAGAGGTCTTTGAGCAGGACCATAGAACCTAGGGCTGGTCACAAAAGAATGCATCCAGATGGGTCTTAAAAGTCTCTAGTGAAGTCTTAAAGGTCTCCACAACTTCCCAGGTCTTGGGACACTGTCACCTCCCCCAGGACAGGTAACTGGGGGGGAGGGGTATGAGAGTAACATAACATTTTGTTCTTCATAAAAGCACGAATCTGCACATCTGAAAATTCTGATAATTTTCAAACTGTGACAAGATCCCACTGGCTTTCTTGGCCACAAGAGTATGGTGCTGTTCCGTGGAGAACTTGTCCACAAGAACTCCAAGGTCCCTCTCCACAGAGATGCTTTCCAGTAACTTCCCAAGAAGCCACCAACTTCCAAAGAAGTGTATAAATGGTCTCTGTGGATAACAATGAATGAGAGAGGTGAGGTGGTTGAAACATCAAGAAAGAGTGTTGAAGAAGCTCAAAAGTTTGTACTATCAGTTTGGTAAGGCCTTCACAGAATCACAGAATATTAGGAACTGGAAGGGACCTCTAAAGATCATCTAGTCCAATCCTCCCGCCTTGTTAAAGTCAGACCTTTAGGACAATGTTTGGTTTTTTTTACTTCTGCAAAGAATAAGGGTTTTAGTCACCCGGAAAAGTGTGTGTGATTAACTCTGTCAAAGAGTTGATTAGAACCAAATTGATTAGAAACAATATTTCATTAACTTAGTGGTAATCATAACTGCATTTTTGTCTTATTGCTTCATCTAAATAGTTATCAGTTTTCTATGTCATAAGCATTTGTTGAAAGTTTCTAAGATCTTTCATTATTTTCAGTCATAATGGACTATGTGCTGCCTGTCAGTGTGTTAGTCAAGTGCTTTACACATGGAAAAATAAGTAGGCAACTGATGCAGAATAATTAATAAAAGTGATCTGTATGTATTTTCTCACTAAGACATCCACTAATTGCCTCTCTAACATCACACAAGCATGACACTTCACCCAGACACATAGTAGTCAGAATCTTAGCTGTACGTAAAGCCACAGTATGGTACTGAGACAATTCATTTTAAAACAAAGCAGACTCATGAATTGCACATGATTGGAAATTAGATCTTTCAAATGTGAATTTCCATACATATTTATTTGGTATAATGTGACTAGATGATAGTTAATGTGGTGTCATTTGCATACCTAGATTTTTTTTTTATTTCATATTGGCAACTTACCTGTTCAGGGCCTGGCCAAGAAGCATAATGACTGCTAAGACAATATTTTTTTTACCCTACGCATGGTAAATTGGTCCTAATTAAGCAGGATTACAGTGGTATTGGTGCTTCCATGTGAAATAAAAGCCTGTCTCCACTAAGGACCAATTTACATTCTTATTTTTCACCACATGTGACAGTAAAATAGCTTGGGCATGATAAATGCGGATTCTTTGTCAGCACTCCAGTGTCTACAATACACTTGGAACTGATTTCTCCAATTGATAACAAATATCTGATCTGAAGAAAATGCTCTCTTCTGGTTTTACAACATGCTATGCTACTTCACCCTGAATTATGCTGCATTAGATCATGAGCCAAGCAGTGGGGAAGTGAGAAGGAGGGTGTGTGTGTGGAGAATGGTTGTGTGACCTAGTCTGAAAACTGTTTTAAAATTGTTGGAAGTACAGAAGAAGCAGCAGTTTACCAGGAGACCCTGTTAAGTGTTGTAACTCAGGTTCAGAAGGGTGTAGGTCCTGACCTTTGCTGCCTTCATCACTTATTCATAGCTTTCAGGATTGTGTTATTATGTAGGGAGGTTGTGACAAGATACAGATGCAGGAGAGCAGCAGCTTCATGGCTGACAGACCCTAACATCTCAGTGGCTAACAAGTTCTTAGTACATGAAACACCATTACAAAACAAAGAACAAAATATCAAATCCTTGACAGCACCACCTCCCAGCAACATTCTTTGGACTAGACAGTTAACACTTAATGAAGAATGATAAAAAAAATACTACTACCCAGCACTTAATAATTTACCGGTGGTTTATGATGCTTTTACATGATATGACACTCCTTTAATTCATTTTTCTTTAAAGTCATGTAATCAAACACTGTGTAAATCTGTTTTCTTCCTGCAGAAAGGAAGGAAAGGAGAACATGTGTTAGAAGAGTCTAAATAGATGTTTAATGCAGGTGACGAGAAGGAAATAATAGAAATAGCTGTAGGAACTGGTGTAACACCCATCTGCTTCCAGAATTCTCATTTTCCCTATATTCTAATGGTTGAAAAAAGAAGATCTTTCAAATGCTAGTGCAGGTGGCTATTATGGATTCAGACTAGGAACAATAAGAATGCAAGGCATAATCGGCACATCCTCTGGGGGAGCCTCATGAGGTTGTAACTGTCTCTCTTTTTCTAGGCTTTTCTGATAACATCCCATTTCCTTTCCCTTTTCACTGACAGACAGGACTTCCAAATTATGGTAATGTCATCATGCTCTTTCTCAAACTGGGTGTGTTTACATTTCTTTATCTCAGGATAAGTTAAGAGAAATGTGACTTAAAGCAAACTTTCCTTGTTAGGTTTTTTCCTCATTCGGTTTCATTTGTCGGCCACTTGTTATGCTCTTATTTGCAACCAGACTTCTTCCCAACTGTCTATAAGAAAAGTTAGAAGTTAATGCCTAGATCTAACAGTCTATTGTGTGTGAGGCAAGCAAAGAACAGTTTGAATCTGAAGACCCCTAGCAGAATTTAAACTAGTTTTGCGCATTTCATCTATTGCAAGTCTGAGCTGAGTTGTTTAAAATACTGGGAGTCGCCTTGCCTCTTGTCTAGAGTATTTAGTAAGGGACAGCAAAACCAGAGCTTGTCTCTGAATACTGATTTTCTGTCTTTGTAGTTTAACACTTCGGTATCCAAACATTCTAAAAACTGAAAAATGTCTATACACCGTGCAAAACACTTGATCTGCTGCAGTATCTTCCTGTAAGATGAACAAAACCCTTCCTCTTCCTGCCTTGCAGAGTGCCTGTAAGACAAATGCTGTTTTTCTGCCTGCTGCTCTTGTCTCAGATTCTAGTGAAGTCCTTCGAGACAAAGTCCATTGCACAGAGAGAGTTCTGCTGCTTTTATTGGGACAGAATTTGACCATCTTCTCTTTTGAAAGGGCTTTGTTTACTTGTTTTGCAAATTTGATTAAGGAAATATTTTCAAATTGACCCAAGTGACAGAGGGATGTCAGCACTACTTTTGGGAACAATTTTTGAATTCATGTTTCTTGACTGCAGATATATGAACACAGAGGGAAACTTTCCCTTTCAGAATGCAAAGGCTATATCAGCGATCCTGGAAAGGTAAATGACTGAAAGTTTAGCTGGGGAAATGAGAAAACCACTACGTTTAGCCACGTGGGAGCAGGAGAAAAGGTAGTTTTCTTCTAGGTAACATGGATTTTAAGCTGTAGCAGGAGATTATCCTGTCACCAAGCTCATTCAGACCCCAAAAAGAAAAGAATGCTGGGGAGAATAGAGTGATTAAGAGAAAAATAGCAGTGTGGAAATTTCTGTTTTTTTATTTTGATTTGGAAAATCCAACTTTTTTCTGTTTTCATGCTAACATTTTTCACAGCATGAAAATTCTGCCTTTCAGTCAGCAGTGTCAGCCCTTCAGGAGTCTTTCCAGAATCCCCTTAAAATGCAAATGATGTCATAAAACCCATTTTGCTTGAGTATGCAAATCTGACAGACATCAAATAACCATAAGCCTGAAACATATTTTCACTGAAATGAGAAGAATCTGTCAGCAATGTAAGCAAAGCTAAAACCTGATTTAGGTCTAGTTGGCTCTAACTGTGCAAGACCAAACTCTGCACTGGGCTGGATTTCTTTGGACTGCTGGTTTTTATTCAGATGCTACTTAATCACTCTGTCTGTTGTTATGTTGCTATTCTCTTGCCCTTCTATTGTCTGTGGATTCCTCGTGTTGCAGATTGCATCAGACTTTTTCTGCCACACTGCTCTTACTTCATTTAATCTCTTGGAAGACCTCTATCTTTTTATCTCACTATTAATTATCTTGCAGGTACAGTCATCGTTGGCCCAATTTTTACCATTTATTTCCCCTTCTATCCTATTAAGTAAGATTATGACTCCGTTTCTTCTGGAAATAAGTAGTGTGCAGCATTGCAACAATAGACATCTTGTTCTGAAGTGAAATGCAGCCTGTGAAGCCTGTGTTTCTGCATACAACATGACTGTATCTAGAAAACAACATCTGGAGACTGATATTTCGATATCATTAATTAGCGTGAATTTTATTATCTCATTGTCTTCTTGAGATCTCTTATCTGCTGTTATCTACTTTGCACCTTATATCCATCTCAAGAACAGCCAGTCTTTGTTCCTAGAGTCCATATTTACCACCAGTTTGCTATCTAAGACTGAAATCAATGCTTAATCAATTGTTTCCAAGATAAAAGAGACAGAGAAGTCTTTAAATTATAGATCGATTTGGTCTGAGGCCACTTTGTTTCTGTGCAGCACTGAACTCAGCAGTGGGGCTCTTAGTCTTGTGAAGTACAGAACAGTAATTGAAGGAATAACAAATGTGTCTATAACCTAGGATTTATGGTTTGAAATTATAGTGTAGAAAGTCATCTATCACTGTCTTTTGGTGAGCGGAGAGATCTATAAATATATAAAGTGTGTGTATGTTCACTCTTCATACTGGAAAAGATCAATACAGAGTTTTCTGGAGTTGCTGGAACTACGTGGACATGTATTCTGGTTAGGTGAAAATGAAAGAAGACAGAAGGTCTATCATCATTCCTCTCTGGACGTGAGAGGTAGTCCCCCTACAAGCACTGTGCCGACCACTGCTTCAGCCCATGAAGGCATGATAAAACTGATGGAGAAGTAGATGTTACTGGAGGACTTCCAATGTCATTGTAGCTCTGTGGTGAGAAAGGATGTGCCAGTGACACCTGAAGGTGGAGGACCAAAAGCAAAGCTGAGTGAGCCCTAGGGCAGCTCTGAGCTGAGCACACATAGGGTGAGGGAGCATTTTCAGAGTGTTGTGGAGAATCCTGTTGAGACCATCCTGAGCTGGTATGAGTCTGGAGAATAAATCTTATGAAGAACCATTGAAGGGGCTGGGGCTGTTTAGTTTGAAGAAGAGGAGGCTGAGTGGAGACATAGCTCTCTACATCTACCTGAAAGGACCTTGTAGAGGTGGGTTTAGGCTAGAATCAGGAAAAACTTTTTCACAGAAAACATAGTCAGACATTGGAACAGGCTGCCCAGGGAAGTGGTTGAGTCACTGTCCCTGGATGGGTTTAAAGGTCATTTACATGTGGTGTTGGGAAATCTGGTTTAGAGGTGAATCTTGTAGTGTAGAGTTGATGATTGGAGTCAATGGTCCCAAGAGTCTTTTCCAACCCGAATGATTCTGAGATTCTGTGCCTCTGTCATGTCTGAGAGAAGCTTCATGAAGAGTATGGGGGCTGGGAAAATGCAATAACCCAAGCATTATGTCCAAATGGGAGCTTTGTGAAGTCTTAAGAAAAAAATTTTCTCAGAGGTTAAACGTTGTCATGGTGCAATTGTAGCATCCAATTTGTGGTGATGGGACAAAGGCAGGAAGGGAAAAGCCTGTATTTTGAATAACAGATTGCAGTCAGTCTTTCCGTACAATTTACCATAGCTTTTGTGTTTTCATTTACTGTTCAATACATCTTTCTGCATATTTGTCTGAACAGGAATTAATAGGGTTTCTGTTCATTGTGTCTGCTGCCTTTCTCTATCACTGCAGTTCCCTGTGAATAATTCATCCAGTCTAATGCACTTCCTTTTAATTCTCTAACATCAGGACATTTAATTTACGTATGAAATAAGAGAGGAGATTCCTTTTATCAGATCAATGAATCAGCTCTGGATGAAAAATCATACTGTTGGTTGGTCGGCAGATTCTCACTGACATTACACTCTTATGAAGAAATAACAAAAGGCTTTTTGTTGTTGATGTTGGAGGTTTTACGGGAATCTTGTTTTTATTTTTTTCATCTGGACTACTTTGTAATAATTTGTAATGAATAGTTCAAAAGTCATGGGAAACCAAAGCTGCTAGAACCTCACTTTCCCATCATTAAGATTTCCTCTTCTATTCGTAATGCTGCCCTGGAAGTTTGTATTGAAGAAATCTAATGAAAGTGACTTCAAGCATTTTTAGTTCTTCATCCTCCACCGAAAGTGCAATGAAATAGCCTTGGGTTATGTGCATGGACCTTCCCATGCGACATAAAATTAAAATGATTTCTTCTGTTTCTCAGGAAGACTTTATTTTAGTTGAATATATGTGAATAGCAACAACAGGGGTTTTTAGTTCTTCCTCTGTAAAAACAAACTTAACTTTCTTCACACAATCGCACGATGATTAACTTCAGCAATACAAGAGCATTAATCCCAGAACGTAAATAGCACACTTTGATGTTGCTCATGGCCAAACCTCACCACCCATTCATTAAATATCACAGAAAAAGCATCTACTTAGGGGAACATTTGATTTTTTTTCCTCTGAGTTATTACAACAGGTATGATAAGACTTTAATGAGCTTTAAACTTAATTCAATTTATTTCACTTTATGTAAATAACTCCAAGCCTTTTGTTTTGGAAGATCAAAGTCACTTGAATGTACTCACCTTCATATAATCCCACAAACAAGCATTTTCATGAGAATGCTTTTTTGTTTTGTTGTGGTTTTTGTTTATTTTGTTTGGGTTTTTTTAATCCCAAGTGTTTATGTCTTAGACACATAAAGAAACTGGGCAACGTGACCCAGTCTCCACACTTTTGAATGAAAGCAGAGCCTCACAAGCTATAAACTGCCTTAATTTACTGCAATTTTGCTCCAGTTCAGGACCACTTATAAAAATAGTCTGTTTATCTGACAACATGAACTCAACTTTTCCATTAGCAATAAGGGAATAGCTGAAATTATAACAATGATGTTTGGTGCTGAAGGAATACAGGGATAAGATTAGATGAAAGTCAGGACTTCTCTCTATATAGGAGTGACAGCAGAATAAAAAAGGTGGCCGAGCTCCTGGTTGTTAAATCCCTGTCAGTTAGACCTCTTAGGTTTGATGGTTGAGGCACTGGCTCAATCTTTGTTCGTGCAGCAGTGACTTACGAGTTTAAGCCCAGTTTGTAGTTGGCTCACCCTGGAACATAACATTATTAAAAGTGAATGTCTGCAGCTGAAGCACAATCCACAAGGTATCTCAGAGAATATAATGAAGATAAGGTCTAACAAAATAGGGCTATGCAAAATTATAAATGGCCCACAGCAGGGAGCTGCTGCCATACTCCAGTGTCAACTATTGTGAGAACAACAAAAAGGCTAGGATGGAAGGTATTATTAGATTTAGGTCACAACTGAAGTAGTACTGAAATAAGCCTTCTCTGCCTGTTGTGTTCTCCATAAGACATGTTTTGCACTAAGCACAGTATACCAAACTGTACATATTACCATTAAAAGCAGTTCTTAGCACCATATACCATTACATTTTGGGTAGAGAGTTCTAATATGCATTTTTTTAAAAATCACTGTGAATAAACTTGATATTCTTTAAACTACATATAACACAGGTAAAGAGTACATAATGTAACAAACTGCAAATGGCCTCAAGTTGCACCAAGGGAAGATTAGGTTTACAGAATCACAGAACATTCGGGTTTGGAAGGGACCTCGAAAGATCATCCAGTCCAATCTCCCTGCCACAACAGGATTCCCTAGACCAAGTGACACAGGAACATGGCCAGGCTGGTTTTAAACGTCTCCAGAGAAGGAGACTCTACAACCTCACTGGACAGGCTGTTCCTTCTCATATTGATGTGGAACCTTCTCTGTTCCAGCTCACACTCATTTCCCCTTGTCCTATCATTGGATGAAACTGAGCAGAGCCTGGCTCCATCCTCCTGACACTTGCCCTTTCCATATTTATTAATATTAATGAGGTCATCCCTCAGTCTCCTTTTTTCCAAGCCTTTCCTTGTCAGGAAGATGCTCCACAACCTTCATCATTTTTGTGGATCTGTGCTGGGCTCTCTCCAGCAGCACCATGCCCTTCTAGAACTGAAAGTACCAGAACTGAATGCAATGTTCCAGATGTGGTCTCACCAGGACAGAGTAGAGGGGAAGAAGAACTTCTCTTATTCTACTAAGCACCCTCCGCTTCTGTTGCACTCCAAGATGCCATTGGCCTTTTTGGCCACAAGGGCCCATTGCTGTCTCCTGGTCATCCTGCTGGCCATCAGGATGCCCAGGTCCCTTTCTCCTATAGTGGTCTTCAATAGGTCAGTCCCCACACTATACAGGTATCTGGGGTTGTTCTTGCGCAGATACCAGATTCTACACTTGCCCTTGTTACAGTTCATTAACATGAAGAACAACTTCTTCCCAGAAAGGGTCCTCAGGCCTTAGAACAGACTGTCCAGGGAGGGGGTTGAATAGCCATCTCTGTATGTGTTTCACAGTTGTGGAGATCTGGAGCTTAGGGACAGGATTTAGTGGTGGGTTGGTACAGTTGGGTTAATGTTTGGACTCAGTGATCTAGAAGGTCTTCTCCAGCCTGGATGATTCTATGATACATATGTAATTCTCTGTTAGTATAAGATGAAGTCAACTGCATGAAATTGTTCATAAATTGTAAAAGCTGGGTCACGAATCCTACCTCCAGGTCTGCTGCTCTAATAGATCTTTGAGAGTGTGTGAGATAACTGAGTAATTTACAAAAAAAGGGCAACAGGCTCAACTCATTTTCAGTGTGTACTGTCATTATCTGTGCCAGGAAATTACATCTTACATGAACCAGAAATATTGCCTGTATTATGCATGAAGGGAGGAATGCAGGACAGGATTGTTTAGGTAAGCTGTAAGACGACATGTCTACAATCTTGGCTGAAACAAGCTCTGTTAAACACCAGTTTAATTTATACACTACAACTCAAACCTTTGCATGTTATCTTTTAGTCAGCTTTCATCTAGCTTGCAGGAAGGTGAATCACAGGTCTGCCATAGGGTACCATTCAAGGAATCCATTTAAAAGGCTGGAGCTAAGAATCTGATCCAGCATCTATTTCACTGTCCCTAGACACACTGAAGTATAGGAGCTTCACGGCTTACTCTGAATTTTACTTACCAACCATTATGGACATTCATATCCTCTGCAGCTACCTCCTAGGACACTCAAAGGCATCCAGAATCTTTTATCTCTTTGTGTCCTACACTGAAAGTCCATCTTGTTGGAGGTTTAATGTGATGTGCTCAGTTGGTAGAGCATGGAACTCTGAATTCCTGGGGTCATGAGTTTGAGGCTCATGTAGGGCATCTGGAGACAGTACTGTAGGCTTACCCTGCTCCAGTAGGGGGGGTTGGACTTAGATGATCTTTTGAGGTCCCTTCCAACCTGTAACATTCTGTGTTTCTGTGACAGGAGGTGATACCCTTAAGGTCAGCTGCTTTGTAACTTGAGTCCTGTTTATGTATTTAGCTGCAAAATCTTAACTAGATGTGCTTAATAAGGAAGGATTAATAGGATGTTCTGGATAGTAAGATCATGGAAAAAAGGTATTTTATTAGGTTTCCCTCAGTCTGCACCGCTCTCAGTTTAGAAAATAACACAATATTCTTGGAGTTAAATCCAGAAGTGGAATTGGCTGTGTTGTAACCCAGTTATGGGGAGCTAGGTATGAAGTGCTGGATGCTGGTACATTTGCAATTTGTACAAATGAGTAAAAGTACAGAGGAGTTTTGGGAAAAGGAACTTCTAGTCTTTTGTAATTCTCATAAGTCCTTTATTTGATCTTAGCCTTAAGTAATGTTTAATATTTTAAGGAACACACTGAGAAAATATATTAGAGCTTTGTACTGCTAACACCAGATGACACTAGAATATAATAGGACCTAAGGCAACATTTGTTGAAGACTTCTGAAATATTCTGATGTCTTTGAACCCCAGGTACCAGTAAGGTTAGAGACTGACCTGATGGAGAGCAGTGTAGAAGAAAGAGACGTGGAGATCCTGGTGGCCAGCAGGATGACCATGAGCCAGCAATGTGCTCTTGTGGCCAAAAAGGCCAATGGCACATTGGGGTGGATTAGAAGGTGGGTGGTTAGTAGATCAAGAGAGATTCTTCTTTCCCACTACTCTGCCCTGGTGAGACCACGGTTGCAGTATTGTGTCTAGTTCGAAAAGAAAATAGAACTGCTTGAGAGAGTCCAGTGCAGATCCACAAAAATGATGAAGGTTGTGGAGCATCTCCCTCACGAGGAAAGGCTTGGAAAAAAGGAGACTGAGGGATGACCTCATTAATATTGATAAATATGGAAATGGTGAGTGTCAGGAGGATGGAGCCAGGCTCTGCTCAGTTTCATCCAATGATAGGACAAGGGGCAATGAATGTGAGCTGGAACAGAGGAGGTTCTACGTAAATATGAGAAGGAACTTCTTCACGGTGAGGGTGACAGAGCACTGGGACAGGCTGCCCAGGGAGGCTGTGGAGTCTCCTTCTCTGGAAATGTTTAAAACCCACCTGGCCATGTTCCTATGCGACTTGATTGAGGGGATCCTGCTGTGTCAGGGAGATTGGACTAGAGGTCTTTCAAGGTCCCTTCCAATCCCTAATGTTCAGTGATTCTGTGAAAACCAGTTAGCACATTCACAGTACACTAATGAACTGCCTATGGAAAGGTTAGATATGTCATCAGCACTATGACAAAGTCTGTGACTGCCATCACAGCCATGTAAGATCACTCTTACTCCAGCTCTGATTGACAAGAATTATCAGAGACAGATTTAGACGGCAGGGGGAAATGATGGCAAATTGACATCAGCAATAACACACAACGTTTATCTTCTCTAAGAAGTTGGTCAGTTCCCAAAATTTGCTTCACAGTTGGGTTTTCTGTCAGATTAATAGAGGAGTGATTATGAGAAGTGTCTGGGAACACGTTAACAGGAAAGGTATGTGGGCTACTGAAACTAATCAGGACTTGTTAACACACAGCACTCCCAAAATAGTAAAGAAACTGTGATACGGGGAGGAATATAGAGCTAGAAGTGTGATCTTTTTTTTCCATTAGTGGCAACAGAATAACTAACTTTAGAAAGCTTTTTAAAACAATGGAAACCAATCATTAATTTTGTATACATTTGGTAAGGTTATAGTTTTTCTTTGCTAGAACTCATCAAATGGAAGTTACTGAAACTCATAAGAACTTGGTTCTGAGAAGTGTCCTCTGCAAAGAGTGAAAGTTCTTCTGAAGCAACATTAAATGTTTTGGCAACATTAGGGTCACAGAGACAAGCAGAAAGCATCAGTGACCTAGTTCTTTGTATGAAAAATAAAGAAGCATGTGTAGTGTGTAGATTCTCAAGGAATGCAGCCAACCTTCAGATGACCATAGGCAGCTGTTCCATTTCCAAAGGCTGAAGGCAAGACGCATTTAGAAAACTGTTGAGCAGAAGTTTCCCTACGTTGGACCTTTGTAATGCTATTTTTCTTTTGGTGAATATAAGACGATTGATGTGAAACATTGCAATACATCCCTAGAAATATTAAATAATAGGTAGGAGTCTTGCAAGACAACCTGCAGAGGGTTATGGGAAGATGAAATTCCTGCTCTGAGCAAAGCTTTGAACACTATGCTACTATGCTTCTTGTTGCTACCTGTTGCAGTTTGAAAATTACCAGAATGTTCAGGTGTATAGATTTGTGCTTTCATGAGGAAAAAGGTGCTCCTGGCCCTGGCCCTGGCCCTGGCTCCAGCTAGGACCAGTCCCAGCTTCAACCAGGCTGGCACCACAGAACTTAGAACAGAGAAACAAGAACTTAGTGCTGATCTTTTCCCCATCATGGAGCAGCCATTCAGCGACCCGTGGTGAGCTGAAGGATTCTTCCCTTTCCCCCTGTAGCTGAGGCAGGAGTAGAATGGAGAGGTGAGGGTCATGGAACCTTGAATCCCACACATGGCTGGGGCATGTGGCCATCGCTGCCATCTTAGAAAACACTGATCAGCAGAAAGAGAGACTGTTTGTCATTTCTACCACTGAGAAAAGCTGGGGATGCTTGAGTATTGGGGAGAGAAAGACCCTTAAGAGAGGCATCTTTGTGCATAGCTGAAGAAAGCGGAAGGACTCAAGAATACTTAAAACTTGGGCATGGAAGACAGAGACAGAGACTGGGTCCTGTTTGAAAACATCTCTCCTGCATTGAGGAATGCAATTCTGGGTGCTGAGGAATCAGACCTGCTCAATCAGTGTTTTGCTGGAGAAAGCGGTGCTGAAGGATTGAAGAGTTCACCAGTCTAGACAGCCGAGGGTACCACTGACACATGAATAATAGAGAGGGTGGTCGTACCCGTCTCTACTTGACTGACATTCCCCAGGTCTCTAATGTAAAAAAGCCAAGGACTGATAGGATAGTTATCTCCCATTGTATTTTTATCAGAATATATGATAACTTTTGTGACACAGTTTCTAGTTTGTGTGCACTAACTTGCTTATTTTTTTTTCTTCCTGTATGCAGTTATAGAGTTAATAAACCCCTTTCAATTTTTCCTAAGCTATCCATTGTCTGGCAAATTCTATCCAAGATGTCATCGAGACCTAATGCTTTGTTTTCTTTTCCTGTGTCTTAAATTGTGGTCTTGAACCCACCACTCTACCATACTATGTTGGTGGTTCACCTACCATTAAATAAATGAGTAAACCTCGTTACCTCATTCTGAATGAACCAGTTTCAATAATTCTGTAAAAAGAAAGATCTCTCAGAATATCAGTATTTCCAAAGGTAGAGTGTCTTCATCAGATCTGAGAAGACACAGGTATCACAAGGAGCTAGCAATAATCTGCCCATGCTTTTTCATATGTGATTCTGTTAAACTCTTCTGCCAGCAGGCACTGCTTTGTCGGGCAGGTTAACAGACCTTTGCCATTTTGTTATACAGCTGAGATGCTGAGATAGTGCTCAGGTGTCATGATCCTCAGATCCTCAATAGTGCTCAGGTGTAAATTAAAGTGGATTTGCGAGAGGTCTGGTCAATTTGTGATTCTTAAAATCCAGAAATAAGGTGAATATGCCCAGGGGTATGCATCAACACAGTTTTATTGTTTAACAGCATGACATAGAAGGAAAAGAGAGTGATGAAGGAAGAGAAGGAAAGAAAGGAGAAAAGAAGAAGGGTAAAGAGTGGGGAGAGAGTACGTACCACCATGGGAGGGTCTCTGTTTCCAGGTGTCCTTGGGTCCCTCAGGTGATTTACAGCATCCTGCTGATCCCTCTGATGACTGATTAGTCTTTGGGGACGGAGCTTCCAATTCTGGCTAAGAAGCTGTCCTTTTTGTACCTTTATAACTCCCCTCCTTCACAAGGTGAGGGGCAGCTCTCTGTTGATCTAAAGCAGAGTTCTTTGTCTTCTATTTACTGAAGAAGTCTTGCTGAAGGACTAAGGTCAAAGATGCATCCTGTCTGGGCCATTGAGTCTGAATCTGCAGGAAGGGCTGATGGTAGTGTGACACATGGGCTCTCAAGGCTAAGAATGCTGCCTTGTGTAGCCAGTGCTTGGGGACTGCGTAAGTCTTGCTGCCACCTTATTGGGCCATCTGGATTCTCAAGGCTGAGAACACTGTCTCTTGTATCAGTTCTTGTTTGAGCAGCCTGAGAAAAGGGCCCTTTCATGCCTCTTTAGAATCAGTCCAGCTGTGGGGTCAGTAATACATTTCAGTCACTGACATAAGACATGAAAGTTAAAAGTTCTGTCAGGTTATGGAGCTCTCTATTGCACTGGAGGAAGAGAAATTGAATTATGCAGAAACTAAGAAATCTACCATTTTGTCTGGCTGCATATTCAAATACCAAATATAAAGGTTTATTTATACCTACTCCATAGTGTTTCAGCACTTAAACATAAATCCCTCTAAGAGAATTAGGGGAATTCTCATAGACATAATGTTCAGACATATTTTTGAAATATGACAATGCAGTAGCCATTTGAGCTCATTTGTGTAAAATGTTATGCTGTTGAAACCATCTCCTTAGAAGTAGATCAGAAGGGAAATATATTTGCATGACTTTAAATCTACAGAACGTTCCTCCAAGAATTCAGGAGCCATCAATCAGTACCTCACATTGCTACCTAAAGTGTCTTTAACAGACAAAGAATTTGTGGGTAATTTATTTGGCACTGAGCCTCTCTTCAATACAACACATTATGTGTAAACATGCAAATTACTTGGCTTCCAACAAGTCTCCTATAGAGGTGCATCCTAATTAAATTTAAAGTCAGACCAGGCTTTTTTTTAATTAGGATGAATTATAAGAACGTTACTGTTTATGGGACTGTTCTTTATGGTTGACGGTGTGCAAATGCAGTGTAATTTCTAAAATTACTTCAAACACTGGTAGCACACTTTATTTATGCCTCTGCAGTACATTAAAACCATAAATGGTTGATACTGTCACCAGAATGGGAAAGCTATAAACATTAGTTAAATTAGAATATAGTAGAGAGTGTGTGTATGTGTGACAGAGAGAGAGATATCAGGCAGAAGATAGTAGCTGTATGTTTAAATGATTTTCTTGCATAAATGGGCTACGCTATATTGCATTTATTAAAATATATTTATGGAACATTAACCAAACTATTCATTTCTGATAATTAAAATAAATACAAAAATGACCCAGGTTACCAATCAAGATCACTTCTCATGCTTGTGGACTAGGGAATAAATTCTAGTCTCTGTTACTCTGGTCAAATTCTATCCAAACCAGTGAGTCATTTGGTATTTGAACCTGGGTAAAGAAAGGCAAACATTTAATATTGCTGTGCTAGACTTTCTGTCAGTTCATATATACCGAGCCATCCCAGGTCACAGTGTTCTTCTCTCTTCCTCTTACTTTGTACTGTACACAAATGCACCCATTTCAATACATCAAATAGATATTAAATTATGGTCACAAATTGGGACATGGGAATTCCTATCTAAAGATAAAGAAAAGATTTTTCATGGTTTCAGACCGCTGAAACAGGCTCCTCAGAGAGGTTTTGGAGTCTCCTCTGGAGATGTTCCAAACCCACCTGAATGTGTTTCTGTGCCATCTTCTCTAGGGGATTCTGCTCTAGCAGGGGGAAAGGACTAGATGATCTTCTTAACATCTTCCAACCCTGCCTTTCCCTAATTCTGTGATATTCAAAACACATTATTTATTAATCGCATTCAGCAACAAGCAAAGGAGAAAAAAGGATACAAAAGTGAATGAACTTTGTGGAAACCAAACCAGACCAAACCAAACCAAACACCCTTGCCCATACTTCATAAAATCCATCAGTTGGGTGTGTGCTGAGGATTTTCCACACCACTTGGTGTGGAAATACTTGGTGTGTCTTGTCTAACAAAGCTGGAGGGAAACTTGTTCTGTAGCAAACTCTTTACCTGTCAAGGTAAATATTGTGAATTTCTGGTCAGAAGTCACAGCTGCAGTGCCTAGAGCATATTCCTTCAGGGGAATATTGCACTTTGGTCATGAAGACTGCAGAGGAATTGCAAAGCCTAGCTGATAGTGGACCTGTGAAGATAGACCAACCTTGTTACTATCTAGGTAGAAGGGCTTAGTTAAGCTTAACTCACTGCTTTATATACTAAGGATGTGAGATCATGACATGCTGTACTACTGTACTACTTTTCTGTTAATCCATTTGCATCCTGCCTTTTTAGTTCTCACCTGTTTCCATTTCAGAAAGCACACACACTGAAAGCTCATCACTGCACAACACTGTACTGCTCTTCAGTAATATCTTTTCCTGTAGTTTTTTCCATTTTCTATTTCTTATTTAAATCCTTTGGTTCATTCTGTATTTTAATTGTTGCTTCTATACTTCCCTCAGACTCTTTCTCACTTTGAGACAAATTCAGGTTCCTAACTGCTGTCATGAACATCTTTCCTGGGCTGTTCCACATGTTTACCCAAAGCTCCTTGAAGGAATAATCACCAACAGCTTCTCCTTCCTGATGCAGCAGACCTTTACCCTCCAGTGGAAGTGTGCTCTTTGTGATGGAGCTCAGTCTTCTCAGCTGTTGGTTCCAAACAAGGACCTGAATCTTTCAGAAAGTGCTCTCATATTCCTCAACATTTTCTTCCCCCTGAGAGAAATGCATATATTTGCAACAAAGACCGCAGGAAACATGCTGCACAAGACACATTATGGTATGCTGGCATGCACTTCTCCCCTGGGCCTGGAGATATGAGATGAACCGGCGAATGACAGATGTGGAAGATTCTTCGACAGAACAGTGATAAACACTGTCTAAATCTGTGTAGAAGACAGGGAATAATCCTGAACTTTAACTAATCTCTTTTTTCATCATCTAACTAATTACTCTGTGCAAACTTTACATCTTTATTGTTAAAATCCCATTATTATTCAAAGCCAGGCTGAACACCTGAAAAAAACACCACAAGGATTAAGAACTGCTTTTGTTTCCAATGAACTTTCAGTTGTACTAGTCTCTCTGTTTGTGATTATTACATTTACATATTTATAATATTTTCTGTTTAGTTTGTAATAATTTAACAAATGACTACAAATATCTTTGGAACTAGAAAAATAATAGAATCATCAGGGATTAGAAGGGACCTCAAAAGATCATCTAGTCCAATCCCCCTGACACAGCAGGATCACCTAGACCAAGTCACACAGGAACACATCCAGGTGGGTCATAAACGTCTCCAGTGAAGGAGACTCCNCCAGATCCCTCTCTCCTACACTACTTTCCAACAGATCAGTCCCCAGCCTATCCTGGTACCTGGGGTTGTTCTTGCCCAGATGCAAGACTCTACAATTAACCTTGTTACACTTCATTAAATTTCTCTCTGCCCAGCTCTCCAGCCTGTCCAGATCTCACTGAATGGCAGCACAGTCTGCTGGGGTGTGTCCGTGACAGCACCCAGCTTTGTGTCATCAGCAAATTTGCTGACAGTGCATGCCAATCCCTCATCCAAGTCATCACTGAATAGATTGAATAGGACTGGTCCCAGCACTGACCCCTGGGGCACTCCACTAGATACAGGCCTCCAACCAGCCTCTGTCCCATTGATCAACACTCTCTGATTTCTACCCTGTAGCTAGTTCACCATCCACCTTACTACCCAATAATCTAGACCACACTGCCTCAGTTTGGCTGTGAGGATGCTGTGAGATACTGTGTCAAAGGGGTTGCCCAGGGAGGTGGTTGGGGCCCCATCTCTGGGTGGGGCTCTGACCAGCCTGATCTAGGGTGGGGTGTCCCTGCCTGTGCTGGATGGGCTGAACTGGATGACTACCTACCCTGAGTGACTCTGATTCCATGGCTTCTCCAGTCAGGTGAGCCTGCTCTGGCAGGGGGATTCGACTAGATGATTTTTCAAGGTCGCTTCCAATCCCTTATGATTCTGTAATTCTATGATTCTAAATGCCTTACTCAAGTTGAGATAAACCACATCCACTGCTCTGCCATCATCTATCCACCTGGTTACGCCCTCATAAAAGGCTATCGGCTTGGTCAAGCATGACTTCCCTTTTGTAAAGCCATGCTGACTGTCCCTAAGGACCCTCCTGTCCTTGGTGTGCCAAGAGACAACCTCTAGGACAAATTGTTCCATCACCTTTCTTGGGATGGAGGTCAGGCTGACCGGTCTAGAGTTACCTGGGTATTCATTCTTTCCTTTTTTAAAGATTGGGGTAACACTTGCTATTTTCCAGTCCCTAGGCACCTCTACTGTTCCCCAGGTTGTAGCAAAGATGATGGAGAGTGGCCTAGCAATGACTTCCGCCATCTCGCTTAGTACATGCGGGTGCATCCCATCTGGGCCCATGGATTTGTGTACATCCTAACCCAGTCCTCATCAATCAAGACAAGCTCCTCTCTTGACTTAACTTCCTCTGGAGTCTCAGCAGTCTGGTGCTTGATATCGAGACAGCCCCCAGACGTATAGACAGAGGCAAAGAAGTTGTTTTGCTTTCTCTGTATCCTCTGTCTCCAGGGTACCCATCTCATTCAGCAGGGGGCCTACTTTGCCTCTAGTTTTAGTTTTACCTGCAAAGTATATGAAGAAGCCCTTGTTGTTGCCCTTGACCTCTCTTGCAAGTTTTAATTCCAAGGAGGCCTTGGTTTTTCTAGTTACATCACTAGGTTCTCTCACCAGAGCCTTATAAGTGGCAATCCCCTCCTTCCATGACCTAGAGGCTTTCTTCTTCTTCTACCGATTGCCTAGCAGCTCCTTGTTTAACCACACAGGTGTGAGTCACAGAAGCACAGAATGTTAGGGATTGGAAGGGACCTTGATAGAACATCTAGATCAATCACTTTGCAAGACAAGGATCACCAACATCATTTTGCACAGGAACATGTCCAGGCAGGTCTTCACAACCTTCCTGGGCAGCTCATTCAAGTGTTTTGTCACCCTCACCATAAAGAAGTTCTTTCTCCTATTTATGTGGAACCTCCTATGTTTTAGCTGACAACCATTGCGTCTTGTCCTGTCATTGGATGTCACTGAGCAGAGCCTGGCTCTATCCTCTTAACACTCAGCTTTTCAGTATTTATTAACATTAATTAGTCATCCCTCAGTCTTCATTTCTCCAAGCTCAAGAGACTCAGCTCCTTCAACCTTTCCTCATAAGGGAGATGCTCCATTCCCTTCACAATCTTTGTGGCTCTGGACTCTCTCAAGCAGTTCTGTGTCCTTCTTGAACTGAGGGACTCGGAACTGGACACAGTATTCCAGATGTAGTCTCATCAGGGCAAACTAGAGGGGGAGAAGAACCTCCCTCAATCTACTAACCACCTCTCTCTCATCTACCCCAGGATGCCTTGGCCTTCTTGGCCACAATTCTTGGCACATTGCTGGCTCCAGGTAATCCTGCTGGCCACCAGCATCCCCAGGTCCCTTTCTCCTACACTGATCTCTAACAAGTGAGTCCCCGTGCTATACAGGTATCAGAGGTTATTCTTGTCCAGATGCAAGACTCTATACTGCCCTTGTTATAGTTAATTCAGTTTCTACCCACCCAACTCTCCAGCCTGTCTAGGTCCTGCTGAATGGGAGCACAACCTGGTCGGGTGTCAACCACACCTCCCAGCTTTGTGTCATCAGCAAACTTGCTGACAGTGAGCTCTAGATGCTGACAGTGCATCTATGCATGTGACTCAGACCCTGGTAAATGAGCATGTGCTTCTGTGGTCTCTGATACCCTCTTCCCTCATCTATCCATGTGACTAAGTTATTGGAGCATGCTCACGTTACCAGAGCCAGGGTTTTTCTTCTTACCTGTTAAGGCTAGAAGAATGATAGATGTCTTCTAGTAACCACTCTCTAAAGGAGAATAGCAAGGGTATAAGGAAGAGAGACCCAGAGATTGGAAAAAAAATCCCCTAGAACGTTTAATAAATAATAAAAACAATGAAATATGTCCAAGTATGTATAATACCAAACACAAATACCCTAATGGCAATTATGTCACCAGCAAAGCAAAAGGAAGTGGAGTTGCTGGTGACAACTGTGGTCATCACTGTGGCTGATGTGTGCAGCCAAATATGGTGGGTTTGGGTGTAGGGGGCCTGTGGCCTGAAAGATGATCTTCTAGGAGGTCTTTTTTTAATACAGAAATTGGTACATAATGGTTCTTCCTCAGAAAGCAAAATAGAGAGAAACATGACAAAGAGGTCAGAAGTTAATTGCACATCCCTTATAGAAGTCCCAGATTTCCATGTTAAACTTTGTGTAATATGAAAACTGTTGTGTTTGAAACTAGTCACTATCAGTCTGCTTATATTGTCTTGTGCTAGATGATCTGCATGTTGAAGGCCAGATCTCCCACAGGTCTATGAATATTTCTGTTTTTCTATTTGCACTGTGATGCTGGTATTAGGCACCACTGACTTTTTGTTCTTAAAGGCCATACTTGTGACCCAAGTGTAGTTTAGTTTTGTTGATGCATCTTCTCAGAAACTCAAAAATACTTCTGCTGAAATGTCATCATTAGGTGACCTGAGTCCTCATAGGCTGCTCTAAGTTCAGTGCCTATTATAACAGAAAGATTTGTCAAAAGAGAGCGAAATAACTCTGACCTCTCGTGTTCCCTTTGTTTTTGTGCCTGGACAATCCTTCTGAGCAGCTTTAAGGTCACCTCTACTCACCATTCATTGTGACTTGTCTTTATTTGTCACATCTCTGTATTGCACAGAAAAATTAATATTTGATTATCTATGACACTTTGCAAGTGAGTGGACACTTGGCAGTGGCTGCCAGGTGGACAGTTATTGTTAATGACAGTTTGCATTGCAAAATGTATTTATTTTTAGCACTCTGTTTTTAGTAACAGACATATTTAGGTTCCATACAAAAGTAAATGAATTGAAATGCAAAGTTCTATCTTCCTGTAGGTTTGGAAACACATCAATCNTGTCCTGTCATTGGATGTCACTGAGCAGAGCCTGGCTCTATCCTCTTAACACTCAGCTTTTCAGTATTTATTAACATTAATTAGTCATCCCTCAGTCTTCATTTCTCCAAGCTCAAGAGACTCAGCTCCTTCAACCTTTCCTCATAAGGGAGATGCTCCATTCCCTTCACAATCTTTGTGGCTCTGGACTCTCTCAAGCAGTTCTGTGTCCTTCTTGAACTGAGGGACTCGGAACTGGACACAGTATTCCAGATGTAGTCTCATCAGGGCAAACTAGAGGGGGAGAAGAACCTCCCTCAATCTACTAACCACCTCTCTCTCATCTACCCCAGGATGCCTTGGCCTTCTTGGCCACAATTCTTGGCACATTGCTGGCTCCAGGTAATCCTGCTGGCCACCAGCATCCCCAGGTCCCTTTCTTCTACACTGATCTCTAACAAGTGAGTCCCCGTGCTATACAGGTATCAGAGGTTATTCTTGTCCAGATGCAAGACTCTATACTGCCCTTGTTATAGTTAATTCAGTTTCTACCCACCCAACTCTCCAGCCTGTCTAGGTCCTGCTGAATGGGAGCACAACCTGGTCGGGTGTCAACCACACCTCCCAGCTTTGTGTCATCAGCAAACTTGCTGACAGTGAGCTCTAGATGCTGACAGTGCATCTATGCATGTGACTCAGACCCTGGTAAATGAGCATGTGCTTCTGTGGTCTCTGATACCCTCTTCCCTCATCTATCCATGTGACTAAGTTATTGGAGCATGCTCACGTTACCAGAGCCAGGGTTTTTCTTCTTACCTGTTAAGGCTAGAAGAATGATAGATGTCTTCTAGTAACCACTCTCTAAAGGAGAATAGCAAGGGTATAAGGAAGAGAGACCCAGAGATTGGAAAAAAAATCCCCTAGAACGTTTAATAAATAATAAAAACAATGAAATATGTCCAAGTATGTATAATACCAAACACAAATACCCTAATGGCAATTATGTCACCAGCAAAGCAAAAGGAAGTGGAGTTGCTGGTGACAACTGTGGTCATCACTGTGGCTGATGTGTGCAGCCAAATATGGTGGGTTTGGGTGTAGGGGGCCTGTGGCCTGAAAGATGATCTTCTAGGAGGTCTTTTTTTAATACAGAAATTGGTACATAATGGTTCTTCCTCAGAAAGCAAAATAGAGAGAAACATGACAAAGAGGTCAGAAGTTAATTGCACATCCCTTATAGAAGTCCCAGATTTCCATGTTAAACTTTGTGTAATATGAAAACTGTTGTGTTTGAAACTAGTCACTATCAGTCTGCTTATATTGTCTTGTGCTAGATGATCTGCATGTTGAAGGCCAGATCTCCCACAGGTCTATGAATATTTCTGTTTTTCTATTTGCACTGTGATGCTGGTATTAGGCACCACTGACTTTTTGTTCTTAAAGGCCATACTTGTGACCCAAGTGTAGTTTAGTTTTGTTGATGCATCTTCTCAGAAACTCAAAAATACTTCTGCTGAAATGTCATCATTAGGTGACCTGAGTCCTCATAGGCTGCTCTAAGTTCAGTGCCTATTATAACAGAAAGATTTGTCAAAAGAGAGCGAAATAACTCTGACCTCTCGTGTTCCCTTTGTTTTTGTGCCTGGACAATCCTTCTGAGCAGCTTTAAGGTCACCTCTACTCACCATTCATTGTGACTTGTCTTTATTTGTCACATCTCTGTATTGCACAGAAAAATTAATATTTGATTATCTATGACACTTTGCAAGTGAGTGGACACTTGGCAGTGGCTGCCAGGTGGACAGTTATTGTTAATGACAGTTTGCATTGCAAAATGTATTTATTTTTAGCACTCTGTTTTTAGTAACAGACATATTTAGGTTCCATACAAAAGTAAATGAATTGAAATGCAAAGTTCTATCTTCCTGTAGGTTTGGAAACACATCAATCTTTATTCCCTTAGATATAGTATGTAGGAAATTTAAAGAAGGGATTTTTCTGAGATGTTTCTATTGTCATGAACAGAAGGAAGAAACGCATCTTTCAAAATCCAGCCTCTTTCAAAACCCAGCTTATAGTCATTTATATCCTTCATAGAATGGCCTGGGTTGGAAGTGACCTCCAAAGATCATCTAGGCCAACCCCTCCTGGCAGTGAGCAGGGACATCCTCAACTAGATCAGTTTGCCCAGAGCCTTGTCCAGCTTCATCTTGAATATCTCCGGGAATGTGTCCCTCTCCAGCCTTCTTCAGTCTCCAGCCCTCTTCAGCTTTCTTATAGGCTACCTTCAGGTACTGGAAGGGTGCTGTTTGGTAAAAGTCATAAAGTCTTATTTCAGAATTTTTCACATTTTAAATACATTTATTTTTATTCTGTCATGGAAATTGTTAGAGGTTCATAGCTGGACACAGCAGCCCGAAGTACATTGCTCGGTTTAAGAGTAAGGCAAGTGATAATTACAGGAAAAGTCACTACAGGTAATTTTCTTTGGAGGAAGCTGACAACTCTAAAGCAACATTTTCATTAAAAAAACCCCAACAAACAAAGCAGCAACTCACCTCTCCTTGAACTGTCTTTAAATCTCTGCTAAGGAGGTATCTCCTAGTATTGCACAAAAAAAAAGATTTTTGTAGATCAACTTTTAATTAAATAAAAAACCCCAAACCTCCACCTCAAGGAATGATGTTTATGGAAGGATTGCCCTGAGTTACACATTTCACTAAGGCTGAGCTGTCTTGACAAATGAACAAAAGTAACGTTGGCTTACACGTCTGATACTCTAAAGCCTGCATTCCACAAATATGTCATACAACATAGTCAAGAATTTCATATTAATTGAGACTGGTTATTTAGACACACTCAATAATTTATAACCCCACTACTACAAGCAAAGAGGTATCGTAACTTAATTATTTTGTCAGTTGTTAACAGTGGTATTGAGGTCAGGCAAAGCAATATTAATTTTAAATATTAATGATAGGAATTTTTCAGATTATGTTTCCTACAAGTCAATTTTGGTCTGTGTGAACGGGGTATTAATTTGAAATATATGGTACGTTAATATTCCATTAATTTTTGTTCCAATGCCATGTGCTCTCAATATGTTCTCAGAGTGGAAACATGTTCTTTTTATGTTGGTGTTATGCTGTGTTATTACTGCTGACTCCAGCATTAATCCAGGGATGCTGCATAACTTTCTAGATGATGTGATGGTACTGAACAGCAGTCTGCTCTCTTATTTCTTATATTCTGGGTCTTTTTTAGAATAAGAAGGTATAGATTCATATCATAGAATCATTCCAGTTGAAAAAGACCCTTGGGATCATCGAATCCAAACATCAGTCCTACTCTACAAGTTCACCCCTAAACCAGATCTCCCAATACTACATCTAAGTGACTTTTAAACACACCAAGGGATGGTGATTCAGCCCATTCCCGTGTCTGACCACTCTTTCCATGAAGAATCTTTTCTTGATTTTAACAGGAATAAAAGTAATCCTCCTTGTGAATACAGAAAGCTTTGAGTATGCACCATTTTTAATTACACTATCTACAAAAGGAAAAGCTGATAAGAAATTAAAAATTTTAATTTATTAAATCAGATTTTTAATACTTTCTCAATCGTGTCCACTAATCCAAGCTACATTTCATAACTTATCTATGGGAATCTTATACGACACAGTGTCTCCCATACATACATCCATGTCTTCCATATTTTCCTCAACCATTAGTTAGTAATGGGAGGGGACAATAGTCATTTGTCATCATGCTTATGGAATCTGAGCATAAGTAGTCTAAATTCTAGTCATCTAGATGCCATATGGCCTATTAGTAATGGATGTTATTAATGGTACATTTAAAATTTCAGAATAAGTGGATTGCTAAATTAAGACATTTTTCACATCCCAGTCAGAAAGGACAAAAAAGAAAATTGATCCCAAACATTTCGCTTCGAAGCCATGGACTACAACTACTTTTAAAAACATATGTATGGCCAAACATAGAAGTAATCTAAACTAGTCAGATGCAGAGAGATACTTCTCTTACAGTAAAAGAAGAAAACAGTTTCAGAACCCTGTGCTCTTATAAACATATGGCTTCTGATGTATTTATTTTTAAAAATGCATTTATGCATACAGATATGCATATACATATATAAAAGCAGCAAATGGTTCACAGAATCATAGAATTATTCAGGTTGGAAAAGACCTTTGGGATCATCAAGTCCAACCATCAATTCTACTCTACAAGTTCAAGCTTGAAGCCCTTCCCTCTGGTTCTGTCCCTAGTTACCTGTGAGAAGAGACCAGCACCAACATCTCTACAGTGTCCTTTCACATAGTTGCAGAGAGCGATGAGGTCTTCCCTTAGCATCCCCTTCCTCAAACTGAACAGCCCCAACTCTCTCAATCTCTCCTCATCTGATTTGTTCTCCAGGCCCTTCACCAGCTTCATTACCTTCCTCTGCACTCGCCCCAGCACCTTGATGTCTCCCTTGTCCTGAGGTGCTCAAAACTGGACAAAGTACTCAAGGTTCGGCCTCACCAATGCTGAGTACAGGGGGGACAATCAGCTCCCTACTCCTGCTAGGCACATAGTTTTTAATACAGGCCAGGGTGCCACTGACCTTCTTGGCTCCCTGGGCACCCTGCTGGCTCATATTCAGCCTCCTGCCAATTAGAACCCCCAGGTCCTTTTCTGCTAAATTGCTCTCCAGCCTCCCTGCCCCAAGCCTGTAGCATTGTATGGGATTGTTACTTATCCAGTCAACATGGATTCAGTTAGCTTAGGCTGGGCATCAAAATAACACTTGGATTTTTGACTGTTTGGACACGGGGAATCATTTCTGCTTAAAGATTTGACCACTAAGGTGGAAATGGGAGGTGGGTTTTTTTTCCTGTTCATTACCATGTCTCAGAAGACATTACTGACATTCTCACCTTCGTTAATATCTGACTTTCTCAGAGCTTGACAGGACCCAGAGACCTCTAAACTGGATGAGCTTCATCCCATCAGCTAACCTGGATTTGCTTGCAATGCTAACTTGAGTTCCTCGCTGTGTTCATGGGTCAGTGAGTGCTTGCTGTTCACTTACACCACCTTATTCACTTATGCTTTCTGCAAGTTGTCAGTGTTGGGGAAAGGGGGTTTGTTTTGGATATAATCAATTAAAAAAACATCTTGCTCACAACAATTAATGACAAACTCCTTTTTTTTTAACAAAATTCAGAACAAATATGTCATTAATAGTGCAGTTTAGATGCACTACATGACTATTCTTCCAACATGTAGAAACTAAGAACTGGATTAACCCCTAAGAATACCAGACTGCATCCAGAGGAGTTCTGGTATCATGATCATTCACTAAGTGTGGGAGCAGAAGTGAGACTACTACCACTCTTTAGTGGAAAGAATCACGTTTATAACCTCAGAAGTGTATTTTGTGGATCATATAATTCTTAGATATATTTTCTGGACTTTTTTGTCAGATCCTTTTGCCTTCTGCATTTCTGTTGGTACTTGGGATCTGGCAAGCTTTTGGGACTCCAGTGGGACAGCCAGGTACTGGATGAGGTGTCTTGTATCATAAATTTCTGTCTTTTAGTCCAGTCTTTTGTTTCCAGGGATGGTCTTGCACCTCACTTGGTCTAATGAAGCTGAGACAAATAATTGGGCCACAAGAATTTGTGGTGTAACTTAGTAGGTAAAGTTGACTTCAAAACTGACAAAACTGTATTTTACAGAAAACTGATTCTGATGTGTATTTGATCTTCTGCTTCTATCTATTGTTTTGGTTATAAATGCAGTCCCACGTCCTGTGAAGTCTTGCTGTCCACCCCTTAGTGTCTGTCCCCAGTAACTCTTGAGCACAGTGACTAACAATTTTTCATAGAAATGTAGGTGTCTGAAAGATAACAGCGCTGCTACAAACTTCAAGCACAATTGTCTGCTGTCTTGCAGACAGCAGACACTAATGAGAGCCTCCACTGCAGGAAGGGAAGGCAGAACTCAGCTGTGACTTGCTCTGTAAAAGCTGCTGAACCACTGTTGACTAGTAATAGCATCATGTCTATTTCTAGGTTAGGACACAGTAGTGGTTATTATGGGAAAAAGGAAGAAATGAGATGTTCAGAGAAAAGGACACAATCTGTAAGAAATCAAGTGCTTTCTGGCTTTTCAGAGCAGCTAGATTGCTCCTTTTCCCTCTCCCTTTCCTTATCAGTGTTGTAAATGGTATCTTGATACTTAGATTATTCTGTAAATTGTGGGAATGCACTGTAAGGAACACATTTGAAATACATCACTGACCAACTGCCTGAGGGATACAGAATGATCAGTCCAACATTCTTGACAAGAATATCACTCATTGATTAAAATTTTCAAAGGATATAACCAGACCTTCACTGATCCCATCCCTTTTCTAGCATCACTGTTTTCACATGCAGAAGACACTACTGCAGCAGCAGAGAAAAAAGCAAGTAATTTTACACTGGTGTGTTCCCCTTCCTGATTCTGTTCTGGAAGTGTTGGTCTGGTCTCTCTGTTTTATGGTGTGCTGAGATCAAGTCAAAGAATGCTGAAAGAACAATAGGGCATTACAGCGCTGCACTGATTTCTGACTCATCTGAAAGCTGATGTCATTATTCAGTGTTGGCCCCATTATATAGAGTACGTTAATTTATCACCAAAGTGACTCAACTGAAGTAGTGTTGCAGTTTGAAAACTACCAAAATTTTCAAATGTATAGATTTGTGCTTTCATAAAGAAAAAGATGCATCCAGCCCAGTCCCAACCCCAACCCAGCCTAGTCATGGCTCCAACCCGGGCCAGCTCTGAGCTAGCACCATGGACCAGAGAAGTAAGAACTTAGCACCAATCTCCCCCTCACCACAAGGCAACATCCAATGACCCGTGGTAAGCTTAAGAATGCTCCATTTTCCCCTGTAGCTGAGGTGGGAGGAGAGTAAGAGGGAGTGGAGGAGACTGGAACTCTCTTGGCCACATTTTCTGCAGTGGGGAGGCCCCTGCTGATGCTGGCGATGCGGTCGGTCACCATCTTGAGCTCCGCATGTGGCCAGGGCCATGAGGCCAGTCTCTGCCATCTATGAGCCACTGACTGTTTGTCATTTCTGCCACTGAGAAAACCTGGGAATGCTTGAGTATTGGGGAAAGAGGGAGCCTTGGGAGAAGCATTTGAGAATTCCTTCGTGCTTAGCTGAACCATCTGTTCTGAAGGAAGCAGAAGGACTCGAGAATCCATAGACCTTGGGTAAGGAAGAGACTGGGTTCTTTTTGAAAGCACATCTCCTGCATTGAGGAATGCAGTTGCAGGTGCTGAGGAATCAGGCCTGTCCGATCAACGTTTTGCTGGAGAAGCTATGCTGAAGAATTGAAGAGTTTGCTGGTCTGGACAGCCAAGGGTCTGGTGTCTATAGATGAGAGAAGGTGACACAAAGTAGGGGCCTGGAGGGTCTCTCTGAATGAATAGAAGAGAGGGTAGTTGTACCTCTCTCTGCTTGACTGACATGTTCTTTCCCTATGTCTCCAATGTAAAAACCCAAGGACCAATACAATAGCAATCTCCTAACTGCTTTGTTTTCTTTTCCTTTATTTTTAATTGTGGTCTTGAACCCACCACAAGTAGGTTGGTTGTAAGAAATGTGTGGGGTTTCTGTGTTTTGTTGGTTTTTTTGTGCTTCAGTGTGGCTTTTTTTTTCCTTCTGAAATATTTTGATGATTAATCTCAATGAAGTCAATATTTTCCTAAAATATTTTGTTAGCTGTGGATAAATGTACTTATCTATCAGGCCTCAGCAATGTTAGCCTTTGTCTTGAGATCAGATATTTAAGGCTCTAAGACAGATAAAATATAAAGCAGTAGTAGGTAGCCTAAAACAGGAGTGAATGCTGAAAACATATTTTTGCAATAGTTTGTTGCTGGTCTCTTTGGATTCTATCAGAACTTCAGTGGACAAGTATGATCACAAAAATTAAGACAAAACTTTACAGTCTTGCCATTAAAACAGGTATTACCATTGCAACATAGGAGAAAGGGACCTGGGAATCCTGGGGGACAGCAGGATGACCATGAGTGCAATGGGCCTTGGTGGCCAGGAAGGCCAATGATATCCTGGGTCGGATCAGAAGCGGGGTGGTTAGCAGATTGAGAGAGGTTCGCTACTCTGCCCTGGTGAGACCACATCTGGAATATTATGTTCAGTTCTGAGCTCCTCAGTTCCGGATGGACTCAGAACTGCTGGAGACTCCAGTGCAGAACCACAAAGATGATGAAGGGAGTGGAACATCTCCCTGATGAGGAAAGGCTAAGGGAGTTGGATCTGTCTTTAACTTGGAGAAAAGGAGACTGAGGGTTGACCTAATTAATGTTGATAAATATGGAAAGGGTGTGTGTCCAGATGGAGCCAGTCTCTGCTCTGTGTCACCCAGTGATAAGACAAGAGGTAATGCGTGCAAGCTGGAACATAGGAGCTTCCACATCAATATGAGAAGGAACTTCTTTATGGTGAGGGTGACAGAGCACTGGAAAGGACTGCCCAGGGATGTTGTGGAGTCTCCTCTGGAGATGTTTAAAACCCGCCTGGACATCCTCCTGTGTGACTTGATCTAGGTGATTTTGCTTTGTCAGCGGGATTGGACTAAGTGATCCTTCGAGGTCCCTTTTGATCTCTAACATTCTATGTATTCTGTAATTACTGTATTGCAGTATGGATGAAGTTTGCGTTTGCAATTGCTCTTCTAAACAGAGAGATACACCTTTACTGTTCTAAATTTATTTGTTTCCAATTGAAACCATAGTTCTAATTGTTTTTGGAGGTTGGACTAGATGATCTTTTTTGGTCCCTTCCAACTCCTAACGATCTGTGATTCTGTGATTCTAAACCATAGTCCTCAGAAAAGGGCAATCAAGCTCCTCAATGCCATACAGTTATCATAGAATTATAGAATCATTAGGCATTGGAAGGGAAGATCATCGAGTCCAATCCCCCTACCACAGCAGGATCACCCAGACCAAGTAGCACAGGAACATATACAGGCGGGTTTTAAACATCTCCAGAGAAGGAGACTCTACAGCCCCCCTGGGCAGCCTGGTCCAATGCTTTGTTACCCTCACTGTGAAGAAGTTTCTTCTGATATGTATATGGAACCTCTATGTTCCAGCTTACACCCATTGCTCCTCATCCTACCACCAGATGACACTGAGAAGAGCCTGGCTCCATCCTCCTGACACCTACACTTCATATATTTATAGACATTAATGAGGTCACCCCTCAGTCTTCTTTTTTACCAAGCTAAAGAGACCCAGCTCCCTCAGCCTCTCATAAAAGGAAGGTGTTCCACTTCGGTCATCATCCCTGTTGCTGCTCTATGCTGGGCACCCTCCAATTCTTCAGCTGCAAAGTATTTTACAAATTTAGCTATTCCCTAGTATGTTTTCTTGCCTTTATATTAAATAAGATAGATAGGGTAAGGGAGGTGAGGTAGACCAAAACCACATTTCAATAAGATAAAACGGCCCTTTTTGCCTCTTCCCAAAACTAATTTAATGTCATTTTGAAATGAGAATGAAAAGAAAGTCACCAACCCCCTATTTTTTTCCTAGGACTTTGATAGGTACAGAGTAGTCAATGGAGTAATTTTTGGTCATAGCAGTCACAGCAGCTGTGCTGTCGTGATCAGCATCACAGAGAAAGAATCTTGAAGTGTTCATATTTTTGACCTTCTCAGCAGAATACTGTTAAGAAGCTCTTTGTTGCTTCAGGTTATTTCCAGTTCATTTCTTTTTGGATATGAGCTTTTCATGCATTTAATAGACTCAGTTCTAAATACAGAAGTCAGGTTACAGTTCAGCACCGCATAGTCACTCTCTTGAAAGGATAATTGCTGGAGAAGTATGGTGATCCCTGTAGCACCAGATGATGAAATGGAGCTTCACCCTTCCCTAATGTAGTTGTTCTAGTCATAGCACTTGTTCTTGGTTTATGTTCTCCCTGACTGGAGGTCTTTTCTTGCGATAAAATCCACATCACTAAAACTATTGTTCATTGATGCAATCATGAAGAAAAAGTCAAGTATAAACACCACAGAACATTGTTTCTGGCTCAGTGACCCAACATTGGTTAAATGAATAGAACTTGACAAGTCGTGTTTTTGATGCTCAAACCACATACTTCTACAGGAAATACAGTTCCATACAAAGCAATGGAAATTGTGTTGTGTTTATATCAAATGTGTGGACTCAATCCTCTGCTAAATTAAAGATGCATAATTCAGCACTGATAATTGCCAAGATATGTCCTAATGCTTTGGACAGAACAATCCTGATTGAAAACACTTTCCAAAATATAACTGTTGTATTTACTTAATTTTAGAGACATTGTAACAATAGCAAATGTCATGAAATTTTGCTGTCTTGAAGTATAGGAAGGAGAAAAGGCGATAGTAGAGAGGTACGGACACTGGTCTCTTCTCACAAGTAACTGGTGACAGAACAAGGGGAAATGACTTCAAGCTGCACCAAGGTAAGTTTAGACTGGGTATTAGGAAAATGTTTTTCACTGAAAGGGTCATCAGGCCTTGGAACAGGCTGCCCTGGGAGATGGTTGAGTCCCCTGGACTATTCAAAAGCTACATAAATATGGTGTTAGGGAACATGGTTTAGTGGTGGGTCTAATAGTGGACTTAGTAGAGTAGTGTATATGGTTGGATTTGATAATCTTAAAGGTCTTTTCCAACATGTATAATTCTATGATTCTATTATCTGTGGAGCTGTTCATTAAACAGCACTGGCTGTAGCAATTGATCTGCCCTTGTAAATGTAACTGAGTGACTTCACTTGTAGAAAGGGTTCAAAGATATGAAGGAGGAATAACACTGCTGAACAGAGGGAAGATGAAAATATGTCTGCAAACTGCTTAGATGACATTTCAGTCCAATTCCATATGCACTTCAGGAGAGTTCACTGAAGTCTGATGTGAGCAGCACAGAGCAAGTGATTAAGTAGCCTTTGGCAATTTTATCACTAATTTTGTAATATTCATGGATTGCAGAAGCAATCTCAATAAATACTTAGATTAAGAAAACACTTTATCTGGTAAATTCAATTAATTTAGTTATTTCAGGGAGACCACTGTCATTCATAAAATCACAGAATGGTTTAATCTGGAAGGAACTTGAATATCATTTAGTTCCAACCCCCCTGTGGTGGGCAGGATGAAGCTGATATTCTGCAGGGGTCCAGTTTGCTAGTTTCGTGTCAAATTTCTAGAAAAACAAAACATTATGTTCATAATGATTTTTCAAAGTTCCTGCAAATCTGTGCAACAATGTCTTATTTATCTTTTAATGGTGCCACAATAAAGGAACTGTTGGAATAGATAAGAAATACTCATAATGCACAAAGTGGTAGAATTTCACACTTTTCAGTGTAATGTTTCCATGCAATTATGTTCCTTATTTCCCCGAATACTGAAATTACTTTTAAATGGATTATTGTAGCACACATCAAATAATTAATCACATTCACGGTCCCACTGCCCTTTTACACTCATTTCCCCTTGATGTTAATGGGAGCTTTGTTTAGGGAGAGAACACAGGAGCAGACAGTTAATGTGTTATTAAGCAGCCTTTTGAAATGGCACTGTGAAATCTTCTGAGGTGTGGAATGCTAACTAAGTGTTGTTGTAACGGTCCTTGGCTGTCTTTGAAATAGGCACAACCTGAGGTCTGTAAGAAATTAACAGCATTTCAAAAAAGTGGGGAAAATATCCAGTTATCAAATCAATCACACGTTTGTTGCTTGCAGTGAGAAATCTTGAACTTCACAGTGAGAAATCTACCAAGTACTTGTCTAAAATGATGGACAAGCTTTCACTGTTCAGTCAGCTTTTCTTTGAAATGTGGTAGAGTATAAACTACTGCTCTTTTACATAATTTCAACAAGCAGACTGAAGATAGAATTGATAATTTCAGATCTTAGCTGAACTCTGAAAGTTAATGCTTGGGATCATTAGCTAGCTGGTGTGTGTGTTGTTGGTGTAATGAAGCTATTGAAGCTGAATCTAAAAACACACCACCGTGAATGTGCCATTGATTTCTTATTGCTTTCTCTCAATCATTACTGTTCTCAGTCCTTCTGTTAAATAGTTCGTGCTAGAAAGCACCTCATATCTGGAAGACTTTGTGCCACCTCATGATCTCTGTTAGTGGTCTTAAAACAGTAATGAAACCTGTGTGTAAGGAAAAGACTCAGTTTGAAAGTCTCTTTAATTCCAGATACATAGTGATTTAACATCTCTTTTATGCACATAATTTACACATAAGTTTAAGTGGAAATAAATTGTTAGATTTGAATTATTTTTCATGTAGTAACTTTGAGACTCAATGACCAAGAGCTGTTTATCAGGATCACATACTGCAGAACCTATCCCTGTGCACACCTCCACAGGACAATTTTCCTATGTACTTGTGCAGAAACCAGTATGTATTAATGGACTTAAAAAAGAGATGTCTCATTCTGTAAACTGAGGGTTAGCTTCTAATATGCATCGATTATTACTTCAACTTAATTTCACAACTTCAAAGACAGTGATTTATAAAGAAATATGACTCAGATAGTAGAATAAATTAGAACATCCCTCCAAAACATCAGATCTAACTCCCTGAGTAGCATAAAAAAGCATTAAAATTGTGTATGACAAAGGGACATACTGGAGGGGAAGGATTGCTAAAGTGGTAGAAGACTGGTGAAGAGTGAATCTTTGTAAGTTTAAGCAAAGCATCTTCTGATAAAAATTGCAAAATATAGCAAAATATCATGGATTAGATATGTTAGGATTTTATGTAAGATGCAGTTTAATGTCCTTGCAACAGTAATTCTGCTACTGTTCCTGCCTTGAAAAAAGGCAATGAAATGACCGCAGGCAACAGTGAAAGCGCCCATCCCCGAACACCATTTTATCGAGGTTTTTGAGGGATCTGGGGGTTCCCTGACCAGCAAAGCTTGCGGGAAGCAGGGAGCGAGTTGCTGGGATTGAGTACTGTGGTGCGTTCAAAACCACAGTTCAAGATAACAGAAAAGAAAGCAAAGCAGTCAGGTCTCGATGACACCTCAGATAAATTTGCCAGACAATGGATAGCTTAGGAAAAAGGGTTTATTAACTCTATAACTGTATACAGAAAAGAAGAAAAGGTTAAGCAAGTCAGTGCACACAAACTAGAAACTGTGTCACAAATACCATCACATGTTCTGAGAAAAATACAATGGGAGGTCACTATCTTATTGGTCCTTGGGTCTTCTTTCACATTAGAGATCTGGGGAAAACGAGCATGTCAGTCAAGTAGAGAGGAGTACCACCACCCTCCCTATTATTCATGCATCACCCACATCTGAAGTACAGTAAGACACAAACTGTTTACAGACTGGTGAATTCTTCAATTCTTCAGTGTAGCTTCTCCAGCAAAACACTCTCGAGATGTCCTGATTCCTCAGCGCCTGAACTGCATCCCTCAGTGCAGGAGACACACATTTCACACAAAGAACCCAGACTCTGTCTTTCATGCCCAAGGTTTAAGGATTCTCAAGTCCTTCTGCTTCCTTCAGCTAAGCACAAAGGAATTCTCCCCCAATACTTAAGCACCCCCAGGCTTTTCTCAGTGGCAGAAATGACAAACAGTCTCTCTTCCTGCTGAACAGCCTCTCTAAAAGGGCGGAGAGCAGCCCCATAGACCTGGCCACATGCGGGATCAAAGATGGAGACTGACCTCATGGCTCCATCAGCAGGGCTGCCCCCCCCCCCCAAACACCCATGTTTGAAGGGTGGGTGTCAGGAGGATGGAGCCAGGCTCTTCTCGTTGTCATCTAGTGATAGGACAAGGGGCAATGGATGTAAACTGGAACATAGGAGGCCCCTTCCAATCTCTAATGATTCTATGATTTCCCCTTAAGTGGCTCTAATCCTTAATGTGGGATATAATTTTTCATTTGCATCCAGCTGTTTATTCTAGCTCTGGTTCAGCAGCCTTGCCATTGGTCTAGTTCCAAGAGACATGTTCAAAACACTGCTGTTCTCTGCAATAAAGTTCAAAAGTGCTACAGAGCACCTAAAGGAAGATGTAAGGCAAAACAGCCAAAGGCAAAAAGTAAGTAAATGTATTTTACTTCACTTACCTGTGAAAGGCTGTTTCTAAAAGATTTGTTGAAACTGGAGAACTGAGAACACACTGACCCTCATGAGTTGCTTCAGATATTTTGCAGAACTAAGCATGGAAGTTTTCCTCAGATTAATTTACTCTGAAGGCAGTTGTGTGTGGAGGAGTACAATCAAATCTTTACTTCTGCTCCAGTCTGAAAGAAAAAATTATCTTCAGGCGTTTCCATATGAACAAATTAGCATTGGAAAATAATATTTTTAATTTTTCATGACTGAACAGATTATTTCTGATTGCTGTTGGCCTTAGTTACATGCGCGCTTTTTGTGAAATAATTTTGTTAATCTTTGGGTTTGAAAAGTACTGCTCATTTGAATGCGTTGCTCGTAAGGACAAGATCTGTTTTGCTTATTTCCACTCATCAGACTCCTTTTCATCTCTGCCTCAGCTGCTGCTTTGAGCCTTCCCTATGCAAATGTTAAGTGAACCGTAGACTTGACAGTCCAGGTCAAACATAACCTTGTAGAAGTCCATCTCTATTTGAAGGTGAAGAGGAACTTTTCCTTCACAGATCTGAATGGCACTACCACAGTAGATAGTTTGTATTTACAACATGAGGAAAGACACACAGAGTATGAGCTGATTAGTAATTTTGATATNCACCACAGTAGATATTTTGTATTTACAACATGAGACTCTGTCATACTCTCTTTGTAAATACAAAATGTAAACATTTTGTATTTACACACAGAGTATGAGCTGATTAGTAATTTTGATATTCCTTTGTACAGATAAAAAAACATTTTAAGCTGCCTCACTTCATTATTGAGGCGTATGTGTTAAAATATGTAGTCCTTATGAACTGATTAGTCAAGGAGAAGCCAGATGCAAAACACCAGGAGTAAGTCACTGCTGTGGTTGCACAGAATGGACACCTCATCCATCTGGAGCCCCAACATGTGTTTTATTATATAAGATGATGCTGTTTTTTTCCACTTTAACAAAGTTTAATAATATAACATTTTCGAGAGCGTAGATGTAGTATTTCATAAATCTTACATGTTCTGGCTTTGTATCCACTTTTTTTGTTCTCTCTCCTCAGATTGTGACTTGATCTAGGGGATCCTGCTGTGGCATAAGGATTGGACTAGATCATCTTTAAAGGTCCTTTTGAACCCTAATGTTCTGTAATTCTGTGTGATTCTGTGATTCCATGATAAAAGGTATAAATTGCCAGAATGAAAGTGACCTTTTCATGGTCTGAATTGCCTAAAGACTCAGATCTGGGTTAACTGAAATATAAATAGTATTACAGATAACAACAAAATATAAAATATAATATATATTATATAATATTTATTTTAAAAATACTAGCATTTTCTGCTTCTGTGGCTGAGATCATCACTGAGCCATGACAGTTCATCCAGGTACACTGCTGTCCATTCATGAAAGACACATTTTTGGCCATTTTTGAAGTTAAATTATATCCTCCAGCAGCTCTTTGGCTTGCATTGAGATTGAAAAGTGTTTTACCCTAGTGGTATGATTTATGTGCATGTGTTGTGGTGGTGTGTGTACAGATTCTTAAAAGAACCACAATGTACAGCTAATGAAGAAGGGAATGATTATACTTTCCTGAATGATTATACTGTCCTAATTCCATTTCACAACCTTCAGCTCATGATTTCCAAGTCCATGTTCAGCTCAGTTTTGGATGTCAGCCAACACCAGTTTTGCCTCATTTCTGTCTCTTCCCGTTTATAATTGAAGGCAGCCTGATCTAACTGTGGAATTTTGGTGTTGTTCCTAAACTGAATCGTAAAGGGACCTGAGTTCACATCTCTGAGCTTTCCTGACTACTCTCATGGTCATGAAATTCTAAGAGTTGGAAAATGCTTCTGTGGTGATTTCACAGAATCACAGAACATTAGGGATTGGAAGGGACTTCGAAAGATCATCTAGTCCAATCCCCCTGCCAGAGCAGGTTCACCCAGACAAAGTCATACAGGAACATATCTAGGCGAGTTTTAAACATCTCCAGAGAAGAAGACTCCACAACTGCCCTGGGCAGCCTCTTCCAGTGCTCTGTCACCCTCACTAGATGATCTTTCACGGTTCCTTCCAGTTCCTAATGTTCTGTGATTCTGTGACTGAATGAAGTTTCACCAGCTGCTTCAAACTTTGCCATCATCAAAAGAAATTAACTAAAACTGCTCTGAAATATTTTAAGCAAACCTAAACCCGAAACAGTATTTTGAAGTTAAATCTGAGCAAACCTCCAAAATCTTCCTTTGAACCTAAACTGAAGACACTATGATATTGAAAAGTGCTTTGCTTGTGGTTTAGATGTTGTTTTCTTTGGCTGTTGGAATATCTTGCTGAAAAATTCCTTCCTCTATGGTGTTTCTCACACTGTTTATCTGTCAGATTTATATTCTTTTTGCTGCAAACCCACAGTATTAACCTTTTCTCTGGGGCCATAGGTCTGTGTGTAAGACAAATATCACTAATAATAATTAAAGTCAATTTGCTCTCTGGTTACCAGGCTTGGCCATAACAAACTTCATCTGGCCTTTTCATATTTGTAGGCTGCAAAGATTATTATTGCTACTTATTCATGTTCCTAATTAAGACATTTGAAATTAAGAGCAGTGTTCTTCTTTAGATATAATTAAAACAGTTTTTCACAGAATTGTGCCTGAATTTCCTTATCTCTCTCCATGCCAATTAACTTGGCCCAGTTTGCTTCCTAAAAGTGGCCAGGCCAATTTAATTAGCCTGACTCCACTCTCTGATTCTGTATCTAGATATTACAGAGTTGATGGTTAGCTCCATGGAGTGACCATAATGAATCAGTGAGTACTTGCGGAGTAATTGCTTTCATAATGAGAAAAGACACAACAACAGTCCACACCATTATTTCATTTTTTTTAAGCAGATTTTGCTACGTGAGGTTACCTGAATAAAAGAACCTACAGTGTTATTACGCTGTGAGGTCTCACCAGTGTTTCTGGTGTCAGTGAGAAACCCCAACGGGGAAGCAAGTAACACACTGACAGGTGGACAGGTGTCCTGGATCATAAAAGATTTTCTTAAAAAAGTCTATAAAACATTGATAAAGGTGCTTAAAAGTTTGGCTAAATAAAATCAGCAATAGTTTCTATGTTTTAGCATTACAAACCTTTCTAGGAGAGGGGGAAAAACACCCACAAAATTCCTTGAATTAGAATGTTCAGCACTTATTTACTTTGTTTCACCAAGTGCTTGATAAGTATTTAATTCTGCCTGATATTGTTGTGACATTGTTACTGTTATTATTAAAATCTATTCATGTGTTTACTCACTTTTTCCAAAAGGCAGAATGGAAGAAGAACATTTGGAGGCTTTGTAAGAGAGATCTGTGCCATAAATTAGCCTGCTGCGGGTAAAATCAGTTGTTTGGAGATTAGAGAGATGCATTTGCAAATCTTCCTTAGCACATGGGGTATGCAGACATTTTCTGGACTGCATCACCACATTACCAGTGCGTGTAAGGCAGAGGAAGGCAAGGAAGGGAGAGTATCATAGTCCTCAAATCAGCAATATAGGGCTGTATTTCGTATCTCTTTCTCTACCATGCAGTCTAGGAAAAGTGAGGGAGAATCTGAAAGGACATATCAAGATCACAGAGTAACTTTGGTAGCACAAGGGAATTTGGAGTTCAGACTTCTCTTGTTCCCAGCTGCCTACTCTTTTTAGTCATTTGAAAACACTGAACTGTTTTCTCTAGAGAGGAAGTTAAATTTGTACACACACTTGGATTTTGCAAATCTTTGTTTAAGGTAAGGACTAACTAGCCAATGCCATAAATGGACCCCTTGGAGTTTGTTTGCAGAGAGATCCTACTCATTGTGGGTAGCCTGGTGGTGCTAAGCAGTTGTGCACACTTGTGCCGATACAGCCAGTAACTGCTGCACGTGAGAAAAGATGACATTTTGTGAGATTTACATACATTCAAAAATAAAATGGAAAATATTAAGGCAGTGAGCATCTTAGACACTTATACTATTGGAAATAAATGGGATATACTAAGATTAGAGAAGTGAGCCAAGTTTCCACAGCTTCACCCTGTTCATATCACAATGTTGCTTGATGCCACCATGACCAATCCCATTCACATTGCTGCTCATGTCACTGGGAGCAGTGGGTTATCAGGCATCCTCCCAAGTGCTGCAGGTCTTCTCAGTGATTTAGTGGAGCCTGAACACAAGCAAGGATAGTCAGTGGATGTTGGCAGAGCAGTAAAATTACCTGCTGTATTTCCTTTAGAGGGAGTTCCTTTTAGGCACAAGGCAATGCCATTTACACCTACTTCCTTTTATTTATACTGTGTGAATTAAACCTGAGGTGTGGCACCCAATCTTCCATTCAGCCTTTGGAGAGGCAAAGTAACCCTGTCTGGGTTTTGTTTTGTCTTTTTGTCAAATAAATCCCTTATCTCTGAAGGCATAAAGGGTTCTGGAGCATGGATTGGCAGGGCTCCTTCAGAGGGCTTTAAACTAGATTTGAAGTGGGGGTGAGATTGTTGCTGGGTGGGCACCAATGGGGCAGTGCTCTGGTCTTCAGCACTTTCCTTTCCACCTTTGCAAATATGTGAAATATTAATGAGGTCACCCTTCAGTCTCCTCTTTTCCAAGCTAAAGAGACCCATTTCCCTCAGCCTTTCCTCACGAGGGAGATGTCTGTCATGGTTTTTGTCAGCAGAAGAGCTGGTCGTTTTTCCTTTGGTATTTCTTCATCTTGGAAGAAGCAGACTACAACACTGGTGCTCACGATATTTACTATACAAATACCATCACATCATTTATACAGGAAAAATAGAATGAATAGCTTTACACCCTACACCAAGAAATCCTGAGGAATGGGTTTCTTTCATTTCTAGTCTGTTTGTTCATGTCACGCCCTACACTGAGATTTTTGTGTTAACTTGAGTTTGTGCCTTTACTGGTAAAGCAACCAATTACTGGTGTTGTGAGCAGGGAACAAGTGAGCAAAAGTTGTTTAGCTGCAAGCGCAACCAAGATTAATAGAAGTTCAGTAAAATTCAAAAGCAGCGAACTTTTACACTTATCAAATAATTATTTTCCCTCTCTTAAAGTGAATTTTAAAAGCTGTGCATTGAAAGGGTGTCATGGATACGGAAGTGAACGTGATAGAGAAGTGTTACAACTAATGCAAGTGAGAAAATTGTCCATATGCTTTGCCAGTCCCAGAAGCTTAAAAAAAAGACCATATTCTACCACAGCTCCAATTAAAGGACATCTCCTTGGGGAAAAGGGCTGAAGGATTAGATACAGACACTGAAATGGACTGTCCAGGGAGGTGGTGGAGTCCCCATCCTTGGCGTTGTTTAAGGACAAACTAGATGTGGCACTTAATGCCATGGTCTAGCTGATGTGGTGATGTTAGGTCATGGGCTGGGCTGGATGAGCTCAGAGGTTTTTTCCAGCCTCAATAATTCTGTGATTCTGTTTGATTCAGTATCCTAATTTTTGATAAACAAAGCTATATTGAGCTTGTTGTTGTAAATAGATTCATGTATGGACTGTCATTGCAAATTCATGATCAGAGAAGGCACCTAACCAGCCTCACAAGCTGGCCTACATATAACACATAAACACACGCAATCAATAATTCAGTTGAAAAGCACCGCTGAAAAGATATTCATTAAAATAAAAATAACCCTGTGCAATACCATAAGCTTTAAACAAGAGAGATACTTCATTTTGTACTGCATTGAGCAAGGCAAAGGAATGAACGCGGCACTTGGTGGTGTTTTACATACTGCATCTTCACACGGTTGAATTCTGTCAGGCAAACACTTTTCTTCATCTTGTTCACTGGAAAAAGTACTAAACAAAACTGAGGCATGCTGGCTCACCTCCTAGCAACACTAAGGTTGAATTCAGCATTCTGCTAAAGATGATGTGTGAATGCAGCTGGAAATTTATAGCCACAGCTGTGCTTTACTCGTCTTCTTCATGGCTGAGTGCTGGAACATGGGGGTGGTGACAGCAGACAGGCCCTTCTCCTTGAGTCTTTAGCATAATATAAGGCTTTGTGGGGAAAATGTCCAATAAACCTTTTCCACTAAGAGCATTATCACACTCTAGCTCTTCTCTTGTATGACTGCTCACCCTGCTCAGCACAATAGCTGTAGGTTTGAGAGCTGACCATGGCTAGAGATCACTCCTTTGCTAACAATGCAGTTTTGGGGATTATTATCAGCACACAATGGGACAAAGAGAGAGGAGAAGTGCTCAGCACTGGTAAGCCCACGCCTTGAATATTGTGTCCAGTGTTGGGCACCTCGGTGCAAGGGAGACATCAAGGTGCTGGAGTGAGTGCAGAGCAGGACAGTGAAGCTGGTGAAGGGCCTGGAGAATAAATTTGATGAGGAGAGAGGGAAAGAATTGGACGTGTTTCGTTTGAAGAAAGAGGAGGCTAAGGGGAGACCTCATCACTCTCTAAAGCTATCTGAAAGGACATTGTAGAGATATTGGTGCTGGTTTTTTCTCATAGGCAATTAGTGGCAGAAGCAGAGGGAAGGGCTTCAAGCTTCTACAGGGTAGGTTTAGAAAAACTGTTTCCAGAGAGAACACTGGAATGGGCTGCCCAGGGTGGTGGTTGAGTCCCCATTCCTGGAAGTGTTTAAAAGTCACTTAGGCTTACATCTGGTTTAGGGGTGAACTTTAGAGTAGAGTTGATGGTTGAGCTCGATGATCGCAAGGGTCTTTTCCAAACTGAACGTTTCTCTGATTCTATGAGAAGTTGAATGCAAGTATTTTGGAATTATATAAACACAAGCAGATGTATATAAATGTGTATATATATATGTATGTATTCGTACATGTGAGGGCTGTGTATATTTAAAGGATGTTTAAATGTAAGAATATAAATATAAGTATTGATATATTTATATGCATTTATACACACACACAAATACCTCTAAATATCCTTTATTTTTTGCAACCAAAACAGAAAAAAAATTAATAGTGTGGATATTTTCAGACCTTTTCAGAACAGTGTGACTTTGACTTTTAGTAGCAAATTTGAATTTGGAACACAGTACACATCATGGCTCTAAAATCCAGAGAAATAGGGGTTTATGATATAAGGCTAACAAAACCTTCACTGCAATGTGGTGGAAGTTGATTGTTATGTTGGCATATCAGTACTACATACAGACTGATAAAAGAGGAATGATTTTTAGGTTATCTCAAAAGCCAATTTGAGAACAACACCACCCAGTGAAATGCCCGCTATAAGAAAATCAGCTAACTTTGGTTTAGAGGAACAATCTTTTGGTGTTACAGAGAAGACACAAAATCTGACAGCACCATAACATGGGTCTTGGTAAAACTGTCTTTGATTTACTCTGGGAAGTTGTGGCTTTTATTTTTAAATGCTGCTAGTACACGTAGTATGAAATTGTGTGGAGAGAAGCTGGAAACACTTAAAATGTTACTGTAATATATTAGTATATTTACCTATGTGCTTCATTTATGAATATACTTACTACATTGTTGTTTTAATTAGGGCAGGATTCTAATTCAGAATTAGACTTTCAAGGAGCAATGAATGAGAGTTGATTTTGTGCCAATTGCAATAGAAGCCGTTATTTTTTAATTAACTCAGCAAAACTCACTGAAATTTAACCTCTTTCAAAATAAAGGGGCCTAAACAAGTGACTGGCAGAGGTAGTCTTGATGCACCAGACACATCCTCCCTCATCCTGCCCTCAAGGATGCCATTTCTAATTGTTTCCACCTTCCTACTATTTGTTCCTCTGAAGTGGGATCTGCCATTTAGGAACCTGTGCAAAATAATGGGCAGAAATCAACACTTTTACAGAGAATCACAGAACATTAGGGATTGGAAGGGACCTAGAAAAATCATCGAGTCCAATCCATCCACCACAGCAGGATCACCTAGATCAAGTTGCACAGGAACATGGCCAGAAAGGTTTTAAATGTCTCCAGTGCTCTGTCACCCTCACCATGAAGAGGTTCCTTACCTTATTTATGTGGAACCTCCTATTTTCCAGCTTACACACTTTGCCCCTTGTTTTAAACTGAACACTGCAAATCAATATGGTATTTAAAGAAGCATGTTTGCCTTCTGTCTTCCTCTAATTACCCCTTTAGAAAGATCTGTTTTTCAAAAATCAGGTGTTTTTCAGATGTGTACAGAACACTCACATATTTGAATGTATAGAGGGTTTTTACATGTATAGTAAGTAACTCTGTGGAGCTTCTTAGACAAGAAGCTTTTTAAAGACCAGTAGCAATGCAGCACTGTTTTACGAGTACATAAACAGAGTCTAACAGGTAGTAATCTGAACTCTGAGTGTTGTCTGGCTGCTGGCAATTTTTCTGAACTCAAGAACTAAGAGGCAGTAATCTTGGCCACAGTGGTTGAAACATGTCCTGTTAATTTAGTGGGGGGTTTTCTCCCAGTTTCATGCTTTCCCGCAGTAATGTGCCTAATTACCTTTGACAATGTTCTAATGGCACTAACATCATCAGTAGATTTACTTTATTTCCCTGCTTTTTGCAGAGACTTTTATGGTGTAATGAAAGCATTTATTTCGGTTGCCCCAGAGACCTCCTTTAAATTGACCTGCTAGCCAGAGCTTTATTGTGGACGAAGGGTAAATGAGTATAATCTAGAAATCTTTATTCATTACTACTGCTCCAGCTTCACATTCAGCTGGAGAGCCATGTAATTATAATAATTTATATATATCTGGAGTAAAGCACAGAACACTTTTTGAAGCATATTCTCTTTCTGCTCAGTTTAATCTGGGCAGCACCTTGGCTCTGGGAAGCTGGTTACAGACCCTATGAGAGTAAGGTTATGTGGAGCACTGTCACACCGTGTCTTGATCTGAGCAGAAAAGCTTAGCAGGCTCTGAATGGCGCCATGGGCTGAGGGTTACTGGAGTGGGTGGGAAATAAGAAAGCACTCAATTTCCCCCATGGAATCATAGAATTGTTTACGTTGGAAAAGATCTTTAAGATCAAGTCCAGCCATTCACTCAGCACTGCCTGGTTACCACTAAACCATGTCCCTCAGCACCACATCTCCACATCTTTCAAATCCTTTCAGGGATGGGAAATCCATTGGTGCCCTGAGTAACCTGTTCAGTAGCCTGCCACTTCATCACTGTTCAGTCTAAACCTTCCTGGGCACAACTTGAAGACATTTCCTCTTGTTCTCTTGGGAGAAGAACAATAAGGTCTCACCTCAATCTTACTTTCTCCATCCTAAACAACCCTAGTTCCCTCAGCTGCTTTTCAGAGCACTTGTGCTCTAGACCTTTCACCAGCTTCATTGACCTTCTCTGCACACACACCAGCACCTCAATATCCTTTTAGTAGTGAGGGCCACAAACCTGAATGCAGTATTTGAGGTGCCCTGTACAGGAAGGAAAATCCCTGCCCTGCTCCTACTGAACACAACATTTCTAACTCATTGCTGCACTGTGCATGAGAGTAGGGAAGACATTTCTTCCAAGTAGCCATAGCAGCACATTAGTGTCCTCTGAAGGAAAACATTTTCCCCTCTGAGCTCCTCTTGGGATATTGTAGCTGGAAGCCAAAACTACTGAGAATCAGACGCAACCATACATGCAGAGCCCCAAGAGCTCTAGATGAGGCTGCACAGACAGAATTACTTTAAAATAAGATTCTAACCAACCTCTGTCTGGACATGTTATGCAGCCCCTGATGTGTCACCTGCCACCTCTGGCTGTGACTGTGAACTTCTTTTCCTCCTCTCCAAACAGTGGAATAACTTGTGTTTCCTTTGAAACTGCAAAATATTTGTTGGGAAAGTACAGTGACATGATCAGAATATTTCAACAAATTATGAAAACATTTGCTAGAGATTTTAACTGAAAACTACAGTGCTTTCATTAAAAATTTAATCACTATGGGCCAATAAAGTATTGACTTCACTATTTCCAGTTAGTTTTCTGTCATCTCCAGTAGTCCTACCAGAGTATCTACCATCTACCGCTCTCCAGTTAACTATTTTTTCCTCCAGTTTGTCCAGTACTTCCTCATGCTGTGCTTTAACCCCAGCTGACAGCTAAGTTTTATGTAACTGCTTGCTCACAGTGGGTTGGGATAGAGAATCAGAGGGGTAAGAAAGAGAAAACTCAGGGACTGCAAATATTTCTAAATATTTTCTATTTTGAAAGTATTTCTAATTTTGCCTCTAAAGATCCTTTCTCCCTAGCCTTGCCCAGCTGTGCCCAGCCCAGGGAGAGCTCAGCAAGATGAGAAGGTGAAAGCCTTGCTTACCAGTTGCAGCCCTTCTTAGAACATTTTATCTGCTAGAAACAGAGACAACAGGGGCCAATGCTTGACTGTCACTCCAGCTGAACAACACTTGGTTGGTGTGTGAGCGAGAAGAGCCTCTCAAGCCTTGATTATTACATCACCCACGCACAGTCCAACTGTGCTGGCAGCTCAGCTCAGAAACTCTCCAGGCTAACCCTCTGGTGCCCAAACACAGACAGTAGGATGTCATCAGTAACATGAAGACCTGCTGCTCAAACACAGAGTCATTAGCCTTTTCCAGTTCTGCTGGTTGTATATAATATACCAAGGACCTGATATCATTTGAGATGCTCAAAGGTTTGGGATCTCCTTCCTGAAGGAAACACCATAGACTGCAAGCAGCGCTCTGGGTGTGAATAATTCTTAGATATAGCGATGTCTAAATTTGGCTCAGGTTGTTCCTGGTAACACCACTAACACAGAAAGGAGAACAAGATTGTTGCAGTGAGGTTTTTCCCACATTTAAATTTTTGATTTACAAAGCAGAGCTTGTAGTGGTCCTTGGATGAACCAAACACTCAAACGCTTTCCTGCTCTCAGGAATGCCTCCAGAAGAAAGCCTTACACTGAGAACTGAATAGTGAATTCGTAGCTTAGGAAAATGTTGCCACTAGGAAATCTTTGAGAAAATTAAGCAAATTTAGACCAAATGACTTGGAAGGAAAATAGGACTGCCTGAAAATAAGGTGCCATAACATGAGAATGGAGCAAATACAACTTTGGCAAGTTCTGGAAAAATACATTACTTGTACTTGCTATTTCTGAAACAGTTTTAATTTAGCATCATGCTTGTAAAGCCCATTGGGGAAGCAGAATTTTAACTAGAATTCAGCTTGGATTGAAATACTCAGAAAAGCAGTAGTGACAGGTAACGTGAAGTGATTGTCTCTCCGTACTGGGCACTGGGGAGGCCACACCTTGAGCAGTGGATTCATGTTTGGGCTCTTCAGTATAAGAAAGACATTGAGGTATTGGAACTGGTTCACAGAAGGGCAGCAAGGTTGGGGAAAGGTCTGGAGTACAAACCTTGTGAGGATCAGCAAGCGAGCTGGAACTGGTCAGTGTAGAGAAAAGGAGGCTGAGGGGAGACCTTCTTGCTGCCTGCAACTACCTGAAAGGAGATTGGAGAGAGGTGGCAATTGGTCTCTTCTCACAAATAACAAGTGACCAGACAAGAGGAAATGGCCTCAAGTTACACCAGGGGAAGTTTAGGTTGGACATTCTTCCTGGAAACGGTCATCAGGCCTTGGGAAAGGCTGGCAGGGAGGGGGATGAATCACCATCCCTGGACAGTTTTAAAGTTGTGGAGATCTGGAGCTTAGGGACAGAGTTTAGTGATGGGTTGGGACAGTTAGGTTAATGGTTGGATTTGATGATTTTAAAGGTCTTTTTCAACCTAAGCAATTCTATGATTCTATGTACCATTGTCCAGTTTACTGCCTTTGAGTACCATTGCACGGCATCTGTTAGCTGTCTTTAGTGCTTTGCAAAGTGTACGTGCTTAAACAATCAAAATCTACTTTACCTCTCCCCACTATACTGCCATACGTGTAATGGATGGTTTCATATTGTACTGATATACTCTATTATCTGCAGCACTTTTAATCTCTGCTTTATCCTAATAGCCATGAAAATAAAAAGTGTTTAGTAGTAACTACATTTCTCAACAACATTCATTTTTATCTGTTGCTGTCATCAGACTGAGAAAAAGTCCCAAGAAATATAGGAAAAAAATTCTGTGCTGATGGTGTTTTTATGGGTTTTAACTTCTCTTCTTAGCTCATAGAATCACAGAAGCATTAATGTTGGAAAAGAACTTTAAGATCATCAGGTACAATTGTTAACCTAACGCTGCCATGTCAACCACAAAAATATGTCCCTGGGTTTATTATGGAAACTATGAGAGTACCTTGAATTATCAAGGGCATTGTTATAAAACTTACATTAGTGGAAGTGCTCAAGTGTGGTGTCACTGTTTTTTTCCCAAATGGTCTTTTGTCACAGCAAGATGTCACAGCAATTAGGAAATCTATGTTGGCAGGTAAGAAGCAAACAGTCCTCTTCAGATCCACCTGTACTTGTTTTCAGAGAAACAACACATTTTGTAGGTTTTTTCCCTTTTTTTTGTGAAGTAAAGATTAAAAAAAAAACAAGGAGAGAGAGAACTTGAACATTTCTCGATAAACAAAAAATAATAAATTATTAATACAGAAGCTGGTTTGAGTGAAAAAGTATCTGGAAGAAGTGTTAGTACAGGTTACTAAAGGGAAGAAGCATCGTGTTTCTGTATTATAACTGAATGAGTGACTATCTACCTGCTTTTGGGCATGCTCAGGCTAAAGAGGAGAAGGTGCCAGGAGGACCTTACAGTGACCTTCCAGTCCCTGAAAGAGGCTTGTCAGAAGGCTAAAGAAGACCTGTTCACAAGGGAATGGAACAATTGGATGAGGGGGACATAGTTTTAAGCTGTAAAAGGGTAGATTTAGGCTGGACATGAAGAAAAAGTTCTTTGAGGGTGGTGGATCCCTGGAATAGGTTGCTGTTGTGGTGATGTTAGGTCATGGGCTGTGGTAGATGATCTTAGAGGTCTTTTGAAGCCTCAATCATTCTGTGTTTCTATGATTCTGTGAAGCTGAGTTCACTCAGTGAAAAGAGATTAGTATCTCAAGTAAAAAAAATATACAACATTCTTATTAGTCTCCAATTTGAATAAATTCCTTCTGTAGGCTTTATGCAGATATGAGGGAATAAATAGGTATCTGCTCTTTTTAGACTCTTCCTTCATCTGTGTTATTTAGCAGTGTCTGCTTTAGAAACAGTGGAAGTAAGAGAATAAAATAAAAAATAGCTTGACTCTGTTTATCATTGCAGTAGCTCATTGGAGTTTATGACCCCACACAACAAATGTTCTTAGCATAGAAGTTGATGCATTTGAGTTCAAATGAGACACCTCTAAGTATTTTATTTTTTCCTTTTCAGGTGGGAAATTGCAGAATTTCGCAGAAATTCTACAATTCACAGAAATTTTACATTCTTGAGTTATACTTGCTCTGGTAAGCTGTGGTTATGAGGAAAACATTAAAAATGAACAGTCGTAGGTGTAGTCTAGACGTCTGTAACCTGGGCAAGACCTCAGACATGCAAAGCCAGCACTCCTATTTCACAGAATCACAGAACGTTAGCGATTGAAAGGGACCTCGAAAGATCATCCAATCCAATCCCCCTGCCACAGCAGAATCCCCTAGATCGAGTCACACAGGAACATGTCCAAGCAGGTTTTTCTCTCCAGAGAAGGAGACTCCACAACCCTGGGCAGCCTGTGTCACTGCTCTGTCACCCTCACTGTGAAGAAGTCCCTTCTCATATTTATGTGGAACCTCCCGTATCACAGCTAACACCCTTTGCCCTATCATTGGATAGGTGCAGAACGGCACAGGAGGTCAGTGTTTTCTAGACTTGCTCTTATGCATTTTTGTTTTCTTTCCTTAGTCTTGCAACCTTCAGGGGTAGAAGAGAATAAAAACCTGTCAAGCAGATGAACTGGAAGTGTAAGAATTAGGAACAACTAGCATATTTCCACAGCTCTTTTGATGTGTGCTCGCTTTCCCGTGCTGATAACTGACTTTGTTTGAACATCAGCCAAATCCCATCCCTTCTTTCGTATTACTCGTCTCCTTTCTCCTTTCTAATTGATGCTCTGTACCTCTTCTTTCCTCTTGCTTTTCCTCCCCTCCCTTTGCTAGTCTGCTAAACAACGTCCACCATAACACAAAAGAGAAAACGCTGCTTGTTCAAACAAAATATGGTGCTGCCGTGGTGCTTGCCAGCGATGTCTGTTCTTTCAGCTTGTGTGAGTGAGTCTTTTTCAATAGTCTTCTGTCGTATTTATATTACAGGCTTTCTGGGGCAGGGACAGCCTAACTTCTCAGTTAGACTAACTTTTTGAAGTACTTAGCAGATGGCTCCCTTCTCAGTCGGTTTTTTTCTCCCCCTTTTTTTTTGTTCCCAAAACACTTAGATAAGTGATATTATGTTCTCCATGTTCAAGCCTGAACTTAATGTATCGTTTTACTATATCTGGAGCTTAATTCAGCAAACCACTGAAGCACTGACTTTAAGCATGACTAACTCCCCGGAATACCGTAGGAATACTGATAGAAGTTAAGTTTTTAGTTCTATAAGAATCCTTTGGTAAATTGGGGAGTCCTATGGTGAATAGTTTCTGAAATTCCCCACTATTTCCAGGAAAGCCCTCCCAGTCAGAAGAACTCTGGTAGTGATTTTACAGTATGATATGAACAAATGCAATTGTTGTCATGGTCAGGAATGAAAAAAGTTACCGGTGGTTCTATAGACACAATTAATCATTTTCAAAACCTAAATGACTTATGCAAAACAGGTAATTGTTGAATATAATAATGATGAATATAATAATTGATCAGTATAATATATGCAAAACATTAACAACTGAGTTAAATTCTTAGCTTTTCCAACCATGGGGTATTTGCTGATAACATCTTCATGAGTTCTGCCATTTCTGAGTGTTGATTATTTAAAGGATAAAAGTTGTAGTTTGTCATAATAGAAGAATCAGACTGAGACAATGAAATACATGACATCTCTGCTCTGTGAGTAATGCTTCTATTTTGCAAGCTTTTGAATCGCTTGAATTTTTCAGTTATTATTTGCTGTAATATCAAAATGATTCATGTTTGCTGAAGAGGTGAGAATTTGCACAGATTTTTCTATAATTTACTCTCTTTAGGGAACTCACATGCCCGTATTTACAGATTCACAGAACATCAGGGATTGGAAGGGACCTCAAAATATCATTTACTAGAAGGACTGTTGTAAACAATTTTTTTTCTCTGAGGTGATTTAATAAAACGTTCATTTTTTTGGAAGTATACTTTTAAAATTATTTCAAAAGTATTTTAAAATGCCACCTCAATATATCTTTGATATGAAATAAAATCTAAAGAGGATAATAATCAATTTGAAGATTACTTTGCCTTTAGTGCAAGACAGTAGAATCACAGAATCACAGAACATCAGGGATTGAAAGGGACCTCGAAAGATCATCTAGTCCAATTCCCCTGCCAGAACAGTATCAACTAGATCAAGTCACATAAGATGATGAGCATAGTTAGAATATCCATGGAATAAATTAATGGGGAACAAATTGGATGCATAAAAAGTGAGGAAAACTTAAAGTGCGACTATTTTTGAATCAGATATTAGTGCACTGAATGATTCTTGAGTGTCTGAGTGTTGGCAAAAAATCATCAACATAGAGGAGTAGTCAGTGGTGGCTACAAACTACATGAGAACAGGATCATTAGTTCCTTAAATACCTGTCTGTTATGTTTGCATTACACACTACCATCAAATAGCGGAGCAGATGGTTGCGTTTTTACAGTGCAGAGCTTTCTGAACACTATTATCATTACCAGAGGAGCTGTTGAATAAGTTTAAAAAAAACCCCAACACACATTGCATGTAATCATAAATCTGTTCTGGGCAAAGCAATTATTGATAATGAATTTAATCAATAAATGTTACGTGGATATCAGCATCCATGGCTTCTTTCACTTTATTATGCATGAATAATCAAGCTTTTTATTCAGATCTGTATGTAAGATGAAAGCTTTAATTAGTACAATGTCACAGTTCTGTGAAGAATTCTGTTCCACATTAGTCATCAGAAGAAATGTGAATTCTCATTTATATGAGAATTGTTTAAAAATATTTAACTTGGACTTCCAAAATCTGCTGAATTGAGAAAGGAGCCACAAAGGAAAAGGTAAATTTGTCTCAGTATTCATCCAACAGTTTGGCTCTTTGTCTTGTGAGGACTGCAGCAGATCCCTAGGACATCTCCATTCACAGTTCACAGTTCACCCCAATGTAGGAAAATCAAGGTAAAAAAGGAGAATTGAGTGTAAGAAGGGCAGGTGAGACCATAGTTCTGTGGCCGAGGCTCCAGCTCAGACAAGAGAGTAAAGCAGAACTCTGCTTCTATTACTTGTGCATTTAAAGTGCTAAAAAACTAAGCAGGAAAACAAAAGATTAAATTACTAGACCCTCCTGCCTTACAGTTGAGACCTTTCTCACATGGTGTAAAAGCTCCAGTGTTTTATGAAGCTGGAACATAGGAGGTTCTACGTAAATATGAGAAGGAACTTCTTCACAGTGAGGGTGACAAAGCAGTGGAACAGGCTTTCCAGGGGAGTTGTGGAGTATACTTCAATGGAGATGTTTAAGACCCACCTCGATGTGTTCCTATGTGACTTGGTCTAGGTGGTTCTGCTCTGGCAGAGGGATTGGACAAGAGGATCTTTTGAGGTCCCTTCCAATCCCTAACGTTCTGTGATTCTGTGATGAAATGTATGCAGGGCAGCACAGAAAGAGCACTGATAGGGTAGAAGTTGGAGAATGAGGATGGAAGCAGGGAGGACATCACTGCACATATTAGCAGGTGTGGTAGGTGTTTTGGTCCTGGAAACAACTTGAATTAGAGGATTGTAATGTATTCAGAATCCATATATTATTCTCCTAAAGTCAACTGCAAATCTGTCTTGCTGTTTGATGAGAATCACCTTATATTCAAATAATCATGATAAAACAAATGGCAAGATGGGGCTACTAGCAACCATGAATATAAATTGTAAACTGAGCATGGTAGGAAGTTGATAAAGAAACAAAAGACGTGAGGAAAGTCTTATAACCCACTGTACAAAAGGGATTTTTAACTACCAAGAACAAAAGAAATCCTATGAAAGAAACACTGGATTGAAATAATGCATCACAAATAACACATGTCTTTCCCTTTTCTATTGAATAAACATTTCTGCTCTGTATTTGAAAAGATGAAATAAATGCAGTCATTTCACAGGCTGCTGATGCAATACTTTTCACACTAGCAGTAAATCAGAAGCTGCAGCTCTTATAGCTAGCTATTTTTAAAGCAACAGATCTTGCCAACTTCCTGTCCCAAAGAGTGAAAAATGAAAAGGGTAGGAATCTTCCTAGTTTTTCAGTGCTGGTTTCTAGTACAGCTTTAAAAAGAGTAGGAAATTCCAAACGTTTGAAAGGCAGTGAAAAAAGAGGACAAAAGATAAAGGTAACAGAGTGTTTTAATTTAAAAAGGTTGAATATAGGACGACTCCATTGGCTATATAATTCTCACATTGATTCAGTGTAAAATAATCAAATAGTTTTAAGTGGGATTTGATTTATAGAAGTTGATAAAGATAAATCAGTTACATTAACTTATGGAAAACAGATATTGCTCCAATTGTCTCTGAAGAATTTACAAAGTAGACTTTTGCTGGAGGAGGGTGTTGCTGTACTATTTGCATTGCTGGAAACCCTTCTCATGTGGACAGTTAAGTGTGACTTGAAATCTGGAGATGTTTCAGAGCAAAGTCATAGAGTTCTGAACAGAGATGTCAGCATAATATGTTGCTCTGGAGATCTAGGACATCCTAGAGGAAGGACTGGCAGTTACAGGTTACATGAAGAACAGGTATAAGCAGAGGTCTCTTTACTACAGAAGTCAAAAATAACAAAACATCACGTCTAGAAATAAGGGAATACAATCAAGGCAATGTTTTTACTGGGTTGTAATGAGCTCTTGGAGTAAGTGGTTAAAGATCATGTCATGGTTAATTCTATGACACTGCGGAGAGAATTTCTAGAAATCCCATAGCCTGAGATTTGTGTGTGAATAGTAGCAAGACCACTAATATTAGAAAAAAAAACAAACAAACCACTAAGTTTTTTCAGTGTAGGAACTGAGTAAATTGATCAATTCACTAACATTATTAACTGGCCATAAAAATATGCATTAAATTGCTGTGTATTAGTCGACCCATATGATCCTTCTGCTGGCTTCACTAAGTTTGGTATCAGATTAGACTCGTAACTATCCACCTGCTATGAGAAAGAAACAGTTCACGGACTGGTTCTGCTCTGCTTGCCTGAAAGCATATTATTATTTCCTAGAAATTTAGATCAGAAGGGACAGTGAAATAATTTAGTTTTAACTGTTTTCTCACCTAGATACTCTATGGGATCAGACATCCTCTTCCTCTATTATGCTTTTTTGACCTCAAATAATCACACAAGGAATGACAAATACTCAACAGACAGGATGTCTATAGCAATCTTCAATGCTCTATGCAGATATTTCTGGTGGAGTGGGGGTTTTCAACTGGTTAAGCGACACCATAAAGGGCACAGCTTAACAGAGCGCTTGGGTTTGAGAAAACTGATCGGTTATAGCACTGGGTGGGTACTTGACTTCTTTATTTGAGAGGTTAATTGATTTTGAAAAGCAAAATCATTTGGAATTTAAGGTCAGGAAAGTATAACTATCCTTTGCCAGTACATTTAGAAGGAGGAATCCCAACAAAGAGGAGATGTGGATGCCAGAAAGGAAGGCAGACACCAGCAGTAGCTTACGTGATTGAGCCAGGATGGCTGAAGAAGTGACTGGCTTTTAGCCCAGATCAAAATCTAACAGGTTATGGGCTAAAAAAATCAGCTGCAATGAGACTGGATTTGTCAGCTGAATTAGTCCAAAACAGCTCTTAATGGCACCATGGAGTATACCAGTGACTCCCTAGGACTAAATCCTTATTAAGATTAAACACAGGGCCAGTTGCCAGTTCTCAGCAGAGACTCAGATGCAGAATCAAGTCCTCTGAAAGAGCTCTTTCATGTGCACTCATTCATCCGCACACTCAGACCACTGGGTCAAGGCTTAAATTCAGTGTTCTGATAATCATTTATTTCCAAGCAGTTATAATAGCCTGCCTCAATATGCATGCCCCTAGCATGGGACATGAAATACTGTCTTGATATATCTTAGTCGGTCCAAGAATTGCTGCTGCTGGTGCTGGTGGCTTTTTCTTTTAGCACATATCAAGATCTTAATTTATTATCAAATTTTCATGAGGATGGCACTTTCAATTTTCCAACATGAATTTTTTGTGTGCTGAAAGGACATCCACTGACTTCTGTGCTCTGACTAGCAAGTTTTAGAACCAAGATTAGCTGATCTTTGCCATTTCTTGTAGTTTAAAACCAAACATTGTTGGACTTTGCTTTAAATTTGGTATGAAAAATCTATCCGAGCAAAATGGTTTTCCCAGTAACTGGGATGTCTCACAGTTTAGGGATGCAGCAAATCTTCACTGAACAGGCTTTTCCCATAATGAAAAGACATATTTGAATTTAATTGCACGCTTTTACCAAAACAGCACTTTATCATATTACCAGAGGTTAAAAGTTAACCTGTTACTGTTTACTGGGTTGTCTTCTAAACATGCTGGCTCGATTGCAGGCTGCTTCATGCTGTCACTCCCAGACAAACACTTTAGCTTGTATATTCCTATTGACAACAGGTTTAAACAGGCTGGCATCACTGTACTGTGATCAAAGAAGCAACCATTGGTGGGATGATGATACACAGAACATTCACGTTATGAGCTGTGCTTTTACGGGCATTAAACTGAGTGTCGCACTTGGAAGAGACTGTTCAGAACCAGAAATCAAGAATCAGAACATGATTGGCACTGTCTGACTGGCTATCAGGAAATTGTGTTGCTGAGAATGGAAGCTGGTTTAGCAACAGTGATGTAAGCTTTAGTCTTTTCATAGACTCACAGGATCATAGAATCTTTCAGGTTGAAAAAGACTGTAGGAAATGCTGGAAGCCCAGCTCTCGCACCCTGGAGGAGACAGTTGGGGGTGTGAGATAAGAGCAGCAAACCCTAGGAACTTTAGAATAGGTAATGATCAATGCCCAGAGAGGAAGGTAGCCTGCTGCGGTAAAACACAGGAAGTCTGTTCAGGGCTAAGAGTAGAACCAGGCCACTGGTTAAGATAGGAGACCGATAGGAGGCTGAAATGAATTGTTGTGGCCTTGTGTAGTTGTTTGTAGTGTAAAAACAGGACTAACCAATCCTGTAACCTTAGGATGTAGTGAGATGAAGAAGATTGGTAGAATGTAGCTATTGATGAGTGCTGTATGGTATATAAACCCTGCTATTTTGTAAAATAAATGACTTCTGACTGATGACTTCTGTGTATTAGTCAGATTTTCCCACCTCCGCCGGTCGCGATAAAAGACCCTTGGGATCATTAAGTCAAATCATCAACCATGCTCTACAATTTCACCCCAAAACCATATCCTCCAACACTGCATCTAAACAACTTTTAAACACATCCAGGGATGGGGACCATCAACCACCTTGGGTAGCCCATTCCAGTGCCTGACCACTCTTTCTGTGAAGAATTTTTTCCTGACGTCTAGCCTGTTTTGTGTGTGTCTGTCTGACTGCATTTTGAAAGCTAGCAAATGGTGAACATCCTGAGGCAGAAGTAGCAGCAAAAGGAGCTCTCTATAAACAAGAGGTAGTGTTCCATGCTGGATAAAACACTGGCTTGATGGCTGGGCCTAAAGAGTGGTGGTGAATGGAACTAAAACCAGCTGGCAGCTAGTCTCAAGTTGAGTCCTTCAGGTGTCAGTGTTGCCATTCCACTAACAGTTCCTGGACCAACCCAGTCCCTGCTACTAGTTCTAAAGGAAATGGTTTAATTCTTACCAGTGACAATCCTGACTTAAGGTAGATTCTAACTGTTTCTGCTCTTAGATTTTCTTTGCAACTTCTGTGTGCAGTTCTGGGCCCCTCATTTCAGGAAAGAGATAGAGGGGCTGGAGCAAGTCCAGAGCAGCTACGAGGCTGGGGAAGGGACTGGAAGGAAAGGCTGATGGGGAGAGGCTGAGGGAGCTGGGGATGTTTAGTCTGGAAAAGAGGAGACTCAGGAGGGACTCTCCCTCTCTACAATTCCCTGAAGGGAGGTTGTAGTCAGGTGGAGTTCGGTCTCTACTCTGAAGCAACTAGTGACATGAAAGGGCAGGGCCTGAAGCTGCCAGGGGAGGGTTAGGTTGGACCCAAGGTTAGGAAGCTTTCCTCACAGAAAGAGTGATCAGACACTGGAATGGACTGCCTAGGGCAGTGGTGTCCCCATCCAGGGAGTCCCCATCCCTGGAGTTGTTGAAGCACAGCCAGGCTGTGGCCCTTAGTGCGCTGGTCTGGTTGATTTGGTGATATTAGGTCCTGGGCTAGGCTGGATGAGCTCAGAGGGCTTTTCCAGACTCAATAATTCTGTGGTTCTGTGTTTAACATCTTTATCAAGTACATTTATAAGAAGGTAGTATGCACCCTCAGTAAGTTTGCAGAAAATAAACACCAGGTTGGGTGGAAGTGTTGATCTGACTGAGGGCTGGGAGGCTCTACAGAGCGACATGATCAATGGGCTGAGGCAAGATGTATGAGCTTCTGAAGGCCAAATGCCAGGTCCTGTGCTTGGGCCACAACTCTACAGGCTGGCAGAAGGGTGACTAGAAAGCTGTTAGGCAGAAAGACAAGTTCAGGCAGCTGAAACTTGAGCCAGCAGTGTGCCCAGGTAGCCAAGAAGGCCAACGACATCCTGGCTTGTATTAGAAATAGTGTTGTAAGCAGGTCTAGGGAAGTGATTATCTCCCTGTATTCAGCACTGGTGAGACCCCACCTCAAGTTGTAGGTTCAGTTTTGGGCACTTCAGTACAGGAGGGATCTGCTGGAGCAGGTGCAGAGAAGAGCAACTAGGCTGGTGAAAGGCCTGGAGAACCAGCCTTAAGAAGAGCGGCTGAGGCTCTTTAGTCTGAATGAGACTGAGGAGAGACCTTATTGCTCTCTACAGCTATCTGAAAGTGCATTAGAGAGAGAGGTACCTGCTGGTCTCTTCTCACAAGTAAACAATGACTGGACTAGGGGGAATGACCTAAAGCGGCATCAAGGGAGGTTTAGGCTGGACATTAGAAAATATTTTTTTCTGAAAGAGAATGAACTGCCCATGCAGGTGTCCGAGTCACCATCCCTTGATTTGTTTGATTACAGATCTGTATTAGGGGTGATAAACATAAGAGTAGAGTTAAAGGTTGGACTTCATGATCTTCTAGTTCTTTTCCAACGTAAATGTTTCTGTGATTCCGTAATTGTCTAGCTGTTTTTTTACAGCTATTGATGGTGTGCTTTTTAGAACTGCAAATATATGTTAGGATACAACAATTATTAAGAATAAAATAAAAATGGAACATTTGGAATGTACACAAAATGGTGTGAATTAAAAATGCAGTCTAAAAGGGACTTGGAAGGAGCACTCATAATAAGCCAAGGGGAAAAAACATATAGTGGAAAAGAAATCACAGCCTGAAGCTAAGTGGTTCAAAAGCTGTCTAGTTATATTTTATTCAGGAGTTGACCATTCCTAGTGTTTCTGTTTTGCTCCCCTTTTCTGATCTGAAGACAGCATTTTAACAGACAGGAGGTTGTTCAAGTGGAATGACCTTAGAGCAACTTGGAAGCAACTTAGCTGAGAATCGTCAGTCTCCCTGCCTGGGTAGTGGAAAGGAAGAAGCTCCTCTGGGGGCACCAGACCTGATAATTGCTTCTGCAGGTACCTAAGTGTGCTGTAAGTCTAGGAAGTCTTAACAGCCTAAGGTTAGGAATACTTTCCTCAGGATGCCCAGAATGACATGCTGTAATTTGGAAGGACTTGCAAGTTTACTTCTTTGAGTGCCCCGGTGCATCCGTGCTTTCAGAAGAGAGGTCTGGATGTGACCTTTCTGATTGATGTCCATTAAGTCTTTGAGAAAGATGAGCTGATGCTAAGGCAGCTTTCCAGTGATGGAGAGAGCGGAGTCTTGAAAGACAATTGGTTTGCGAAGCACTGGAGTGAAAAGAACCAGCCCACATGAAAGACCTCTGGATGCCAAAGAGTTCAGTAATCCCAGATTTTCCCCAATGAACGACCTGAAGCAAGAGCTAGGTCATTTGGACTGAAACATCCTATTCCAGTCCAGTACCCCAAAGAGCATGAAACATGTTCACCTTGGGGTTCCACAACCAATATGCTCTAAATTTCCTTTCATGGCAAAAAATGTGCATCTGAGCAAACCCTTCAGTATAATTCAAAGAGAGAAAGTGTTGAATGGGATTAGACCAATCATCAATCTAGACTGATATCCTATAGTGTCCCAGAACAGATGTTTCAGAGGGAGATATGAAACCTCTGTAATGAGAAATTCTGTAATGCCATGTGAGGGGTTTTGGGGTATTTTTTTCTATCCAGAACATGATGGAATATACTGCAAATCTCTTATAACAAGCATAATACTGTGAACATTGCATCTAGTCTGAGGTAGGAGTGACATACACTATGAAAAACATCACCTCTTCATTCCTTTTGTTGTTTAGAAAGAGATTTTAGAAGTGATACCACTGTAAAACAAAAATTGCCTCTCTATTCCCACTTCTGTGTGCTGAGTTAGGTCAAACTGTGGGCAGTGTGAAACAAGTTATCTCAGAAGGTCACACAAAAGGATTGAAGGTGCAGTAATATGGTTTGTCTAGGGGTAATGCTAAGCCTAATACTTCATTTCTTCAAAGCAGTGCAAGAAAGAAACGTAAGCCATAATTACTATTCCTATTTACCCTTTGGATGTCGTGCACTGTGTGTGACTTACTGTTGGAGAGCAATCTACAGAAGGAAATGTCAGTTGCTTAGGTGAAGCTATTACCTCTGCATTAGGAAAAGCCTCAGCTGTAGTTATGAGATGGAAGCAAGCCATATTTTTGTGTGATAAACTTATCTATTCAGTTTAATTTGAAATACAGGATATTTTGGCCATTGTTTACACAATTGCTGCAGCTTAGTGTAATTTCTGCTGCTTTGCTGCAGTAATTAAAGATGGATCAATCCTGTGGGTTCAGCACATCTAGAATGTACCAAAACTTGTAAACTCACGGAACATTTTGTCTTGCTTACATTTATGAACACATATAGGCTTTAAAAAGGGTCCTAATTCACTCAAAACACAGTTCTTGTTGAAATATTTTATTTAAATACATGTCAGCAATGGATTTGTTTACAGTCCTTATTCAATAGAATCATTAGGGATTCAAAGGGACCTCGAAAGATCATCTAGCTCAATCACCCTGCCACAGAAGGATCACCTAGACCAAGTAGGACAGGAACATACCTAGTCTCCAGAGCGAACACAACACAAAGTCTCCAGAGAAGGAGGCTCCACAACCACCCTGGGCAGCCTGTTCCAGTGCTCCATCACCCTCACTGTGAAGAAGTTCCTCTCATGTTTATATGGAATCTCCTATGTTACCGCTTACAACCATTGCCCCTTGTCCTATCACTACATGACATTGAGAAGAGCCTGGCTCCATCCTCCTGACACCCACCCTTCACAAATATTTATAAACATTAATGAGGTCACCTCTCAGTCTCCTCNTCTTTCTCCTACACTAATCTCCCAACAGATCAGTCCTCAACCTGTACTGGTAACTGGGGTTGTTCTTGCACACATGCAAGACTCTACACTTACCCTTGCTACATTTCATTAAATTTCTCTCTGTCCAGCTCTCCAGACTGTCCACATCTCTCTGAATGGCAGCACAGTCTGTTAGGATGTTGGTGACACCACCCAGCTTGATGTCATCAGCAAACCTGCTGACAGTGCTCTCTAATACCTCATCCAAGTCATTAATGAATAGATTGAACAGGACTAGTCCATGTACTGACCCTAGGGGGACTCCGCTAGAGACAGGCCTCCAACTAGACGCTGTCCCATTGACTGCTCCTCCCTGGTTTCTATCCTGCAGTCATTTCATAATCCACCTTGCTATCTGGTTATCCAGTCCACCCTGCCTCAGTTTGGCTGTGAGGATGCTGTGGGAGACTGTGTCAAATGCCTTACTGAAGTCAAAATAGACCACATCCACAGCTCTGCCATCACCTAGCCACCTGGTTATACCCCCATAAGAGGCTATCAGGTTGGTCAAGCATGACTTTTCCTTGGTGAAGCCATGCTGACTGTCCCTTATGATCCTCCTGTCCTTGATGTGCCTGAAGACAGCATCTAGAACAAATTGTTCCATGACCTTTCCTGGGATGGAGGTGAGGCTGACCAGTTACCTGGGTCCTCCTTCTTACCCTTTTTGAAGATTGGAGTGACTTTTGCTATCCTCCATTCCCTAGGCACCTCTCCTTCTTACCCATGACTTAGAAAAGATGATGGAGAGTGGCTGTGGCAGTTTGAAAATTACCAGAATTTTCAGATGTGCAGAAGTTGTACTTTCATGAAGAACAAAAAGTTATGTTCCTCAGAGGACCCCTCCCCCCAGTTACCTGTCCTGGGGGAGGTGACACTATCCCAAGACCTGCCCCGGGAACCTGCCTCGGGGAAGAGCATGGCTAGGTCAGTCTATAAAAAGCTGATCATGATCTTTGTTTGCTCTCTTGGGCTGTGAGCTCTCAGGCAGCAGCCCCACTGCCCGTTCCCGGGGCGATGGGGGTGGTGAATACGGCGACTCTCTGGAGGCTGCCAGGTCCGCCCCGCTCCTGTAAATGGCAGGGTGGAGGAGGACGGCCCCTCGCGGTGCCAGCCCCAGCTCAGCGCCGGCGGCAACACGCCGCGGCTTACAGGGGCTCCCAGAGGACCTCGGTCCCATAGAAGCAGCCCGACATGGCTCCGCGCACCTCTCCTCACCCTTCAGAGCAGCCCTTCAGCATCACAGTGAGCTGGGGTATTCCGCTTTCTACCTCCTGGAGCTGAGACAGGAGAGGAGAGGAGAGGAAAAGATCAAAGCAGGCTGTTGCACCACTGGCTTACCGTGTCTTCAACTGATTAATAAAAAGCATATAAATCTTCAGATATTAAAAAACCTAAATCAGTTCCAAAATGATCAGGAATTGTTGCTTCTGCTGCCAAAATGAAAGAAGAAGAAAAAAGAAAACCTGTAAGATTTTTTTTAAGTGATAGACATAAGGAAAAATGTTCTCTTCTTGCTGTCCCAGGCTACAAAGAGAAAGGTTTCACACAAGGCACAGCAAGCAAAACCAGAAGGTCCATTCTTTCAGAAATATAAGACAAGCCTGCAGGTCAGATCATCAGTGTGTTTTCTGTGACCTCTTCCCAGGACTAGTTTTTTCATCCTTGACCAGTACAATTTAGAAAGTGGTACAGAAGGAAATGAACTTTACTATATTTTTACTGCAAGACTGTTCTGTGTTTTAAGGTCACATATGAATCAGCAATATTCCTTGGTGTACTTTGCTGTGAAATGAAACACTTAATTTCAAAAGCATTGGGAAGAGGGACGCCCGCAGTGACCTTTAATTAGTCCTGATTTTGCATAACCCTTTGACACCACTGTCCCGTATTACTAGAGCACAACCTTCAGGAGATGCTGGGTTGTGCATAGTCTCTAAAGGGACTGCTGGAACCGTGATTCACCAGGTTTGAGGGTTTGCAAATCCACTGGCCTTCAAACTTGCACAAATTCCCGTCTGATTTGCAGCTTAAGACAAAGTTTGTATTACACACTGGTTTCTAATTGTACTTCTTGAATTGCATTTGATGTGCAGGAGCATCAAATAAGTGCAGATTAAGCTACTCTGATTCTCTTCTATTCAGCCTTAATTACCCTGCTGACTTGTACATGTCCCAGTTGTTAAATAAGCTTGGCTTGTGGCAGATATTACAATTTTGTTATGCAGATATGATATGTTGTGGCGTTGAACCTCTTTGGTATGAACTGGGTGGAATAAAATCCTGTATATAAACAGGAAGAAAGGGAAAAGTTTATCTGAGGAACTTTAGTATACCTTCAATAATTATAGTTTACAAGACCTAAGCAAATTAAAAAAACCTTGAAAAGGTTGTCTAATTTCTGATTTGAGTCGGAATAGAAAAATACAATAACAGAATCACAGAATCCTTTGGGTTGGAAAAGAGATTCAAGCTCATTGAGTCCAACCATTAACTCAGCTGTCCCAAGGCCACTGCTAAACCCTGTCCCTGAGCTCCAGAAGTCCACAACTGGGAAACACATCCAAGGATGGCGATTTGACCCCCTCCCTGACCAGCCTGTTCCAAGGCTTGAGGACCTTTTCCAGGAATACGTTTTTTCTCATGGACAACCTAAACTTTCCCTGGTGCCGATTGAGGCCATTTCCTCTGGTGATGTCGATTGTTATTTGGGAGAAGAGACCAGCCCTCACCTCTCTGAAATCTTTTTTCATAGTGTAGAGGCTATTTGGAAAGATCAGAAACTTCCATAAACAAGTGTGCTGGCTATTTTTTATTCCTAGTAGTCATCCAATAATGGTGCATTTTAAATAACCAATCTATGTGTGAGGTAGCAACCACCTTTGCTTCTCAACTATTTCAGACACACGTGCAGACACAGGGACAGTCCAGGATCTAGGCTAGACAAAGTGCAATGAGAAGAGCATATTTTACAGGTAAGGATTAAAAAAAGTCTGCAAATAATAGATCTAGAAATGAAGATGATCTACTGTGAAGAAATACCTCTAATAGTTTCTTTATACCCTAAGCTTGTATCTGGCATGACAACAAATCTGTCTCTGTTTTAGGAAAACTGACAAGTCCTGTCCAGTTCTGTATGGAGACCTCAGATAGTTTAATTGCAGACTCCTGATGTGTTTGGAAACGAAGGACATACTGCCATGTTCTGAGAAGAGACCCACTGTGTATCAGGAGGTCTTCTGAAGAGGAAGTGCATCTTTGAACAAAAATAGCATCCTGGCTTGTATCAGAAATAGTGTGGACATCGGGACTATGGATGTAATTCTCCCCCTGTACTGGGTGCTGTTGGGGCCTCTCCTTGAGTACTGGGAGTGGTTCTAGTCTCCTCACTTCAAGAAAGAGATTGAGGGGCTGCAGTGGGTCCAGAGGAGCAATGAGGCTGGGGAAAGGACTGGAGGGAAAGGCGGATGAGGAGAGGCTGAGGGAGCTGGGGGTGTTTACCCTGGAGAAGTGAAAACTCAGAGGACACCTTCTACCTCTCTCCAACACTGTGAAGGGAGATTGTAGTCAGGTGGGGGTCGGGCTCTTCTCCCAGGCAACTAGCATCAGAACAAGAGCGCAGGGCCTGAAGTTGCCAGGGGAGAGTTAGGTTGGATATTAGGAAGCCCTTCCTCATGGAAAGGGTGATCAGAGCCTGGACTGGACTGCCCAGGGCAGTGGTGGAGTCCCCATGTTTGGAGATGTTTAAAGACAGCCTGGCTGTGGCCCTTAGTGCCCTGGTCTGGTTGATGTGGTGATATTAGGTCCATAAGCTGGGCTTGATGATCTTCGAGGTCTTTTCCAGCCTCAATAATTCTGTCAGTCTGTGAAAAAGGACAGTCAGCAACAAGTTCATTTGCATGCATTATAGTATTCAGTGCTAAATGTTAGAGTTTGAGTTCTTATGTATTGACAAAAAAAAAGGAACATTTTAATGATGGATTCCGGAAGATCTAGTTGCAATGAATTGCTATAAGATTTATCTACAGGGCTTAAAAAATGAAAACCATTTATTTTTCAGTATGGTTTCAGTGTTCTCTGTATGTACTGAATGCTTTCTTTATCAAGAAGAGTTATATGTAGGAGATTTCTCTATCTGAGGGGACAGCTAAGTTAAACATTTGATTCACCTGACTTCCTAAAAAGTGGAAAACCATGAATATTGAAGCTGGCATCGGCAAGTTTCATATCTAACAATGTAATGATAATTGTATGATAATTTTCTGTACATGCATAGACCACATATGTAAACTCTAAACATTAGAAAAGAAACAAGACCTCATAAATCTAAACCTATTTCTTTCTTACAGTCTCTGAAGAGCCTTCTAAAGCCAAAGAAGAGTTAATCACCTTTAATTATAAGGAAAACCAAAAACTATTGAAGAGAACAAAGAGAACATTACACTATTAAAAGGATAGAAAGCCTCAGGGTATGAAGTAAAGACAGGAAGCCACATTCAGAACTTACTATAGAATCATTACGGACTGGAAGGGACCTCGAAAGATCATCTAGTCCAATCCGCCTGCAACAGCAGGATCACCTAAACCAAGTCACACAGGAACCTATCCAGTCGGGTCTTGAATATCTCCAATGAGGGAGACTCCACAACCCCCCTGGGCAGCCTGTTCCAGTGCTCCGTCACCCTCACCGTGAAGAAGTTCCTTCTCAGGTTGATGTGGAACCTCCTATGTTCCAGCTTACAACCATTGCCCCTTGTCCTATCACTACATGACACCGAGAACAGCCCAGTGCCATCCTCCTGACACCCACCCCTCAAATATTTGTAGACATTAATGAGGTCACCCCTCAGTCTCCTCTTCTCCAAGCTAAAGAGACCCAGCTCCCTCAACCTCTCCTCATAAGGGAGGTGTTCCACCTCTCTTATCATCTTTGTTGCCCTACGCTGAACTCTCTCCAGCAGCTCCACATCCCTCTTGTACTGAGGAGCCCAGAACTGGACACAATACTCCAGGTGTGGTCTCACCAGGGCAGAGTAGAGGGGGAGAAGAACCTCTCTTGATCTGCTAACCACCCCTCTTCTAATCCACCCCAGGATGCTGTTGGCCCTCTTGGCCACAAGAGCACATTGCTGGCTCATAGTCATCTTGTTGTCCACCAGGACCCCCAAGTCCCTTTCCCCTACACTACACTCCAACAAGTCAGTCCCCAGCCTATACTGGTACCTAGGGTTGTTCTTTCCCAAATGTAAGACTCTGCACTTACTCTTGTTATACTTCATTAGATTTTTTTCAGCCCAGCTCTCCAGCCTGTCCAGGTCTCGCTGAATGGCAGCACAGTCTGCTGGGGTGTCGGCGACACCACCCAGCTTTGTGTCATCAGCAAACTTGCTGACAGTGCATGCCAATCCCTCATCCAAGTCATCACTGAATAGATTGAACAGGACTGGTCCCAGCACCGATCCCTGGGGCACTCCACTAGATACAGGCCTCCAACTAGACTCTGTCCCATTGACCACCACTCTCTGACTTCTACCCTGTAGCCAGTTTACTATCCACCTCACTACCCAAAAATCCAGGCCATACTGCCTCAGTTTGTCTGCGAGGATGCTGTGAGAGACCGTGTCAAATGCCTTTCTTAAGTCAAAGTTTATAGTTAGCTAAATACTTTGTTTTACTGGCCAAAATACACCATAGAAGCTTACAGAGCTGTTTGATGTGGTACCTGTTACTTACATGCATATGTGTATGTAAAAAGTCCTCTTGTCCTTTTCACGACCTTTCGTGATGTTGTTTTTGCCTTCATGTTTCTAATCAAGAACATAAACTCTAGTTTTACTGGAATTCATATTTTGCTGTTACTGCAGACTGCCTTGAGTCTAATGTGAGCCTGGTGGAACAGGATGGAAGAAGTGCCGTACTGCTCTGAAAATGACAGTTTGTGCTGGCAGCTGGTTACTGTCATTCAGGAGGGCTGGTACAGCCCTAAATCCCTTCAGGCACTGGGAAATATTTTCTGCCCTGATGTATGGGTCAGGGTGAGGGCAGACAACATTTTTTTGGTTCTGAGGGAAAACTCTTGTGAGTGCAAGTGGACCAAAATGTGACTGCTAAAAGATGAGAAAGAACAGAGTTCACAGCGTCAGATGCTTTTTTCCTCAGATTTATCTTTTGCCAGCTGAAGCCAAGATAGTCCTGGATGCAGCAGAACATTAATAGCTTCCAATTCCGATGGTAGTTCTTCATCAGGTTGTGAAAGCAATCCTAAATTAGCTATTCCTCTTCCTTCAGAACCAATAGGTCAGCCAAGATAAAGGACGAAACCTTTAGAACTATGAGCATACTAACACTGGACAAGAGGACACAGAGGGCTGCACTGTTGAAATCAGTCTGCTCCAGTAGAGTAGCTCTAGATCTATCACCAACCTGCCTTGATAAAAGGTCAAGGTGTCAAGGCCATGTGGACAGGTCCTTGATGACTCTGCCACCAGTGTTTAACTTAGCCATCTGTTCCTAATTCGAGACTTGCGATCCAGAGATACCTTCCCAAAAATGTGGGTATTAAATGAAAGCAATTGAACCTGCTCTATGAAACTGTGTTTGCACAAAATACAGAGGGTGGCAGTGGTGCCTCTACAGACAAAATAATTAAGGGGTTTTTATTTTCTGTCAGAGAAAACAAATCTTCTCTGATAGACTGTACTGTCTACCTCTCGTTCAGTTTTTATGGCTACTGTATTGTCTGCCTCTCTTCCAATAAGCTGTTACACTCAACAGCATAAGGGTGATTCTTCCCCTGAGCACCGTGGCCTATGAATTCAAACGTGACATCTCTTCGAAATGTTTAGTCACCTAAATAACCCGGTTTCAGTCTCCAGAATTGCTTAACATTCACAACTCATATTGACTCTGATGGAACTGGCAGAAACTCCATCTTAAGAAAAGGTTTATATTTAGTTGAATGCACATGTATGCTGCATGCACACCCCACCCATCACATTCAGATTTATTTATGTATAAATATGCACATGTCTACATGGCTACATCTATGATTCTATACAAAAATGCCATTTACTATTTTCTATGCTTACTTTGGGAGCACAATGAATATGAAATTGTAAAGGAAAACAGATACAAGTTCTGTAGCTTCCCCCCTCCCTCCCTTAGAAATTAAAGTGATATTTGGTCAGACTGATATCCAGATAGATATCCATCTGTTGCAATGTAGTTCTTTACGTGGCAATACTGGCTGATTCTTGGAACTGGGGTATTGAGTCCCCACTGTGTAGTAGCTTTTTTCAGCAGTCTGCTGTGACATGTAGATTACTGGACACTATTTAAGGGATTATAGAAGCCTTGGGACCCCAAACCTAACTGTGTGCTGTAGGGAATCCTTGCTATATTTTGCCTTTTGAGTATGTCAGCACTTGCCAAGAGTTAGAAAAATCTCGTTTATTCCTGAGGAACTGCCCTAAGTACAATAGCCTTGGGATCAGAGAAGTGATCCATCAATGGTGCACATCCCTCATCCCTCACATCTTGACTGAAAACTCCAATCCTTCAATATTTCATTCTGGCTGTGTAACATACTCATAAAATATTGGGCAGGCAACTTTTTCTGTGAGAATATGAAGACACTCAGATGTGCATGACGTACATCCAAATGGTGTATCTCCATATAGAATCTTCAAACATTGCAGGCATCCAGTAAGAGTACGCTAACTGAAATATGGAGGCACTAAACACCTACCGAGAAGGCTTAATTTTTAAAAACATTACCATGGTAGCAGCGTGTCCCTTGTAATTCTAGATAATATGTTTCTGATTGCCAGTTTGCATCAGAGCTTCATAACGTGAGAACAAATGCAAATGCAAGCCTCTATCTCTTCTTATGGCCATATATCATGCTGGCCAATTGGGCAATAAAACAGCAGGACCAGGCTGCTGTTAAATAATACAAAATGTGATGCATGAATGCAGAGGTTAACGTTTGTTTATATAAGTTATGCCTATCCAGTATTGTTCTGATTTGCATTTCCAAGGTAAAAGACAATTTAATGAGTAGAATGAGCAGGTCCTTGTTTGGTATATCTCAGCTTTGTCTGTGACATTTAAAATTTATGAACAGTTGCTCTGTGTCTTCAAGAATTGACTTAAACATTTGCCAGATTAGTGGTTCTAAGATAGAAATTGTGGCTAATGTTGACAAATCAGGCAGAATGTGACAAAGTCTGCACTATCACAAAGAGTTTGTCAATATTGTGTTATATCTATGGAGATAGATGTGCAAAGGACATGCCTGTGCACACGTGAAAAGCTGTATATGCAAATCTTCCTAAAGATAGCCTGGGGGCAGCTCTCCAGCATGTCAGCACTGTAGTACCTACTAATACACCCAAAAATGATGCTTGTCTACAATAAACAAGACCAATTCATGAATATCTGAATATAGTATCTGAACCAGAAAGCTTCATGTGATTCAGAAAGATAATGATGTCACCCCTTCCAATCTCTTCATTCTCATATATTCAAAAACTACTGAATATTCTCAGTTTCACCTGGGTTTGATGGTCCTCTGGAAGAGTAGTGTCATGACATAAGAGAGCAGCTGGAATGTATTGAGTTCTGTCCAAGGGCAGAAGAAGAGAAAGTGGAGAGTTTGTGGGTGCGGATTAAGGGTCAGGCTGCCATGGGTGACACTGTTGTGGGTGTCTATTACAGACCACCAGATCGGAATGAGGAAGTTGATGAGGTCTTCTACAGGCAGCTGACAGCAGCCTTGCAGCTACAGGCCTTGGTTCTCCTGGGGAATTTTAACTACCCAGATATCTCCTGGAAGACCATTCAGCCAGCCACCCACAGTCCAGGAGGTTCCTTCAGTGCATTGGTGACAAATTCCTGATGCAGATGGTGGAAGAGCCCACTAGGAGAGGAGCACTGATGGATCTTGTATTCACCAATAAGGCTGGTCTGGTTGAAGCAGTTAAGGTTGAGGGTTGCCTTGTGTGCAGTGACCATGAGATGGTTGGAGTTCAGTATCTCATGTGGTAAGGGCAGAATATCTATCAGTATCACAACCCTGGACTTCAGGAGGGCCAGTTTTGGCCTTTTCAAGCAATTGCTGGGGAAATCCGATGAGACAGGGTACTGGCAGGTAGAGGGGCCCGAGACAGCTGGTTAACATTCAAAGACCACTTTCTTGAAGCACAAGAAAAGAGAATTACAACAGGGAGGAAGTCAAGGAAGGGAGTCAGAAGACCTGCGTGATTAGACAGGGAGCTGCTGAGCAAACTGAAGAGAAAGAAGGAAGTCTATAAGTCATGGAAGGAGGGGATGGCCACTTGGGGTGACTATAAGGCTCTGGTGAGAGAATGTAGGGACGCAACTAGAAAAGCCAAGGCTTCCTTGGAATTTAACCTTGCAAGAGATGTCAAGGGCAACAACAAGGGCTTCTTCAAATACATTGCAGGTAAAACTAAAACTAGAGGTAACGTAGGGCCCCTGCTGAGTGAGGTGGGTGCCCTGAAGACAGAGGATACAGAGAAAGCAAAGAAACTCAACAACTTCTTTGCCTCTGTCTATACTTCTGGGGNTGAGGTGGATTGTGAACTGGCTACAGGGTAGAAGTCAGAGAGTTGTGGTCAATGGGACAGAGTCTAGTTGGAGGCCTGTATCAAGTGGAGTGCCCCAGGGGTCAATGCTGGGACTGGTCCTGTTCAATGTATGCATTAGTGACATGGATGAAGGATTGGCACGCACTGTCAGCAAGTTTGCTGATGACACAAAGCTGGGTGGTGTCGCTGACAGACTTGCAGACTGTGCTGCCATTCAGCAGCTGAAGAGTAGGGCAGAGACAAATGTAATGAAACATAACAATGGTAAGTTTGGAGTCTTGCATGTGGGCAGGAACAACTCCAGGTACCAGTATAGGTTGGGGACTGAGCTGTTGGAGACTAGTTTAGGAGAAAGGGACCTGGGGGTCCTGGTGGCCAGCAGGATGACCATGAGCCAGCAATGTGTGGGAAAGATGGCCAAGAGCATCCTGTTGTGGATCAGAAGGGGAGTGGTTAGCAGATCAAGAGAGGTTCTTCTCCCCCTCTACTCTGCCCTGGTGAGAGCACACACCTGGAGTTTTGTGTCCAATTCTGGGTTCCTCAGTTCAAGAGGGATGTGGAGCTGCTGAAGACAGTCCAGTGTAGGGCAATAAATATGATGAAGGAGGTGGAGCACCTCCCTTACAAGGAGAGGCTGAGGGAGCTGGGTCTCTTTAGCTTGGAGAAGAGGAGACTGAGGGGTGACCTCATTAACATCTATAATATTTTAGGGGTGGGTTTCAGGGGGATGGAGACGGGCTCTTTTCAACGTCATCTAGTGATAGGACGAGGGGCAGTGGCTGTAAGCTGGAACATAGGAGGTTCCACATCAACCTGAGAAGGAACTTCTTCCCAGTGAGGGTGACGGAGCACTGGAACAGGCTGCCCAGGGTCGTTGTGGAGTCTCTTTCTCTGGAGACATTTAAGATCCATCTGAATGTGTTCCTGTGTGAGTTAGTGTAGGTGATCGTGCTGTGGTGGGGGGATTTGACTAGATGAACTTTTCGAGGTCCTTTCCAATCCCTAATGAGTCTATGATTCTATGACTAAAATGAGTACAGTATCTGAAGCTTCCTTCTGAACAGACACATTTTATCAACCATGATTTAATGCATCATACAATCAGAGAGTCATAGACTGGTCTGGCTTGGAAGGGACCTTAAAGTTCATTTAATTCCGACCCCCTTGGTCAGAAAGTTCATTTAATTCCTGCCCCTGTCTTGGGCAGGGACACCTCTCACCAGACCAGGTTGTCTAGAAGTGTCATCCAACATGGCCTTGGATACTTCTAGGGATGGAGCAGCCACAACTTCTCCTGACAGGCTGTTCCTTTTACCCTCACAGTAAAGAATGTCTTCCTCATGTACTCTAAATCTGCAAATACTCATTATATACTTGGTAAGATCCCAGTCTTTATAGGACTTTAACCTACATGTAAATTAAGGCCACTTAACAATGACTTCTAACTTTCTTAATGACTTGAAATCATAGAAGGATTAAAAAGGGAGACCTTTTCAAGATCTTTGAACTTACAGTCTCATGAGCAGCTATCAAATGGATGTTTTAGTTAAACTTACTCTCTTGTAGAAAGCTTTGAAGGGCGTAGCTATAGGAGAAAGTAGCATTTCTTAGAACACTTTACATAATAAAATATAGACTAAAGGAGCTTGATTTTCCTGTTTTTTACGTGAAAGCAAGTTATCTAACTCACAGAATCACAGAATCACATAACATTAGGGATTGAAAGGGATCTCAAAAGATCATCTACTCCAATTCCTCTGCCACTCATAATTTTTTACATGGATGAAAAGGAAAGGGCATGATAGGAGTTAACATTCCATCCTTCCTTCCTTCCTTGTGGATTACAGCATCTGATCACCTATGAAACCTCCAAAGAGAGGCTTAGCAATGTGGGTAATAACCAATTCCTTTGTAAGAGTAGCTCAGCTGTGTGCTGGCATAACCAGGACAGCTATCACAGGTCAGTGTGTGTTCATAAACCACAGCACAGGGAACGATAAAGAGACAAAGTTCTCTGTAAGGAAGCACAGGTTTTGTGTGAAGCAGCAGAATGCCTGTTCATATAGATGAGGTTATCAAGACAGCAAATACAAATCCTGTCTCACAGTGGTGTCTGCACAGGTACACAGGCAGGGATGCAATAGTCAGTCCAATGCTCCTAAACTCCTGGTTCCCAACAACCTTTCATGTACTGTCTTTCATTGTGGCTTATTTTTAGAGGGACACTGTATCTGTAGAAAAAATACTATTCAAAACCCTTCCAAATATCTGTTAAGGAAAAACATAATTAGAAAATATTAAGGAAATTAAGGAATTATAGAAGAAAATATAATTAAAGAAAGTAATTATATAGATTATCTATTTTTATACATTAATGCTATTTATATGTGTATATAATTTAAGGAAAACCACTGCTTTGCAGACAAAAATGCAAGAACATTCAAGAAGGCTGGTAGATCTCACTTTTATACAATTCATTGCAAGCTACACAATATCTTTCCAGCATGGAATAAACTAGAGAGGTCTAAATATGTTTTGAGACCCAAACAGAAAGAAGAGTGCTGTATTTTGTGTGTATGTGTGTGTGTGTGCATGTATCTGTGTATGTTTGTAGATTTACCTAGAAAATGCACGAACAGGTCCGGTTTTAGAACACTCTTGTGCCTTGATGTGGTGCTCCGTGACCTGCCCTGCAATGACTGTCTTACTTTTATGCTTTTTCCTCTATTTAGGCAACTCTATTGACTCATATGAGTCCCAATGCTGGCAGAAGGGAAGAAGACAGATCACAGAACACACAATGTCTTGAGGGAACCTCACCATCCATTTAGACCATACCCTATTGTCAATGCCATACAGCTTCAGGTATTTTTTCAAAGTGCTTAAAAACCTGCTTTTTGTCAATATATTGCAATTCTGCCACCAGCACATTGATTTATAGCTTTGTCCCTGACTTCAATGAAGATTGCCATCTGGGCCTACCATGTGTTTAAAAGTAAGTCTGTATCTGAGCTTGTGTTGGGTGAAGGCTTAAGTTGGTGTCTGCTGTTGAATCAGGTAACTTCAAGGGTCTTATCATCCTATAGAATGAAGAACCTGGAGATAATGACACTCCAGGTCTTCACTATTGAAGGACTGACCCTTGGATTCTCTCTGTGCAAGCATAGGTATGTTCCAGGGATGATGTGAAAATAAGATTAAATACAAACAGCTGGTCGTGAGAACTCAGCTCGGACTGACTTCAATCCCACCATTTTCCACATTTTCTTACCAGAATGTGGAAGAAGTTTGTATCCAGAAATATCCTTTATGAAGTAGAATGTTTTATCTAGTGCTCGTTTTACACAGAGCAAAATTATTTAGTGAGTCAATTTGATTTTGAAACCTGCAGAGGCATAACACAGGAGATGTGTTTCATCTTAATATTCTATGCAGTGCCTCAAGAGCTCAGAAAACCTGAACTTCTGAACTTATTTCTAACAGGAGCCAATTGTCATCCCTCTGGCAGCACAACAAACAAAAGATTTAAACCTTTTACTGAAACTAGAAAAAAGGAAGACAGAGGGAGACAAGCAATAAGATTGTGAAAGTCAAACAAAGATGAAAGGAAATGGAAAGGAAGCAAGTTTGAAATTCTAGTTGTTGCTACTCTTCTGTGTGCTCTTCCAGTTTGCAGCTAGCCTTGTCCCCTGTGATTTGCTTCTCCCACTTAGGCTGCCAGTGCTCCTCAGAACACCAAGTGTAGAGCATCACAGGATGGGCGTAATGAGAAATCTGCCAGCGTGTCACTTCTGGTCACTTCAGTGTCTGCCAAACTAGAGGTTAAAATCTGCTTTCAGGCTGCTTGCTCGAGTGAATAGCTTTTCTGTCCTGCTTCAGAGCTGCGTGACACTGGGAATGCTAAGCATGGCTAAGGAGCTTGGCTTCAGTGCTGCTGTTGCTTTCCTGCCTGTTCACTGCCTGTGGTGGTCGAGCCGCTCACCATGTTGTGGGCGTTTCTGGAGGGCTCCTGCAGGGAGTGAACAGCCCTCGAGAAAGCATTAAATCCTTAAGAATGCAGCAACGTGAGGCTGTAACGCTCTGGATGCTCCGGCTTTTGCAAAGATTAATCTGGACATGTGTCCTGCTGATTAGAGTTTTTCTTTTAGCACATAAATAAGAATTTGGAAAAGTCTTAAACTAATCTGAAAACATAATTGCAAAGTCCCTCTGCTGTCATGTACCTCAGTTAAACCAAACAGTCCAGAAACCAACCCAAACCCAAAGCAGACTGTGTGTCTCAGAAGATCTCTTGGGTCTAAACAAAATAATTGCAGCATGCCATGGCTGAACTCCTGAGAGGGAGAAACAAAATTTTGAGAGTATGAACAGTGTTGTCTTTAGTAATATTTTGAAATTCAAGTGCCTGAGTGGGCAGAATTACTGTGGAGGATGAGCTGCACCATTAGCCACTACTATTTCCACTTTGCACGTTACCTATAAAGCACTATTTAGTGAGGATATTTTCCATGTTGGTAAAGGGAAAATTGAAGTACATTGGAGTCTTACATTGGATCTACTTTTTGGACCTGTTTATTTGATTCTAATTAGTTAGCTCATTCTGATTTTTATACTGATTATCTAATGGGTGACAGTGTGCTGGAGTGGGCTCCCCAGGGAGGTTGTGGAGTCTCCTTCTCTGGAGATATTTAAAACCTGCCTAGACATGTTCCTGTGCGATTTGGTCTAGGTGATCCTGCTACGGCAGGAGGATTGGACTGGGTGATCTTTTGAGATCACTTACAATCCCTAATGTTCTGTCATTCTGTTATTCTGTGTCAGTGTATCATTAGTTCAACTCCATACTATGTCCATTTTCTCTTCTTCCTGTATGATTAGCACAACCTTCAGAATCTTCCAGCACTACAGAACATCTTATTCTGTATAAGTGAATTATCCTTATCCAATGCTTCTGTCTCTTTGCTAGTCTTTGATTTAGGTTATTAAATCATACTTCTTCAGCTTGGAGACCACATAGCAAAGCCACAGGATATGCTTCACATTATTGCCTATTGGCTGTGCTTGAAGCTTGATATCATTTTACATAAATTCCTCACATTATTTTTAGTAAATTGCTTCTGTGTTATAGATGGGTTTTTATGGAGCTATATCTTAGAGCCAGCGGACTATTAAAAGTAAAAATGTTAAAGCGAATTGTCCACTTCAGCTGAAATGCTCTTTTATAGCTTATAGGTAATTTCTTTTAAATGGTGGTATTGGCAGAACAAGTCATCCTTCTAATAATGTAACTAAATTGTCCTGTGGTTAACTGAGTGTTTGATGCTTTCCAAATGTTTTGCCTTTTACCGCCTCACCTCTGGTCTGAAAAGGATATCTCAGAAGATGTATAGGGTTTCTGTCTACAGGATAATAGAACATTAGGGATTGGAAGGGATCTTGAATGATCGTCTAGTCCAATACCCCACAAATGGCAGGATCACCTACATCAAGTCACACAGGAATATCTCCAGGTGGGTTTTAAATGTCTACAGAGGAGGAGACTCCATAACCTCCCTGGGCAGCCTGTACCCGTGCTCTCTCACCCGCACCATGAAGAAGGTCTTCTCATATTGATGTGGAAACTCCTACTTTCCAGCTCACACCCATTGCCCCTTGTCCTACTACTGGATGCCACTGAGCAGAGCCTGGCTCCATCCTCGCGGCACCCACCCTTTCCATATTTGTAGACATTAATGAAGTCAGCTTTCAGTCTCCTTTTTTCCAAGCTAGAGAGACCCAGCTCCCTCAGCCTTTCCTCATCAGGAAGATGTTCCACTACCTTCATTATCTTTATGGATTTCTGCTGGACTCTCTCAAGCAGTTCCATGTCCTTCTGGAACTGAAGGGCCAAGAATTGGATACAGTATTCCAGCTGTGGTCTCAGCAGGGCAGAGTAGAGGGGGAGGAGAACTTTTCTTGATCTGTTAACCATCCGCCTTCTAATCCACCCCAGTAGATGCTGTTGGCCTTCTTGGTCACAAGGGCACATTGCTGGCTCATGGTCGTCCTGCTGTCCACGGGATCCCCAGACTCCTTTGTCCTACACAACCGAGAACCTGCCATCACACAATATGAGCAAAAACCAAATTCCCCGGACCTAAATCTGGAAGGAAAATACCTGACACTGTGTTAGACAGGGCAAGAAACAGGCCAAGCTGGACAAACAGTAACACCCCGGGAGTATTTGTTCAAATCCAATAGTCAGCCCTAAAATTACTGTTTTTGTGAAACTCTTCAGGAGCACAAACACTCGAACTCCAGCGCTCTATACATTCAAGTAGGAGGCTTACCTCAAACATTTACCCTGAGAAGGAATTCTGTATTTAGTGTTTTATTGGCCACACACAGCTCAAGCGAGCTTGTTTTTGTAAACATCCCAACTCCCAATGTACCATAGATGGGAAAGAAAGAATTAAGATCTGACGGAAATAAACTGCTTATAGTTAGACTCTGTGGCATTGGATCTGTTCTACAGCCAGCACAGATACTGACGTTTCAATAACTTTTGCTTCGAGATCCACTTCAGATTTCCCAGCAAGGTTGTTCCCATATTATCTAAGACCAAAAAAGGGCTGCACAAGCAGCCATAGTTCCGCTGACTATTCAGAGACAACAAGTGATCCTGCTGTGGCGGGCAGGATTGGACTAGGTCGTCTTTCAAGGTCCCTTCCAATCCCTAACGTTCTGTGATTCTGTGAACAGGAACATTTATCTAGGTATTCCTTCTTCCTCCATTTCCAGTGCTTCATTCTGGAAGCTTTCTGCCATACAGACCAGTGTGGTAACCAGAAAAAGAAAATATGAGGCTTCTGCTTTTCAGGCAAAATTACTGTCAGCAGGAACAGTAGTCAAAGAGATTGTTTGTTCAAATGCAAAATTTTGCTCATTCTACCAGCATTGTTTTGTATTTAATAATTTCTATGATCACCACCATAAAAAACGAATTGATGATGGAAATTCTTAATGAACTTGACTTAGCCTCTGTTATGGTCTCTAGGCGATATATAAAATCCACTTTTACCCTGAAAAAAACTTGTAAGACTTTATCAATTTCTCATAGAAATTCTGTATTATTTACCAGACAAATGTTGTTTGGGGGCTGTGGTAAGTTTTCAGAGAGTGCATGAAGAAAAAGAAGACGCATTCCCTTAAATAAATTCGCTGAGAGATGCATCTTGCTTCTAATAATAGAAGATTAACTTCTTAGGTCTATCACAGAAGTCTCAGATGAATGAGAATCCCGTTGATTTTGCATGCAAGGAAGAGCACTGGGTAGAACCCTTAAATGAGTTATGTGTCTTTAATCATAGGGGAAGCCCCAAAGGAGATGGAGATGAAAGAAAGACAGCAAAGAAATTTATACCAACACTGCCAGTTATTTTTGGGAGACAGACTAGGACTACAGTAAATCATACAAAGAAATGCTTTACTATGTCACAAAATATTTTTACAATATGGTGCATACATTTCACTGTCTTCTTCATTCAATAGGCCCAGTTCACCACCACCAAGCTCTAGGGTTCTATTTTAAGGATTTTGATGAATTAACAGTATCTTTTCCCTCACTCTTTCTCTCTGCAGCCTGGCAATGCAGATGTAAATTTTCTACACAAAGAACATTTAAAGAAGAGACTGTTCTCCAAACAGAAAGTGATTGATTTGATGCTGTTTGAATATATATCAAGGAAATAAACTCAGTTATTTGGCTATTTTTTTCCTTTATGTTGAATAAGCCTTGAGTCCCATTGCTTTTCTTCTTCATTGTTCTGCACGTCCGAAGTAATTTAAATATACTGTATGTATTTTCAGTTAGAATAGGGATTTATCAAACTGTATTGTTGTAGCTTTCAAATCTCTCTTTTGCTTCTCATTGACATAGAATGAAGGGCAATGGGTGTCAGCTGGAACATAGGAGATTCCACATTAATATGAGAAGAAACTTCTACGCAGTGAGGGGGACAGAGCACTGGGAAGGGGCTGCCCCAGGGAGGTTGTGGAATCACCTTCTCTAGAGACATTTAAAACCCACCTGGACATGTTCCTGTGTGACTTGGTCTAGTAGATCCTGCTCTGGGGGGGAATAGACTAGATGATCTTTCGAGGTCCCTTCTAATCCCTAATGTTCTGTGATGCTGTGGTTGTTACAATCAGCATATTATAAGGTAACTTTTCCCTTCTTAAGACTGAACAAAGAAACAGAAAGATAGAAATATTGTTATTTTCATGATACAAACAGACCAAAATTTCAGTTCCTCAGTTTCCTCAGCTTGGGGATTTTATACCTTTAAAGAAGAAAGCACCTAAACTGCTTAAGGAAAGATCTGAGTATCCATCCTGACTTTGAGTGTCTTTGGCAAATGTCTAGAAAAACAAGGTGTGACAACTCCAGAGGAAACACTCCATAACAAAGCTTGCAAAGGATGCATTTGAAACTTGAGCATCCTGTTAACGACAAGATATTGTGCAGAAAGGAAGTACTGGCACTGGAAGAAATAAGCAAGAAATTATAAGTAAGCTTTATATTACAGCAATATTAGGTATTTTAAGGTCTAATCATAGCAAAAACTCGCCATTATATGTACAGAAAAATGATGTGCAAGAGTTCCTTGTTCCACCTGATCTGTGCAAGAACCAGAATGTCATTTTTGAAGGAATGAATTTTATGTAATGATTGCCACCCTTCAATGCCATTTCACAACGTGCTGGGCCTGGCTGGGATGGAGTTCACTTCTCTCATAGCAGCCCATATGGTACTGTGCTTCGCATTTGGGGCTAAACCAGACTTGATAACACACTCTAGTTTTGGTTGTTGCTGATCAGTGCTGGCACGGCATCAAGGCTTTTTCTCTTCCCCTCCAAAGAGAGAAGGTTGAAGGTGGGCAAGAGGTTAGGAGGCAACAGAACCAGGACAGTTGACCCCAACTGACTGGAGGTACCCCGTACCATATGGTGGTGTGCTTAGAAGTAAAAACTCAGGGAAAGAAGGAGAAAAGGGATAGATGCTTGTGGTAATAATCTTCCAAAGTAGCTGCTATGCATGTTGAGTACCTGCTTTTCTGGAAATGACCCAATAGGAAGCAGTGGATGAATTCACCTTGTTGCTTTGCTTAGCTTTTCTTTGCTAATGAAACTGTAGTTATTTAGATCCATGAGTCTTCTCATCTTCCTTCTGTTGTTTACCCATCCCATCAGAGACAAGACTGAGCAAAAGGTGGGTGGATGTTTGGCTGTTGACTAAGGTAAACCCACCACACAGAAAGATGTGATTTCGTATTACAATTCCAGTTGTCCTGTCTGCCCATCTTGGTCAGTGGGGAATTAATTAATATCAATATTAATAAGTACGACTGCATGAACAGTGCTGCTTTTCTGTCCCAGTGTCTACACAACACTCAAAGTAAGCTTGTGAGGCATTAAAGCAAGTCTAAGCCAGAGCCTTTCTGCACACCAATCCTCAATAATGACTGTAAAGATCAAGTGTTATCACCTGTAGAAGCAGCCACTGTCTGCACAAACACACTGTTAACTGCAGGAAGTGCAGTTAGTCAGAAGGGACTGGGCTGAAAAATAAGACCACTGAGTGGATTAGTTCTGTTCTAACTCAAACCAGGACAGGGAAGGATCATCCTTGGGATCTGTCTTCTCATTGACTGAAATGGAAGTTTGGGCAAATTGTTTGCATTAGATCCTTAAACTGTTAAAGTGAAGTGAGGTGGAGGCTAAACTCCCAACATAAAAAGCTTATTGATTTCTGGCAACAACTGAACTGAACTGAACCGTGTGGAGTGTCTTTTTACCCCTAAGTTTTGCGCTTATGGTCTGGTGCTGATCTCTGCAACCTGATTAGATCAGGAAGCCTGTTTTGCTCACTTTGCAGCCAGCAGCTGGAAAGATGGACAGGAAATTATCTGTAAAGGATTACATGTAGCATCTCGGATGCTACCTGTACCTGGCTCAGGGAGGAAATTGACTATAAACAACTAGTGTATGGGGGGAAAAAAGGAGGGGAGTTGTCCTAAGTTGGAACTGTTTTGTCCTCTGCAGATCTGGAAGTACAGCTAAAATCACAGCATAAACAGAGAGAGATGCCATCAAAAGAAAAAGGTATCTTTAATAAATGTATATATTTGATTTAAGTATTGAGATTTGGAAAGGACCTATTTTCCTACTTCCTGGACAATAACGGAAACACTCAAGTCTTTAAGTTGAAATAAATTATAATTACAGATAAAACCCAAACATAAATCTATCAGTATTTTCCTTCTTGTATTCTGTAAAACTGAATGACAATAGTGATACAAATAACAAAGGAAAAACTTTGAAAGGGTCCCAGTACCCTAAATAATTTCACAAGCACCAGTGAACTAAACCACGCAGCCCAGCTGTCAGTTTGGAGAATGTCATTGCTGTTTTGCTGAGGAGAAATCTGTGTTTGCCTAAGGAAATTCCATAGCTCTTCTAGTTTAGAACAAACATGCTGTGACTACAATTCTGTGCTTATCTTCAGAAGCACTTTACAAGATTAAATGTTGTTTTCCATTTTTCTTCTCACTCTGTGTGAGATTTTTTTTCATTAATTATTCATTAAAAAGAAAAAAAAGTTGCTACTCTATTAAGTTATTATCACTCATAGTTTCTCCTAACTAATTATTGTAGAATATTGTTGTGTTAACTATACACTGTTGTGGAAATCTTTCGTTCTGATACTTCATCTATTAATTGTCCTGATTTGAGTGATTAGGGGTGTAAGAATAGAGCAAAATAAGAAATAGATCATAATTATTATGTGGTTGTAATATTGTATGATAAAATATAATTTATCTTATGAACTAGTAAACCAGATACAAGATATTCACTACTAGAGTTAAAAAATGTTTTAGGAACTATCTTTATCATGGTACTGTTGTTCTGGAGCTCTCCCAACCTTTAACTTTGTGTCATGCCAAAATTTTGTGTGAATATCCAGCTCCTTCAGATTTACTACTGCAAGTGGACCTTGTGGATAACATTTACTTTTTATTAGTTTTACTAAATGACAGAAAAATTAGTGAGGAATTTTCTACGCAGATTAGGAGAACCAAGTCATAATATACAGAGAACAAGTTCCATATGAAGAAATACTGAAGTATTCACTTTTTGGAGAAGAAAATCCTTTTCCAGTTCCATTCGCCTGCTTGCTGCAATCAACCCCATTAACTCTGCAATGAGCTGTTGCAATAGCACTGCAATTGAGAAGTGCATTACAGGAGGCTAATTGGGTTGCTGACATACAGTGCTTGTTCCATTCTTTTGAATAATAAGGTTTCATGAACAATGAAGCTTCGAACTTTTGCATACAAAAGCAACTTAGTGAAGTCTGCAAGTGAAGGCAAAGAACTGTGAGCAAGTATTACAAGGGAATTACTCTGGTCACATCAGGAATCACAGTCATGAAGCTGGCAACGGAGAACACCGCTGTTCATGTGTCAGTCTCAGCCTGCCCATAGGTAACAGAGTGGGGAAAAAACAATCTTAGTGAAAGATTAAATTTATCTATTTTCCACTACAAAAATTGGATGTCCCTTCAAATCTAATACAATGATGGACCAATTCGATTTTACCAATACTTTTAGATCGTAGGTCTAAAACTAAAACTGTTTAAAAGTAAAACAGACCTCTTAGGTTTGTCTGATTGCTTTTTTGTGTGTGTGTGTGTGTGTGTGTGTTTGGAAGTGTTGTTTGGTTTGGTGGGTTTGTTTTTTAAACAGTATTTCCTCAGGCATTTCTAGAGGGTAGAAACTGGAAACTCAAAACAGTCAACAAATCCAAACTTCACTCACTTTTTCTAGTCACCTAGTTCACTTTGGAGTGAAACTAAACCAAAATCATGTGCCACTACTGTTTTCTTATTCATAATTAGAAGGAAAAGCCAAAGGATGTGTTCTTGTATTGGGAACCTTCTTTTCTAGGTCCCTGTGACCTGAGACTTGATTCCACCCCATCATACAGGCCATTAATAAAGACATTAAACCTTTCTAGTCTCTGAATCGATGCTACTAATAACAACTCATGAGCTGAATTTTGTAGCAGAGAGAAGATAATAAGATGAGGAAGAAGACATGACTTGTCAAATGGTTGCTACCAGAAGGTACCTGTGTGGGGAGGCAATGATTGTACCTTGTTCTTTTGAAACGAAAATGAAGAAATGGGTGATGAAAGTTGCACTGAACATCAAAACTGAAGAACTCCTCAAGCTTAAAACAGGATTCTTGTGAAGGTCTTCATCTGATCATCGTCTGTCAAGCTGTGACATTGTTAAAATTAATTTAAGCTGTATCCTAATGAACCACCACTAGCAAAATATGTGATTACAGAGTCCTGTGTTAAGGTTTAACGTGAAAAATCTGATTGGTTCTGTGGGGTTTGATAAAGAATCAAGTTTTGTCATTTTAAATTCAAATAATACCATTTAAGCGTAGTTTTTTTAATGTTACATAAGTTAAGAAGACCACTGCAATCCACCAAGGTATTTTCCCTGCTGTTTAAGGTATTATGAAGCTGTCTTGCCTAATGTTAGGTTTTTTGAAGTTCTAACATACAGAATAGCAAATTTAATCTTAAAACTTTGCCAGAACCATGCCCAGCTGCATCTGAGATCTATTCTGTAATCTTTGTACAAGTGCTTTGCTGCAGCTTCAACCCACTTTCATTTCATTGCTTGGAATTTAAACGAAAGAAAACTTAGGTACTAAATCTGATCAAAGCCACAAACACCAGAATGGAAACAGAAAGGATTTAAGTATTTGTTTTCCATTAGAATATAATTTTCAGCAATCAGGACATGATACCGTTATCATAGATGCTGTAAAAAAAAGCAGTAGAAAAGCGCTGTTCACACTCAAGCAGTAATAGTTGGCAAATAATATGAATCATATGTGACAATTCCTTTCCTGTCTAATGAGATTACTAGTTCCCTGGCCAAGTACCTCAGTGTGCTGTTGCCAAAGAAATAGATCTATGCACAAACAGGTGTAGGAAACCAGTCTGATGATCACTTCTGCACGTCAGTTCTGAACCGGTGAGTTTGTACTTGACAGAAAGCAACAAAACAACTAATTAATTGTGACATCTTTCTGTTATTGCAGCCCTGGACTGTTTAGGAACAGACTCCTCTATTTCTACAGTTGGCATCGCTTGCCGACCCCACAAGCAGGGACAGAACTCAAAGTGTTTAAAAAGTGTGTTTAATACTCTGCTGTTAATTTTGTTTTCTCCTTTCTTTCCAAAGATCTGGAATTATTAAAGGAGAGTCACCTAAAATCTAGTACCTTGTTGGTCTGTAATGAATCTCAGTGACTGGGAACTGTGAGCTGCTGCACAAATAGGTCTGTATTTAATAACTTAAGAACAAAACATGCAGTTGTAGAAAGGAGAGGAAAAGTGAGTAAACCAGACTTTAATTACCAGAATTTTAAAATCAGATATCAAAGCTTTTTCCTTTTCAGTAAATCACTGAACAGTCACAGTTATGAGGATAAAGAGGTGACTGATTTCCTTTGGATGGATGAGAATCCAGTGTTTGAGTCACCGAACAGCTTTTTAGAATCATAGGGAAGGAGCTGGACATAGATCACAGAATCACAGAACATTAGGTATTGAAAGTGATCTTGAAAGATCATCTAGTCCAACCCCCAGGCCAGAGCAAGATCCTGTAGATGAAGTCGCACAGGATGACATCCAGGTGGGTTTTAAATGTCTGCAGAAGAGACTTCACAACCTCCTTGGGCAGCCTGTTCCACTGCTTGATCTCATCTTAATTTACGATATACAGTTAATTGTACTTAGTTAACAATAATATTTAGTTACAAATACAAATACATCCAACCCAGCCCAAATTTGGGGTGTAAACTGATTGTATGTGGTTAGTAGAACCATGGGAAAGATAAGGCTTTTTGTACTTTGTGAGAAATGTGTGTTGGAGCACAGTGCTTGTTTGTTCTGTAATCCCAAAGTTTCTTGTGGAAAACATGTCCCTGATTTAAAGGTGATTCATCACAGTTTATGTGGAAGTTCTTTTTGCACTGCAAAGGTATTATTTTACATTTCAGGACATAAACTTTAATTACCAATATTAACAAGGGTAGCAGAAATCTAACAATTATTTACAACTTTGCGTTTTTAAAATGAGTGTCTAAAAGTCCTCTTGTGAACAAAAGAGTAGCAGTGCAATAAAGGTTACATGACTCCCCATTTCAAGTTTATTACTTCGATAATTCTAAGTTATACAACTCAACAACACATTAAATCAAGTGTAAGGGTTGGTTTGTTTGTTGTTCTATTTTTTTTAGTTCAGCAATTTAAGAAAGTGGCCATTTATTTGATGTATAAAGTGCTGGTTTCATCCAGCATCACACGGATCTTTTCATTACTTTATTATCAAAATGATTTTGCACAGGTCATGTTGGCTACTCAGACTTGCTCACAGACTTGTAATTTTCCTCTCAAATCCTCCAGAGAGTTGTGTTTTGCCATCTATGCTAGTAATAATTATTCTGCAACTAAAATCCTCATCATTCCTTATTACCTCATATAGCCCCTCTCTCTCCCAACAATGAAAGAGCTATAAAGGGAGGTTCCACACCACAAACACACTAGAGCCTTCACAGCACCTCAGACAAACTGCTTAGCTTGCTTATAGAATATGGGGGTAGAGGGGCCTATGGTGAATCATGGGAGCAAATCTAAACCACTGCTGCATAAATCAGAAGCACTAGCGAGTTTGGAAGTAATGAGACTAATGTCTTGAAACAATGATGTCAGCGGGTTATTTCTTGGAATCACAGAATCATAGAGGGACCTCAAAAGATCATCTAGTCCAATCCCCCTGCAACAGCAGGATCACCTACATCAAGTCACACAGGAACACATTCAGATGGGTTTTAGACATCTGCAGAGAAGGAGATTCCACAACCTCACTGGGCAGCCCCTTCCAGTGCTCTGCCACCCTCACTGGGAAGAAGCTCCTTCTCAGATTGATGTGGAACCTTCTCTGTTCCAGTTGACACCCATTGCCCCTCATCATATCACTAGATGACATTGAGAAGAGCCCAGCTCCATCCTCCTGACACCCAAATATTTATAGACATTTATAGACATTTATAGACATTAATGAAGTCAGCCCTCAGTCTCCTCTTTTCCAAGCTAAAGACACCCTGGGCTATGAGTTTGGTCAAGCACGACTTTCCCTTTGTAAAGCCATGCTGACTGTCCCTAATGACCCTCCTGTCCTTGACGTGCCTGGAGACAGCCTCTAGACCAAATTCTTCCATCACCTTTCTTGGATTTACCACACAGAGTAGTTAGGAAAGAAAATTGCTTAGGTAGATTGCTGGAAAGGTAAAAAATGAGCAGTTGAACCCCAAGTGGATTCTGATAGCATTAGGGAATTCTGGAAATGGTTGTTTACAGAGCAGATTGTTGTGGCAGTTTTGTCATCCCCATGAGATCATCTCTGATTTCTATTTTTCAGACAGAATTTCCACCAACTCTGACACAAGTGCACGAAGGGGAAGGACTGGGACCTACGTGTACCACATACATGCTACAGCAAATAGCCTTCTGAGTCAAGGTTGAAAAAATTAATCACTTCCGAAGCTGACTGCTGAGGACATTCACTATTGTTTATCAATGATTTATGAAGACAGCTCCTGGGTGACAATGAAGATCTTGCTTTAGATAACATCTGAATGCACACAATGTGATATGGTCCTATTATTACTACTGTTTCCAGTGATGTTCTTCTTACCTGTGTAATAAAAAGGTAGCCAGTTATCCATCTACATCTGTACAAGATAGCAAAGCAAAGGCATCACAAATCCCTCTTCATATTTTTAATATTATCATTAATCTGATAATTAACAGCAGCTGTGCTGATGGGTTTTGTGCGATGACTCCTGTCTTTATGAGTTACGCTGGGGCCAGCAATTCATTCATCATAAGGTAAATGATGACAGCTTTGAGAAGGCATTAGTCCCATTAGGGCTAGAAGAAAAGCTTGTTATGTTGTATGAACCTGAAAGAAAATTCAGCTTTGATTTATACCACGACAGAACGGTATAATTGCATGGCCTTTACCTTTAGTATCTGCCTTTGAATAGGAAGTGGTGCCATAATGTCCTTCATGCTGTCTACACAGACTGACTTGGTAGCTATCTGCATGCCTATGGCTCAGTTTCAGGTGATGCTTTCAGTGTTAACATGTGAAATAGAAATGTTTAATTTAGCATTAGCCATTTTAAGACCGGTTAGATTTCATTTTCCTATTACACTCTGTAGTGGTACTCTCTCCTTTCCAGTTAACCAGATTCCATCCCTCTCAGTCAGCTGAAATTCTCCCTTTCTATTAATCAAGATAATTGAGTTTATTATTCAAAATAATTAAGTGGGTTTGGGAAAACGAACTTTTGTTCTGCTGTTGGTAATATATTTGAAATAATATTGTTGGTAGTATATTTGAAATAATGTAAATACATTAAATAATCTAGGTTCCAGCTCTTTGAGAAAAGACTTAGACAGATTTCTCTAACTCTTTTTACTTTCCAAAGTGCAAACTTCAGAAACTCTCTTAACTTCTAGGCCACATTCCTGTATTTGGAAAATGAAAATGTCATTAGTTATCAAATAGATATAACTGTGTAGTGTGAAAGAAGAACTGAGATCAGCAGTGTTTGGGGCATTATCATCTGCCAACGTATTAGAATATAGGCTGTTCACAGGAGGATGGTGCAAATCCTGATTCAGGTGAGTTCACGCTTTTTCATGCAAACTTAGATCATATTTCCAAGCATTCTGATTCGTATTTATGATTAACTTTCAGCTTTCAGAAAGTCTTTAGAAACTGAAACATATGATACCATCTACTTCTGACACACAGAAAAAGCAGATGAGTAATTATGCAAAATGTCTGCAAGTTGTCTTTCAAAAGTTTTCTATGTATTGCTGATAAACTGTCAAATATAAGATGGATAACTGTGATCCAATCAAGTGTGCAGATCTCAGCTTCCAATATGTTCTCTTTCAGAAATCATCAGCAGGTATTTTGGTATGGGATTTGTTTTGGTTTATTTTTTATCTTATTTTGAAATTTCTGGAGATATGACCCCATTTCCCAGTCTCTAATGAAATTAACTACTAGCACAAGTCATGAAGCATGGTGAATGGGAAAGATGAAAGGGGAGAATTGAGTGGGACTTCTAGAAGATGCAGAAAAATGGTCTTAAACTTTCTTTTAATCTACTTTTAAGATGTTACCTTCTTAAGGTTCCACATAAATACGAGAAGGAGTCTTTCATGGTGGAATTTCTTCACGGTGAGGGTGACTGAAATGGTGAAATGGTCTGCTCAGGGACGTTCTGGAGTCTCTTTCTCTGGAGACATTTAAAACCTGCCTTGACATGTTGCTGTGCAGCTTGATCTAGGTGATCCTTCTGTGGTGGGGGGATTGGACTAGATAATCTTTCAAGGTCCCTTCCAATCCCTAATTTTCTGTGATTCTGTGATTAAGTCTTCCTGACAGAAATGATGTGAGAAAAGTCCATTAAACTACTTNCTGCCTTGACATGTTGCTGTGCAGCTTGATCTAGGTGATCCTTCTGTGGTGGGGGGATTGGACTAGATAATCTTTCAAGGTCCCTTCCAATCCCTAATTTTCTGTGATTCTGTGATTAAGTCTTCCTGACAGAAATGATGTGAGAAAAGTCCATTAAACTACTTCTGTAATACGTATTTCATTTTTTGAATGAATACATTAATGTACAAACATTTACTCTTACGCTTATCACAGAATCATAGAATCACAGAATCATTAGGGATTGGAAGGGACCTCAAAAGATCATNACAGGTCCTTGGGAAATGAAATATTTCCAGAAAAAGTACACAGGAAACATCGAGGTGCTGGAGTGAGTGCAGAGGAAGGCAATGAAGCTAGTGAAGGGCCTGGATCACAAATCTTATGAGGAGAGATAGAGAGATTTGGGGCTGTTTAGTTTGAGGAAGAGGAGGCTGAAGGGAGACTTCATTGCTCTCTACAATTATCTGAAAGGACATTGCAGAGATGTTGGTGCCGGCCTCTGTTAGTGACAGAACCAGAGGGAAGGGCTTCAAGCTTCAACACAGTAGGTTTAGGTTAGTCATCAAGAAGAAATTGTTCCCAGAGAGAGTGGTCAGGCACTGGAATGGGCTTACCAGGCTGGTGGTTGAGTCACCATGCCTGACTGTGTTTAAAAGTCACTCAGATGCAATGTTGGGGCATCTGGTTTAGGGGTGAACTTGTAGAGTAGGGTTGATGGTTGGACTTGATGATCCCAAAGGTCTTTTCAAACTTGAGTACTTCTATAATTCTATGATTCTAAATGTGTACATAAATGCTTAATTCCCAAATGAACCTTGTCCTGTGTGTCCCAGCTGCAAAATCGGTTAAGGCAATGCTCTTCTTTAAATTATCATTCTTATGTAATTCTAATGCCATATTTGCTGGCAGATAGCTATGAGGTGTATACTGTTAAGCAGCTCCATTCAAGTCTTGAAGTTACACTAAGAAGTTTCATCAAACATGAAATAATACTATGAATTAGTATTATTTGGTGAAATAGTTACACAGTGACAAGTGAAGAAAGTGTTGAACACATAGGTTAAACTAGTCTGGAGTTGTGAACTCCTTCATCTCACAGGAGTTCTCCACCAGTTGTGGCAAGCGAGGAAAGGGAGCCAGGTTCTGCATAGAGAGCTCAGTTAAATTTTTAAACAGCAACAACCTAAATATCAGCATGCTTGAGGAATGATGCTTAGCACAAAGAATACGCTTCTGCCTTTAGGTAATTCAGTAGTATGGACTCAGTTGGCATAGTAAGCCCAGTCCCAAACGAGGGCTGCAAGAAAATTAGACCTTCTGCAGCGGAGGGACAAGGAAGTATGAAACCACTAAGACATGAAAATGAAAAACCCTTTGGTAATGTTTTTGGATTCCTCCTCCCTGGCCGCAGATCAGTAAATCCTCAAGCTGAGAGCTTAAGATTCAGAAACAATTTTGGCATTTATACGACTATCAGTCAGGCAGGCAGGCAATAGTAATTTTGGAAGAGGTTATAAATATCACATTTCCTTCCTTAAACCAATCTCGTATAACAATTTCTATGTTCCTATAACCTTTAGATTGTCCTTGTATCTGTCGGAGGAAACAATAGCAGGAAAAACAACCTTAATTCTAATGTCTTTAAAATCTGATTGGGTTATTCTGAGAAAATGACTTTTCTAAATCTAACTAACTGCTTTATACTAGTGTTATAGTTACTGGAGAAATTAAACTTTCAGTGAGACATAAGACTCCTGTCTGCTAGTTTCATTGGTGATTTATATTAACCATAAGGTATAAACCTCTTGGACAACCCGGCTCTGCAGAAGTGGTCAGGTGAAGTATGTTGAGGAGTTGAAATTTGGTAACTTTTTGCAGTATGTCTCTAAGGGCAGCCTTGTAACCACAAACTATGGCAATTCTGGTGTTCGAGAGGCGAGAGGTTCGGGGTTACCTGGGACAGGAGAGTTTGGGATAATTGCTTGCAGTTCTCAGGATTGTGACATTTGATGTCAATCTACATCTTATTTCCCAAAGCCATGGGTAACATTGAAAATATGTGAAAACTTGAGATGAAACCATTGCAACTAAGCTTTTGTCATTGTCTGAAGACACTTGGCCCTATCAAGCAGCCTGGATTGAGCTGGAGCTCTTCCAAAACTACCTTCACAAACCAGTTTCCAGCAGTTATTTGTGGCTTTCAAGATTTCTAGGTATTCAATACTGTATCAAGTATGCACACCTACAGACAAACGGGGAGTCTAGAAACTTTAGGAAGTACAGCTGAAATAAGTTTTGAAGTCAGAGTGAGCAGCATCAATTTATTTTCAGACTTTCTAAACTTGAAAAAAAAAGTTTTAAACCATAAACTTTTCAAAGTGAATTGAATGCAAATGTTTTCCTTAATGGATAAAAATCTTTTTGGGGTTTTTTTTTTTTCCCCCCAAGTCCAAATTTTATCATAATTCTTGAAAGGAAAGTGTTTATTCTGATGAACTTGTATTTTCAGCAAGTTTTACTTTTTTGGTTTGTGTTTGCAAGGATTGGATGTATTATGTCTTCGTGGTGGTATTTCCTCTGCTGAAGTGATGTCTTGCTCTTGGCTATTTTTAATTCTCTGTTTTGGTATGTAGGTAGTGCCTACTTTCATCTCTTTGTGGGTAAGATCACACACATATTTAATGAGGGTTCAACAAAGCCCCAGCTATGATGAAAAAGTGTCCTGTTGTCATCAAACTGTCAGGTCTCCATGTGATTTCCAAATTATAGTAAATATATACAGCAACATCAATCACATCAGTGAACTAGGGCTATGTGTCAGCATTTGGACTCATCAGGATTTTAACCACAGTACAGCATCAGCACCAACATTCCACAAATATTACATCTCCTGTCCTACCTGTGCAGAGTTCGGAGTACTTCTGAATTACTACAGAACTTTTCTTTATTGATGTAGTCCAATACTTCAGTGTTTCCTGGTCAAAAGTGGTAAAGTTTGGACCCTACTGGCTGAAAAAATGGTCTGTATTTGTTCATCAATTGTGCCACACCCAAACCATGGATGGCCTTGTGATGCCTGAAAGGCAACACCATCGCCTAGTATAGCATTGCTGTCAACATTTATGATCATACTTGACCATCTCATAGAATTTCTACACAAAATAGAAGTCTGAATTGTAATGAAGCAGTTATGAGAATTCACAGGGAGGCAAACAGAAGAACCTTTAGGTGTCACTAAATCAAATATTTTCTATTTAGTTGATTTTAGATGTATCACAGAACATTAGGGATTGGAAGGGACATCAAAAGATCATGCAGTCCAAACCCCCTGCCACAGCAGGATCACCTAGGTCAAGTTGCACAGGAACATGGCCAGGCAGGTTTTAAACGTCCCCAGAGACTCCACAATGCCCCTGGGCAGCCGCTTTCAGTGCTCCATCACCCTCACTGTGAAGAAGTTCCTCCTCATATTGATGTGGAACCTCCTATGTTCCAGCTCACACTCATTGCCCCTTGTACTTTCATTAGATGTTTTGAACTTGGGAATTTAAATAAACCAATTTACAAATCTTTTGACATTGACCTTCTGTTCTTTGTGAATCAAAACTATTATAGCTTGTGGAGACATCCCTAATTCTGATAATTCAAGATCAGTCTGCCCTGGGTCACAAAAGAAATTGTGATTTAGAAGGTTAGCTGGGTAATTGGCTTGGTTCAGACAGCAATGTTGATCCTCGTTTTGCTTCCACAGGCATTAACAGATATGCTAAGATACTTAACACTGATCCACAGAATTTCTCATATATTCAAATAGTCTCTGAAGTGGCATATTGCCTCCCTTTTTCATACCCTTCACATTTGGGTGATGTAGCATGGGGAATGGAAATTGTAGATCTATTACTATCTGCTGCAGGTGCTTCTCTTTTACTTCCTTACTGTCATTGTCCCATTCTTTTTCTTTGCTCTGGTTGTTTTTCAGAAGGGTCCAAGGCATTTTCCCACAATTTTCCTTCTACATTCCATCATTGTGATATCACCATTTTTAACTAGTCAAGCACCTACAGATTGCTACATGAATCCATTAAGAGCAACCCCAAAGTTTTGGAGAAAAAGTATATTTTTCCTCCACACATCATGAGAAAATCATATGGCTTTCAAGAAATTGTTGCAAGGATCTGAGTCACCTGGACTGAAAGTCTTCATCTACACAAGTTTCTGCTTTCTAAAGAACTTAAACAAATACAAATGTTGTCTGTCATAATAACAATAAGATTCCACAGGCCTCGCCCTCCATTTGAGGAACCATGTTTTACACCTTAACGTTTCGTTTTCTAGTGACTGCGGTCCTGAAGGTTGAACACTATTTTATTTCCCTGCAGATAAGTAAGAGTATCTTGCTTTGCATTTGGTTTTACTGCCTTGTTTTAAGTTGCATTGACATTATTCGCTGCTTTGTCTCTTAAATTTAATTGTGACTATATTTCTTTGACTCATGCAGCCAACCAGATCCTGGGGGCCCCACTTCTATAACAGAGTCAAGAGTCCTAATGCAACTCCTGATATTTACAAAGACAGCACAAAGTCTTGCTTCCCTAAACATGAGAGAATACCCGGCTGATGACACTTTTCTTGCCTGCAGCCTCAATGGCATTTCAGACCCTGACCTAAAGGATTTCTTTTGAACCTGTTCTCAGGGCTGCATCTCATTATTCTCAAGGTCACTGCTCCCGTGTCTACCTGTGACCTGTTGTGCTCTTTCTCTCTGGATTCTGAACCCACTTGGATTTTTCACTTAGAGCCAGCTCTTGAAAGAGTTGCTGACCAATTGCACAACCTTTCTAATTATACTTGGGATTATCTTTTGAAGAGTGAGTTTCAAGATCTCCTTTTTCTACATTTTAGCACAAAAACAAAGTTTTTGAATTAACTGCTTTTAGTGCAATGCAATCAGCACAAGAACTTAAACTTCTGATACCTATGTGTTTTAACCACAGCTCTCACAGAGCAGCAATTTCTTTCTGTGGCTTTCCCAAGAGGAAGAGCTTCAGGAGGAATAATTATACAGAGTCATGTTTCTGCAGCTCAATGAAAACCCTTGCAGCTGCTGTGCTGAGTTGCAGAACATCAGGCAAGGAATGCAAGTTATGTTGTGCAACACACAGAGAAGTCACACTGGACTCCTGGTATACCTGAACAACGATTGCAGAGGATCATGCAGAAAAATCATGGAACATCTCCCTGATGAGGAAAGGCTGAGGGAGCTGGGTCCCTTTAACTTGGAAAAAAGGAAACTGAGGGGTGACCTCATTAATGTTGATAAATATGTGAAGAGTGGGTGTCAGGAGGATGGAGACAGGTTCTTCTCAGTGGCATCCTATGGTAGGACAAGGGGCAATGGGTGAAAGCTGGAACATAGGAGGTTCCACATCAATATGAGAAGGAACTTCTTCATGGTGAGGGTGATGGAGCCCTGGAAAGGGCTACCCAGGGGGGTTATGGAGTCTCCTTCTCTGCAGACATTTAAAACCTTCCTGGCCATGTTCCTGTGTGACTGGATGTAGGTGATCCTGCTGTGGCAGGGGGATTGGACTCGATGATCTTTCAAAGTTTTTTTCCAACCCATAATGTTCTGTGATTCTGTGAAAAAAACAGCTTTCAACAGTGTGACAGGAGTGGTAGAAGATCCTTCCCTGGAAACATTCCAGGTCAGGTTGGATGGGGCTCTGAGCAGCCTGATCTAGTTCAAGATCTTCCCTTCCAACCCCTAACATCCTATGATCCTGTGATGATCTTCTTGCTCAGTGCTGGGATGGTTGGACTAGATGAACTTGAAAGGCTCTTCCAACACAAACCATTCTATAATTTCATCACGAGTAACTGTAGGTCAACTCCAACTAGGGATTCTGAGAAGCTGTGCCCTAATTTATAGTACTGAATGAGGATCCAAATGAAATAGGTTGCAAAATGTGACAGGCTGCTTTAAGCATTTGCATGCTTCTTGACTTATAATTAAAGACTGATGGTCTTTATTGGTTGTTTATTGGCTTTATTATTGCACAACCTTTGTTATCTTTCTGGAGTATATGGAGTTGCCATTCATATAGCACCTACTGCTGCTGAACTTGAATGTTGACTGTACTTCTTGTTTATGAAGAACAAAACCAGAGATTGTAAAGCCAGCAATACAAATACAGAGTATTTTATTCTGTCATTATTTGTTCCAGCATTTTAGAAGCACCATGCACACACAAACAGGCACACCTATGTGTCTTATCTGTGACTAATTTCACTTTATGCTTTTAAGTTTCCAGTTTTCTTTTTTAGTTTTAGTGATTGATCAGCTGGAAACGCACGAAAAGAATAGCCCGCAAGGAGAGCCAGACATGAAAACAAACTGTGCTTGAAAGTACTGTCCCAGTTTGAGATAGAACAGAACTAATTCTTTTCAGTGATTTTACCTTTCAGCTCAGTCTCTTCCAAGCCACTGCATTTTCTGAAGTTAACAGCATTTTTCTGCAGACAGTGTCTGCTTCTAAAAGTAATACTGGTTGATGTTTACAGTCATTATCAAGAATTGGGGTGCAAAAAGGCTACTTCTTGTACTCCTGTGCAGCCCAAGGTATATATTATATCTATTTCTATATATTACATTTAATTATGATGGTTGAGTCACCATCCCTGGATGTGTTTGAAAGTCACTTAGATGCAGTGTTTAGGGTATCTGGCTTACAGGTGAATTTGTGTAGTAGAGTTGATGGTTGGACTCAATGATCCCAAGGGTCTTTTCCAACCTGAATTATTCTATGATTCTATGCTATTGTTATATTGTTATTACTGTCATTAAAAAAATCTTAGTGGTTTTTTTTCCACATCTATTAATTTGTCTCCTTTATTTCCTTTTTCTTCCCCTTTGGGAAGGTAGTGGGATTCATAGAAAATATTTGTCACTCATCTGGTGGCCGGTGTAGCACCAACTCATGAAACGTACACATGAAATCCATTGGAATGAAGGGAGATGGTGTTCCCACGCTTGGATTTCAGCCCTGCAAAGCTGAAAATGTTGAGATAACAGCCAGAAAACGAAGAGCATATGGTTCTTTTTGTGTTTTGCTGTGTTTTTTTTCCCTCCAGTATAAATGTCTGGTAGCTGGTATTGTGATTAGGATTGATAAACAGAATAAAGTAAAGAAAATGAGCATGGACAATGGGAAGATGCATATATATTGAGCAGCAGGACAGTGACTGTAGTTCAGTGACCTTTGTCTTGTCTCCGTGCAATATTTCTAATAAATTGCTCTGAATTTATGAATTTATTTATGACCACTTTCCAGGAAAATAACAATATTACCGTTGGGTCCCAAATGGCTCTTGCAGTAATAATGTCATGGTGAACCTATTAATGGAATTACTGTGCCAGAAAGGCACCTCACAAGCTAAGGACAGTCTGTGGTACAAGACCTGAAACTAGCTTGTGATCCATCTTGGCAAATCTACCATATCTGCAAGCTGTTACTTTCAACTAAAAGTTATGCCACACTGCAGACTGATAGTTTCACTAATATCTACAGCCTGGAAAAACTCTGGGAAAACCAGGGGGCAATTGCAGAGATTCATCTCCTTAGCTCAACTACCACAGTGCTTGATGACCTCTAGGTCTAGTGAGATGTACATGAGCAGGTCCAGTGGAAGGCTATCAAGGGGATTTAACTGGAGATTCTGACATATGAAAAGAATCTATGGCTGCTCAGACTGGAGTAGGGAAGACTCTCATTAATACTTATAAGTACTTGTGGGCTGATGGGACATAAAGATGGTAGAGACAGACTTTTCTAGGTGTTACACAGTGACAGGGCAAGAGGCAAAGGACACAGACTGCCTTTTTATAAGTAAAAAGAAACAATTTTACTCTAAGGGAGATTGAACACTGAAAGGTTGCCCAGAGGTGCTGTAGCATCTCCATTCCTGCCCACCTGATTGGACATAGTCCTGAGCAACCTGCTCTAGATGACTTTGAGAAAAGAGGTCAGACTAGATGTCCAGAGATGCTTTCCAACCTCAACTATCCTGCATTTTTGTGGTGCTGCAAGGGGATTAGAGTAAAAGGAAATAGAAAACCCAGGGATTCTGCCACTAGTTTAGAGAAGATGTGGATATATTAGGGAACCATGTACAGAGATGAAGGTTTCTGGAAAGTCAACAGAGAAAGGAAAAATTAGTAAGGACAGGTGAAAGTAAATACAGGGTATAGAACATAAATAGGGGTCTAGAAAGTAAATACAGGGGTCTAAAGGTCTAGACTACAGGGGACAGAGTAAAGGTATTGTGCATACAGATAACCTGAGAAACTGAGGGGGTACTTGCAGTTTTAGACATGACAAAAGGAGCTGGCAATGTTATTCTCTTCTTAAAAAGGAGATGTGCAGGAAGGGATCATATAGTTGTCTCATAGGTTCCAGTAAAAGAATGTGGGGAAACTCTTAGGGAGTGTTTTGGTTTCAGCCTCATGAAGGCAATGATAAGGGTCAGCTGTTTGAGCATCAGAATGTTATCTGATTCACCTTAAAGAGGATCATGTTAAGGAGAACAAGTCAGGGGAGGGGTTTGCAGTCTTGGCAGGATGAAAGTGACAGGCCTCATTCACAGCATAAAGAGCTGCTGAATGCTCAGCATAGGATATAGGCAAGACACAGAAACAAACCAGATGGATTAACAGGTTGTGTGGGCACAGCACAAGAAAACGTTGGATAGAATACCAATAGAAAGGAAAAACATGATCAGATTCAGTAAAAGTCAGCTCAATTTCAGTTTAGGCCACTAAATTTCACAAAGCAGAATCAGAAATCCATATGGAACTTTTGCTGTTTAACGAGGACTATTGCCAAGATCTTCTTTAATACAGGGCAAGACAGTAGATGAGACAATCTCAGTGGTTTGGCTTATCAAAAATCTTGATGACTGCTTGGGTTTAATCTAAGGAAAAGCCCTTCAATCTGTTTTGTGTGAATTTAGGACAGTAGCTTCCCACAGCTGCCATGTAGTGAAGGACATATGATTTTAGGAGAGGCACAGGCCAAGAAGCTCAATCACTTCTGCCTCCTCTACAGAGTCAGTAGTAGCGCACAATATGCTTTTCATCTAAACACTGATCTAACACCTTAAGGAAATCATAGAATCATAGAATCATAGAATCATAACGGATCGGAAGGGACCTCTAAAGATCATCTAGTCCAATCCGCCTGCAACAGCAGGATCACCTAAACCAAGTCACACAGGAACCTGTCCAGTCGGGTCTTGAACATCTCCAGAGAAGGAGACTCCACAACCCCCCTGGGCAACTGTAAGGCCTGTTAATGCTATGCAGTCACAGAAGGCGGAAAGTATTTTAGATAACCTTGTCCCGCCACCACCAAATTAAGCATCACTGTTTCCCACAGGCTGGACAAGAAGATAAAGGAAAGACAGAAGAGGTAATAGGATGTGGATAATTAGCACAGTTTTCCATAAGAAGCTGAAGTTAGAAGCTTTTTCCCTGAGGAGTACATTTTCTGCCAGCTGTGCTGTGGGACAAACCACCCTCTGCTGATCCGTGTAGTTTTGTAGAAGTCAATACTCATGTAGCCTCATTTAAGAAGATGTTGCCTGAGTCAGAATGTAATTCCACAAGCCGCAATAATTTTTGGCACATTGGGCGTTTTAATGGAGGTGTCTACAGGACTATAATGTTTTGCTCGCTGGTGGCAATCTTGAGTTTTATTGTATCTGTTATTTATATCTTGTATTTTCCTCTATTTTGATTATAACTCAGATTATTTGGTGCTACATAAAGGCGAAAAATCCCAGACAGAGAGAGTGAAGTTAGATTAGCTACCAAGGGTGTATTTTGTTATTGCAGCATAACAGTAATGACCCTTTAAAATAAAAAAAACAACATAGGCACAGTGATAAGTGTAACTGTTGAATGAAAGCTACTTAAAAACAAGACGATAGCTACACCCTCCCTTTCATGCAGCACAACATCTGCTCCGAAATGTTCAGATGAAACATCTTTTCCATCACAAAATAGTGATTGGATAAAACAAAATATTTCATGGGCAGAAATATGTTTACTACATGTTAAAAAAGAAAATTAGTAAATATTTCAATTTGATTTTTCGTTTCAGCTGAAACAAACGTCTAAACCAATGTTTCAGCCTTACTGAAATAAAATGTTTTCATAATTTACCATATAAAATGTGGATTACATGGTAGTGTCTCACTGAAAGTACTTTTTTCCAAGTTATAAGTCAGTTGGTATATCATCCAAATACTTATTCCTATTTTCAAATAACTTTTTGAAAGTATTTTTCATTACAGCTCAAAAAAACCTTCAAAACTAAAGTTTTCCAGAGTAGACAAGTGGAATTGATTGTGAGCAATGCACAGACACATAATACATAGGGGAGAAAGGCAAAAACATGCAAGTGTCCATTTTTTTCCTTCTAATCCTTTGCTTTTCTCTGCCTTTCTCCTATTAAGAGCTGCCTACATTCCATTAGATGCTTCACTGCTGTTCCTCTTTCTTTCCATCGTTGGAGTTTTTCCCTTTTCTTATTCTTTTTTTTAAATTTATTTTGTACTTATCAGGACTCAGTTTTCCTTCTGCCCCAGTTTTAGGTAACTGAAGCATCTATTTCATCCCCACAGTACTAATTGGCCACTCTGGGATGGACAGTAACCCCATAAAACTCTATAGAAATGTTGTGATTAAAGCTCTAATCCTCTCCACATCTAAACAACAGGCATCTAAAATGTAAGTTATTGCAAAATGACATTAAGGATTCCGAGTTTTAATCTATTTTTGTATTTTCTTTATGATTTGTATGGTTACTGCCTTAGTGATCTCACAACAATTACTCTCAAATCATTGGATATTTTTCTTCAAACTTGCTTGATCTATTTAAGGAGAGATTTGACCTGTCAATAAACATTATGTCTCAGTTCAGCAACCCCTGGAAACACTTTTTTTCTTTGCCTCTTGGGTGATTAGCAAGTGTATTTGCATTTAGTTCTGAAATTTTTATTGTCCTGGGGACAAATGAGGATAATTCCCAAAAACTCTTTCATTGCCCATAGCAGGTAATGAATACCCTGCACATCAGGAAATGGTCTTGTTCCTGAGGGTGATTCAGGCATCTGCCTCTGTCCTAGACGTTTTGTATCTCTCACTTTGCTCTCATCCATCCTTTTTCCTATGACAAGAGGAAATGGGATCAAGTTGCAACAGATTGGATAGTAGGGAAATATCTCTTCCCAGAAAGAGTGGGGAGACCTTGGAACAGGCTGCCGAGGGATGATGTGGAGGCACCGTTCCTTGAGGGGTTCAAAAAAATGAGCAGACATGACATTTCATGGGATGGTTTAGTGGTTGGGGATTGTAGGGTGGATGATTGGGCTTGATGATCTTGAAGGCCTTTCCAACCTTGATGATTCTATGATTCTCTGATAGTAAAGGCTGCACATGCAGATTATCTATGAACCCCTTGTTTTATAAGCCAAAATCTGCAGGAAAACAATGGTTTTCTGAAAACGCCTTCACAGTTTTCTTAGGATCAGCCGGATTTTTGTTGTCTTATACAGTAGTTTGCTGATCTGCTATAAGTTTGAACATAGTCATATGTTTTAATAAAGCAAATGAATAACAAATTCTTTAAGCTCTGACCATGAATTACATTTATATATAGTTATAAATGATAGTCATCCGCAGGCATATGTAATCTATGTTCCACAGTGCTCTGCTACTGCCTATAACATGTATTTTACTAGAATTATATACTATTACCGTGTAATGTGTGTGCTATTACGCAGTGTTATACTCTATTAGTAAAAATTGGAAGGAAGAGGCGAGTTCCTTCTCATATTTTTGTGGAACCTCCTACATTCCAGCTTACAATGATTGCCCCTCATCCTATCACTAGATGACATTGAGAAGAGCCTGGCTCCATCCTCCTGACACCCACCCTTCAAATATTTATAGACGTTAATGAGGTCACCCCTCAGTCTCCTCTTCTCCAAGCTAAAGAAACCCAGCTCCCTCAGCCTCTCCTCATAAAGGAGGTGCTCCACCTCCTTCATCATCCTCGTTGCCCTATGCTGGACTCCCTCCAGCTTGAACTCTCCTCTTGAACTGAGGGGCCCAGAACTAGACACAATATTCCAGATGTGGTCTCACCAGGGCAGAGTAGAGGGGGAGAAGAACCACTCTTGATTTGCTAACCACTCCCATTTTGATCCACCCCAGGATGCTGTTGGCCCTCTTGGCCACAAGAGCACACTGCTGCCTCATGGTCACCCAGCTTTGTGTCATCAGCAAACTTGCTGGCAGTGCATGCCAATGCTTCATCCAAGTCATCAATGAATAGGACTGGTCCCGACACTGACCCCTCTGGCACTCCACTAGATACAGGCCTCCAATCAGACTCTGTCCCATTGACCACTAGTCTCTGGCTTCTATCCTGCAGCCAGTTCATTATCCGCCTCACTACCTGATCATCTAGACCACACTGCCTCAGTTTGGCTATGAGGATACTGTGAGAGATTGTGTCAAGTGGCTTACTTAAGTCAAGATAGGTCACATCCACTGCTCTGCCATCATCTATGCACCAGGTCATGCCCTCACAAAAGGCAATCAGTTTGGTCAAGCATGACTTTCGCTTTGTAAAGCCATGTTGACTGTCCCTAATGACCCTCCTGTCCTTGATGTGCCTGGAGACAGCCTCCAGATATGGGCATATATTCTCCCTTTCTCTGCCTCTCTGATTCTGTGTATAACCTTAATTTAAATGTATGTTTGTATTAATATATTCAATGGGTATACGTATATGCTCGCATTTTAATCTTTTTTTAAGCAGTTGATAATTCTTGGTCCTCATGAGGATAACAATCCTTATGTAGGAGTGATGCCATTTTGCTGATAGCGTAGGAGTGTGACAGCAGCTATAACACACCTCTTCCTTTCTGATTCTGTGTTAGGCAAATGCGTTTCCATCTAATAATGGGCATGTATGATCACTGAGTGAAAAGCAAAGCTGAAATATGCCAGTGGGTAGCCTGGCCAAGTAGAATACATGGAGACAGATATTCAAGATGCAAATAGCTATTTCAGATGCAAAACATATTCACAAAGTCCTTGCAAGTGCTGAGTCATCCTATCAGGGCCAACAACTCCACTAGGAAAGGCACTGGGATGTTCAAAACACTCAGGTTTTCCATAAGGCAGAGCTACCTAACAATCAAGAGGCTTGGGAACACAGCCCAAATTCTTGGCTTCCTGTAGGAATTCAGGCTTTGGAGACAAGACCTGAATTCTGGTTAGTATGGAAATTCCTAGAATCCCTGAAGCTTGCATTCAACCTAGAGAAGACACGGTGGCTGCTTGCCCTGGAGAAACATGATGGGGGAGCACAGCGTGTCTGGCACAGCTTTTCCCAGCCTGCAGACCCCGGGAATCTGCCGGAAATCCAGGCAGGATTTGCTGTCTCCCATCTGGCTGGTTCAAAGTCTAGCCATCTGGGCAAAGAAACTTTCAGTTCCCTTCTTTGTAGCTTCTTTTATTAAAAAAAAAAAAAAAAGAAGAAGTAAAAAAATCAAGCAGATTTAACCACTAAACCACTATTAGAAGAAGTTTGACTTGAAGGCAGTACTGTGCCCATCAAGTAATGTGCTCAGCTCAAACTGTGGTGCTTTGACTTACTTGTGTTGCCCACTTGCTCTGACAATCACCACTGGGACTAGTAAAGTGTTTGGCCTTTGCCGTTTCTTATCTGGTTATAAAACCTGAGGTCTCTAGAAGTGTGGGGAGAGTTTCTGTTTGTTGCAGACATTCTGATTTACCTGCAGGCTCTGAGCATCGCTTTGTCTTTGTGAGGATCTGTCACTAGAGAGATCTGACAACAGGATGTTCTTTTAGAAGTCTCCAGGTCCTTCTCAGGTCAGAAATGTTCCTGCAGAATGGACACTTCTCTGTTTTGACACTCTTTACCTGTATCAGAATACAGGTAAGGTTGTGACATGAAGCTGACTGATGCTCTGCTAGTTTTTTGTCGAAGTGTTGGGTAGCCTAGGATGCCCATGTCACAGAACATTAGGGATTGGAAGGGACCTCAGAAGATCATCTAGTCTAATCCTCCCACCACAGCAGGATCACTTACATCCAGTTGCAAAGGAATATATCCAGGCGGGCTTTAAACACCTCTAGAGATGGAGACTCCACAACCTTCCTGGGCAGCCCATCCCTGTCATCCTCACTGTGAAGATGTTCCTTCTCCTATTGATGTGGAACCTCCTATGTTCCAGCTTACACCCATTCCCCCTTGTCTTATCATTAGATGCCACTGAGCAGAGCCTGGCTCCATCCTCCTGACACTTGCCTTTTCCATATTTATAAACATTAATAAGGTCTCCCCTCAGTCTCCTTTTCTCTAAGCAAGAGACCCAGCTCTCTCAGTCTTTCCTCATCAGGAAGATGTTCTACTCCATCATCTTTGTGGCTCTGTGCTGGACATATCCATAGGTCTCAGCCAGGCCAAACTGAAGACTGGTTTGGGTATCCCACCCAAACTTCCTGCATGGAACTGGGGATTTGGCCAACCCGGGGTTTCTGATTCCTCAGGCTGGAAATGTTGAGATGCAAACTGGAGTGACTTGAGTAACAAGTTTGAAAGTCTGAAAACACTCTAGAGTAATGGAATTAATGAAAGCAGTGGAATTATTTTAGAGAACGCCTAGTTTGGACACGCAAATCACAGAATCACAGGTTACAGGTTACAAAGTTACAGGCTGGAAGGAACCTCCAAAGATCATCTAAGTGCAACCCCCGCTGCTGAAGCAAGGTAAGACCTGGATACCTGATGTACCCAGACTGTCTCCCATCCAAGTACAAACCAGGCCCAGCCCTGCTTAGCTAAATCCAACGTTCTATGTCTATTTATGTCTCTTTGCCCACTCCTGTGGGCTACTATTGTTGTGAGAACAGGCATGGGTAGCTGCTAGGTTTCATGTAAAGCAGTACCAGTCCACAAGCCTAAACTTAAGTAGAATTGCACTGCCAAGGAGATGTTGGACCATTGAGAAACAACAATTGCACTATCGACAATTCTGTCCACAACCCCAGAACTGTCAACCACAACCGTTTCCAGAGAGTCCGCATTTCTGGGTAGTGCAAATTTTCTTGGCATGTTGAGGTTGACTACTGATGTAGATTCAACAGTTAACTAAGAAGATAAGATACCCTTGGTATTAGTTCTGTTTGTCGTGAGTGGAAAAAGAGATGTTTCAAAGTTAGCTGATTCCATCATCATTTCCAAGCTAATGGAATTAAGGTCACTAAAATTTACCTATGTGCTTCTGTAATAAAGAAAGCAAGGCTTAGTTTTTGCTTTGGAGATAGAGCTTCTGGACAGATTGAGAGATGAAGAGTTAGAGTGGTTTGAAGCTTTTGTTACAGTGATTTTATTATCATGGATAGTCTTTTAGACAAGACCATTTTGAGATGGCAAGGCTTGACATTTTCCATTCTACAAGACTCATTTGAATGATCAGGACTGATTTGTATTTAAAATGATGCCAGAATTATTAATGTAGTGAACAATTTGCAGCAAAAGGAGCATCCTGCAAGCAAAAGGCAACAACAGCTGTATCTCTGTTATGTATAGATGTTCATGTAAATAAACTCTGATCGTACGCTGATTGTTGCATGTGTGGCAAGACTCCTGGGAGAATAATGAAGATTTGTGTAGGGGCCCTTAAAACGTAGGCTGCGTGACCCCGTTGCTGACACTCCTCCACAAAAGCAAGGTGTAAATTCAAGTTTAAGGAAAATTAATGTTCTTTCTTTATGTTTTCAAGTTCTTCTTTAAAGCAATTTCTTACCTGGCAGATGGATAATTTTTGTCTTCACTTACATCTGTTAAGGTGCAAATTATTTTTCAGTCCACACTGCAAGTTATACCTTTTCCTAACAGAAATTGTAACAGTAAGATATAAATTCATTTCTATGCTCAGACAATTCTTTTCCTGAATGTAGAAATATATTGCAGCCTGCAAATACAGAGAGATTTGAGTTTGTGCTCTTCTAATAATAAATAGACCCAGAGGGTTAAAAATATTTGTAGTTGCATTTTGCTTGAGAGTTTAATATTTTTTACTTTTCCTTAAAAATAAATTATGGTATATTATTAATATTGCTTAATATCGTTACTTTTAGGGGGAAGTTAGTTACTTCTAGAAGTAATCAGGGAGTTGATAGCATGCAGAAAGGTAATTTTCTCTTTGAGATGGTTGTTAGTTGTGACTAATTGTCTTTCTTGAGGTGCAGTCTTGTATGAAACATTATTATTTAAAAGCTATGTGACATTTTTTACATCAGCAATATCTGCTACTGTGAGACATTGAGTTATTTGCATTTCTACTGCAAAATGTTCCCTATTTCTCAGTTACACACTTTGGCTTTAAAAAAAATGGTGTTTCAAAGTTTAAACTGTAATTATTTAGAAAAGTAAAAAAAATGTTCACACCAGTAATCAGAGAATCACAGAACGTGGGGACTGAAAGGGACCTCAAAAAATCATCTAGTCCAATGCTCACACCATGGCAGGATCACCTAGATCAAGTCACACAGGAAAATATTCAGGTGGGTTTCATAAACATAACTAATTTGGAAAGTAATTTTATTATTGAAAAAACTTCCTAAGAGTTGTTTTCCATAGAGCTTTTATTTATTGTCATATGTTTTGCATTGTGGTCTGATGTTGAAAACAATATCACAAAAAAATTCAAACCAAAATCAAATGATGCAAAAATGGAATAAGACCACCGGTGCATTTATTTTTTATCACTAAACAATTTGACCTCACAATACCTATAAATCAAAAGTGCATGAGTAGCTGCGTAAATTAACATTAATTAGAAACACAAAATTTGATAGATGAAAAATCAAGCCTAACAGTTCTACTTTTCCAGAAACACACATTTGTAACTAAATACTAAAACAAATATTAAATTAAAGTTCTGATTAACTATGAGAGCCTACCAGAAATTGCAGGTTTTCTCAGAGGAAAAAAACACTTTGTAGCCCTGACAGTGTAGCTGGCACAGGCAGACAATATTTTTATATAAATAGAAACAGATTTTAATAATACAGATGCCAAGGAAAATTAGTCAGTGAACACACGCTCTTCCTATCAGAATGAGTGGTATTGATGCTGGACCTTGCCTCCATTAAAATTTTGTGCAAGCAGATGTGCTAAATCTTAGTAGTTATTTTAAAGCAGTGTATAAGCATGTTTTAAAATGATAAATCATGCTAAAAAATGGTTATTGTGACTGAAAGAGACAAATAATGTTTTAGATACAGCAAATAGCATACAGTTACTAGATGTAGGTTTAGCATACCGGTAAATAGTCCACAAAACACATTGAGAATGGATGAGACCTTCAAATGAAATGGTGCCAGTTCTAAAGATTTATGTAAAGTTATGTCTGCCTTTGATTTATTGCTTCATGTTGTTGGAGTTTGTTGTGAACTGGATCAATCCTGTCAACAGTTGTCCTGTTCTTTATAGGCTCTATAAATAATCAAATCTAAATAAATTTGTAGTTACCCACCTTGTCATATATAGCTGGTGAGCAATCTATTTCTGGTGAGCAGTCAAGAAAAAGGACATATTTTCAAGGACTTCTTATTTGATTTGTATTTGTTACTGCCTTTGGCTTCAGTAGTGCAAAGACGTTTTCCTGCTTTCTTCAGTGGAGGTCTTGCAAAATAATTTTCCACTTTTGAAGAAGACTGAGAGAGAAGCTAACAGAGAGTTATTTTTCTTTCTTGTTCTCAATCCCAAATACACATAGTCTCTAAAAATGCATGAAACACAGACTTGAATCAAATGTAAATATCCACAGTGAAAGCTTATTCTGAAGAACTCCCTGGAAACTTCAGCTACACTAATTTTTGTGCTGAGGTTCTGAAAATGGGGCATTAAACACTTTTGTAAGAGGAAAGAGATCTTTAATAAATCCTTCTCCTAGAAAAGTTTTCTCGAGGCCACTTCCACAGTAGTAGATTTTGGCTGTATTCTGCCTGAACAAGGAGTGTGCTGCTGAATGAAAGCTCTAAAAAACCATCGAGGAACAGAAAGCATTATCAGTTTGCAATCCCATTCTGGATGCAACCTCAATAATGGCTGCTGGTAGTGCTTTGTCTACAATATATTTACACCTGGCTCTACTAAGTTCAGAACAGTTATAATCTCAGTACCTATTACTTCCAGAAGTCTAATTTACTTAAGTGTGTTTTTGCTCCAGAACTTTCAACTCATTGTTTTTTTCCATATGATGTTCTGAAACAGTTAATGTGTCTGAAGAACATGTATTCATGTCAGTAATTATTAACTGAATTTTCCTTGAATAAAAAGGATCGTGGTGGTGAACTGAAGAACTCCATCAAGACAAAGTTTCTTCTTCAAGCAGCTATTTGTAGTAGACAGATTTTGAGCATTGTTTGCAAACCGTGGTGAGATCATGCAACACACCTTGTGCTCGACCTTTGTGAGGCCTCACCTCGCGTACTGGGTTCAGTTCTGGGCCTTTCATTACAGGAAAGACACTGAAATGCTGGAATGTGTCTGGAGGAGAGCTTGTGAGGGGTTTAGAGAACAAGTTGTCTGAGGAGAGGCTGAAGGAGCTGGGCACATTTAGTTTGGAGAAGAGGAGGCTGAGGGGAGACATCATTGCCCTGTACAACTATCTGAAAGGCGGTTGTAGAGAGGTGGGTGTTGGCCTCTTCTCCTTAGCAACTAACGACAAAACTAGGGAAAATGGTCTGAAGAAGAGGCAGGGGAGGTTTAGATTGGATATGAGGAAGAAATCCGTTTCAGAAAGAGTGGTGAGGCACTGGAACTGCCATCCCAGGGAGATGGTTTTACGGTCTGCACAAGGCTGAGCGAACAGACAGCACCACTGCAGCAGTGGCTGCGTCCCCATCCCTGGAGGTGTTTAAGAAACGTGTAGACATGGTGCTTCAAATTAGACAAACTGCATCTAACCCCTTTCTGAGATGGCTTGCCTTCCCTGAGCTGCTCCCTGCTCATCTTGAAGAGCCTGTGAAACGGAGTAGCTGTCACTTGTATGACAAGGTGTGGGTGTTCCTGCAGAGATGAAGTCACGCTTTCCTTTGGAAGACAAGGGCAAAAGAGAGCGTTGGAAACTATGTGACACCAGCAAGTTTCTTCTGATAGACAGCATGATGTTTTGAAGAAATCATTTAGCATTAGACATTTGAAAATGATAAAAATAGTAAACACAATCATCATCACAGTCTTCACTGGCAAATTCTACAGTTCTATGGAACTTATTACAAACAATCATGTTAAAAACGAAGCAAAGATTTCAAGCTGCTTTTAAGTGGTATTTGAAGAATATGAAAATATTTTCAGCCTTGAAACAATTAAACCTTCAAAGTAAAAATAGGGCATTTTGGCTGTGTTTGTCACATCTCAATTTGAGCATCATCTTTGCAATATCAGCTTTTTTTACTTTACCAATTTCTTACGCAACATCCTGAAATGCAGGAATGGATTTTTGAATTTTTACCTTAGTCCCAGTTTAGAAAGCAAACAAAACAGCATTCCCATAAGCCTCTGGATATGCACAGCCTGTTTGGATGGTGATTTAAGTGCTGTTGAAGTGCTGTGCCTCTTTATGCCAACACAGAAATCTAAATGCAAAATCCTATACCACAGGGATATCAAATATTTTTCTGGCATAGTACAGAGAGATTTGTCTGCCAATCAACTACATTGATTATTTATATGTCAGTCTTTAGTCCTGTAAACCACTAAAATTCAACAATGGTTTAGACTTTTTCAGCTGCTACGCTTCTTACTGTCTGGATTTATTTATTCTTCTGTATCCACTTAAATGAGCCACAGAAATAGAAGTTTCCTATGTGAGATGTGAGAAGTACTTGTGAGCAATTAGATGCATGCTCAGCAAGCAAATGCTATTGCTGAGTTATTTTGTGTCTTCATACAAACATGTAATAGTACACTATGATCACAAATAAAATTATTTTTCCACCATTTCTTCATCAGAGCCAGCATTACTTGCATCAGCTTTTGTCTTAGTTAAAAACAGACCTACTGATTTTTTTTCAATTAGAATATTTATACGTTATATTTTCATTCAAAATATCCTGATATAATTAATGATACAGCCTTTCTTTCATATCCCACTTCATCTAATTGTCTCAGGCTGCTACTTAAAGCCTTCACCCTGAACTCAAGCTATTCTATGATTAATGTGGTTATAGACTAACCAAAACTAATTTCAATCTGTTCTGACAAAACCTAGCTTATCTTTAGATAAATAATGTAACTATAGGTAAAGACTAGAGTGCTGTTTAAGCTGTAAATTGATTGGTTTGTATTTTACTTAGACGCTGGAGGGGAAAAAGTTTTCCTTTATCCCTGCCTTGATCATTGTTAAACCCTCTTAAGATTCAGAGCTCTGAAGGTACACTCAGTCTCCCTTATGAGGAAAGGCTGAGGGAGCTGGGGCTCTTTAGTTTGGGAAAACAGAGACTGAAGGGTGATCTCATTAACATTGATAAGTATGGAAGGGGTGGGTGTCAGGAGGGTGGAGCCAGCCTCTGCTCAGTGTCTTCTAATGATAGGACAAGGGGCAACGGTGTAAGCTGGAACAAAGTAGGTTCTTCATGGTGAGGGTGACAGAGGCCTGGAACAGGCTGCCCAGGGAATTTGTGGAGTCTTCTTCTCTGGAGATGTTTAAAACCCACCTGGCCATGTTCCTGTGTGACTTGATCTAGGTAATCCTGTTGTGGCAGAAGGATTGGACTGGATGATCTTTTGAGGTCCCTTCCAATCCCTTACATACTGTGATCCTGTGAAGAACATATTTAGAAGCCCAGAAATCCTTATAAATGACATAAACCACCTAACTTTGGTGAGAATGCAACTGCTACCACTTGCCTGTCTACCATATCTCACTCTGTCACTCCATCTGAAGCTGGTGGTCCTGGTACCTTTGTCGCAGCCACAGCAGCAATACGCATCCTTGCTTGTTCACTTTGGTGATGCTTGATTTCAACTGCTCAGGGGAAAGCTTTCAAACAGAAAGTGAACAGGAAAGGCAATCTTCCTCTTTTCAGAGTAATTTTTATGGAAGTATCTATTGAGGGAGTCTACTCTCATTACTTCTGCTGGACATTCCTGCAGAACTTCAACAGGATAACATACATTTTTATGTGAAGCTCCAGTCTCACTTGCAAGTGGACTGGGTGCAATGCTGGTTGTAGAGTTTGATCTTTGTACTTTCAAATCTAAAAAATGTATTTCATCTTCAAAGTGTGTATATAAGGGAAAAATCTGACAGACAGGTTGCTGGTGAAAGGGAGGTCAGTGGAATGCTCCTCAAAATCAAAGCCAGCCTGAGCTGGTGGGGATTTGTGTCTGCTGGCTCTTGATGCTACTTCACACAGTTTCTCAATGGTAATGGCATCAGTTAGCATCAGAGAGACACGCTCTCATTATATCATGTGTACAGGGGTAGCTCAGGCAGAAAAAAGAGACTAAGAAATCTAGACCTGCTCCTGAAGGACTCTTGTCTGTATAATAAAGTGGTCATGAAAACAAAATGAAACAACAAAGAAGAAACAACAAAGAAGAAAAACAACAAAGAATAAAAGTATTGACAGAAAGCAGAATGAGAAAGTTTATCACAGAGTCACAGAATATTGACCGCGCTGAGCTCCGAAAGTGCCGGTCCCTGAAGGCTATTTATCGAGGTTTTTGTGTGATCTGGGGATTCCCTGAATGGGAAATCTCAGGGGAGAGAAGGGGCTGAGGGTCTAATCGCGGGATTACCCGGGTTGCTGCAGAATCCGCGCTTATCTGGCAGCCTTACAAGGAGAAGAAATTGGAAGTTGCGTCCAGACTGCGTCGAGATCCGACAGGACCAGCCACTTCAGCTGCTTAGGTGCTTCAGCTGCCAGGGGGCAAAAAAAGAAATAAATTGGTAACAGCACTGGCCTACCCTTGGACATGGATCCTTCTACAACCACTCTCTGGGTGGCCCCATCAAGCCAGTTCTTTACCCATCTAGTGGTCTA
>VXBP01007047.1:0-17713 GCA_013400115.1 Rhinopomastus cyanomelas
ACCTGGAAGCTGCTACTGTTTGCCTGTGAAGGGCCGCATCTGCTTGCTTTTGCTGGTCAGGTCGCCTGTAGCAGAGCCCTACAGTAACATCACCCTCCCCTGTCTTCCCTTTAATTTTAACCCACACACTCTCAACCAGCTCATCGCTGTTTCAGGATTGGTCTTGATGGCTGGCCTGAGGCTACCTGTCTTTGGTGCAGTTCCTAGGCTTTTTGAGTCCTCATCCTTGCTGCTGACCTGTTCCTCCTGCAGAGCCTCATACCTGTTCTGCAAGTGCACTGTAGGTGGTGAACTTCCTAAGGTAGCACACTTGCTCATGTCTGTTTCTCATATAGTACCATCTATTTTTCTAAGTTTCTCAGGCCTAAATCATAGAATGGTTTGGACTGGAAAAGAATGTTGAAGATCACCTAGTTCAACCCTCCTGCTGTGGGCAGGGACACCTTCAACTAGATCAAGTTGCTCAAAGCCCCATAAACACTTCCAGTGATGAAGCATTCACAACTTCTGCCCTAGTATTATGCAGACATGCTGCAAGACTCTTAAGAAGAGTTAATAATAAAAGTGAATATCTTCTTTTTAAAAATATGATAAATAACGTGTATGAAAAACAGATGCATTTTGACTACAGCCATTTCTACCGTTTAGTAGGCCTACAGCACCAGGACAAAGGGTCAGTGATTTAAAATAAAAGGGGGCAGATTCAGAAGAGATATAAGGAATACATTTTTTACAATGAGGGAGGCAAAACACTGGCACAGGTTGCCCAGAGAGGTGGTAGATGCCCCATCTTGGAAACATTCAAAGTCAGACTGGATAGGACTCCAAGCAATTTGATTTTGGGAAAGATATCCCTGCTCATCACAGGGGTGTCCCTTCCAACCCAAACCATTGGTTCTATGATACTACATTGTCACACTTCCCTTTTCTGGGAGACTCTTTTGTAAGGACCCTATGCTTGTATGTAAACAGCTGACACACTGCAGTACAACCTGAATTATCATAATTCATCAACTTGTTCTTCTCCTCCTTACCAGATGGAGAGTCTTCCTCCACACCTCTTTTTTCTTCGGTTAGCCCACGGAACAGAAGCAGTAAATGATTTAGCCGAATCTGCAACATGATCTGGAGGGATTTATTTTAAAGTTTAATATTAAAGATGAACACTTAGATTTACAGCCACAGAAACACACACATACCTTACAACTGGTATCTATTCTCCTGAGCTCACTCAGACACCTCTCTTTCAAAATTTTTACTATCGTTTTCTGCTCAGGATAGAATTCAGGATAGACTTTTACAGGTTAGACTTCTCTTGGTGAGGTCCTAATCCCTCATCTGTGGCTATTTGCACAAGCAGATTTAACAATGAGTAAAGAGTCAACAAATGCTTGTGATTCTGTGCACGACAATAAGTACTGCCCTGCACAGTGCAATCTGCCTAGTGCCAAATGTACCACTGTGTAACAGTAATGAGTCCTAGGTTTTATTACTGGAAGTGGCCATTTAGCCAGCTCCTTATTTGTGCAATACAGGAAAAAGCATTTAATTTCAGAACCTCTGTACTGAGGCTAATATTGTAAATACATTGGAGAAGAATAGCCAAACTGTATGCTAGGAGAGCCGGAAATTTCCATATTGCTTGCTACATTTAGATTTACTGGGAAAATAGCAGTGGAGATGAAATATTTAAAGCCAATGAGATAAGTGACTCTACTAATTAGTCTTTAGCAACAAAGTTGGTAGGGATCTTAGGATGTCTGAGTCCAATCTCCTGCTCTAAGAAAGGTCAGTGATGAGATCACACCACAGTGAAAAAGGCTTTCCTTAGATATGGACTACACCTTTCTCATTTGAATTCATGCCCATTGTTTCCTACATTTTCACTATGCACCACCCCAAAGATTTTGGCTACAGTAACCTCCTGAGAGTTGCTGGAAGGTTCTGCTCCTCCCCTCTCCAGGTTGAGTGTCTCCTCACAGTCTCTTTACAGCGGGAGTACTCCAGACCATGACCATCTAGGTGGCTACACACTGAACTCACTCCAGCTTACGGATCTCTCTCTTGCACTAAGGACCCTAAAGTGGACATGGTATTCTGTACACATTTTGAAATCACCTTTTCTGTGCAAAAACATTTTTTACTTTTAAAAATATCTAAAGTCACCTGCAGGCATTTAGTATGGATTGAATACTAAGCACAAGAAGTACCAACTGAAGCATCAGCTGAATACAAAACTTACTTCACATTCTCACTTCCTGGTGAAGCAGGGACATATTTACCAAACTATCAAATCCCTGGTTAGCTGTGAAGACTCCTTACATGCTAGTTCACATGTTCTTGTGTGCTATGTCCAAAGCATTAGGCTATCCCACTGTAATCTGGTTGTTCACATTACCTTGTATCCTGCTTGTCGGAATTTTCTCAACATCCTATTTCTGTTGTCCCAAGGGTCATCATGGAGCAAGTCGAATGTGGGATGCACTCTTGGACACTGAATAGTATTTAAAAAAACAAAAAACACAAACCACAATCCAAAACAGAAAAGACAACACAAAAGGAAAACCTTTTACAACTAGACAAGGGAGAAATTTCCCCTGGCTCAAGCCATTTCTTGGCCTGGGTCCATGTGCTATTTCTAAACATTGACGTGAAGTCAAGTGAAAACATTTGCAGGTTAAACTGGCATTTCACCAGAAGCCTTCACTGCAGGGCTTAGTGGGAGGTAATCATCAAACATTTGCAGACACAGGATGGGGAATGCAGAGATAACGTGGCTCAGGCTGCATCCACACAGATGACAATGATATACTACAACCAAAGCGCAACGCATGGGCAGTACAGAGAACGGACTAGGTCTCAACCACACAGACACCTAATCTTGCACAGATATGAAATTGGAATAGCTGCAAATGCTCCAACTAGGGGCCCATTAAACCCAGTATCCTGTCTCCAGTAACGGCTGATAACACATACTTACAGAAGGGGGAAAGAGTGGGACAAACTTAAAGTGATACAACCTCCAGAATAACCTCCTTAAAAAGCCTAATGGCTTTTTAAACAGAGGTGATATCTCTATATTTAATGCCTTCAGCTGTCATAATGCTCTTTGAGGACAAGTAAATCTCTTTCTTGATGCATTAATCTCCAGTCTTAAGCCAATGTGATGAAGAATATGTCACTAGAAGAGACTCCAGCAGCCACTCAACAGGAAGGCAGCCACTTGACCAACATTTAGATTAGGAAGGTCATCAGAACATCGGGCTCCACACCATGCCTCACCAAACAATTTTTATCACTTTGTAACAGGTGTAAGAGTATAGTCAAAGATCAACTACCGCATTCCTCAAGAAGACAACAGCAAACACCCTTTGTGTTGCTAATATTCAAAGTTCCTTCAGCAGCAGGGTATGTACTATACAAAGCTCCTGTTAATCCCAGGAAATTCATTTTAGGAAGTACTTCACGCGACAGAGGGCAAAAATATTAAGTATCAGAAATGTTCCTGTCAATCTGACCTCCAGGTAAAATTGCAAATCTTATGATATGCCTAACTTTATGCCTAGGCATTAGAAAGCTACTCCTGAGAGAACATTCAGAAACAAGCAATGTGAATCTTGGGCTAGGCGTGAAGATTTCCACTTATGTCTCACACTAGCTCATCAGATGAATTGTGCATGTAGCACAGCCCTACTGTCCTAGAAGTAAAATGGGAAATAAAATGACACAGAAATGGGAATACCAGGAGGAAAATTATTCAGTGCCCAATATCCATAAGTATTAGTGCAGTAGGTGACAACACGTATGAGGCAATAACAACATTAACAAACCTGGTCAACAGGCCGGATAACACGTCTGGAAGAAACTTCTACTTTGCTTCTTTGAAGCTCCTGTTCTATGATAGGATCTCCTCTTTGGATCTAATTTGTCACCAGGAAGAACAATCACATTAGTGCAAAGCATCATCAGAAGCTAATTCTTTTCGCCATTAAAATCTGTGGTACTTTTGGGACTCTTAGAAAAACCACCAAGGACTAACCTTATATTGATCTTCTTCCCTCTGGCGGTTTTCAATAATCTCCTTTTTAAATTCCACAGAGATTGGATCTTTGCCTCTATGAACTTGCCTGCATTTACAGTGGATGGAAGAAAAAATGCTTTACTAAATGCACAGTTTGCTTCATTTAAAGGCTATCAGACTTATTTTCCTCTGCTTAAGTTGTCTGAGGGTCCATAACATTCAGCATACGAGCAGACCTGCAGACTACAAATGAAACCATTGTGTACTTAACAAGAGAGTGTGTTTTGCTTTACACCATTTCATGTACACGTGCAATTCTGTTCACGTCATCACACATTTTAGCCTTGATTTATTGACAGCCACAACAAAAGCTTCCTTTGCCCTTCAGGGCACACACGATGAGAGGCCTGAGAACAAGGTTAGGTGAACCAGGTTTTCAGGAGGTTTCTTTCTGTATGCAACCATAATACAAAGACTTCATCAGGTACTACTACAGATTACTACTGAGACTGTTCTTAAGCAGAAGGTAAAAGAATGAAAGCAAACCAACAGCACTTCAGCTGTAAACCAAACCTATCGAGACATGAAATGGAAGGATTTTGCACTAATCAACATTACATACATTGCTCACGGAAGCCTTACTTAAGACTCAGTGTTGTTACTGTGCTGAACTAACACTTACCACTTCAGTTTATTTGCTTCCTCTTCCTCATTATTTCGTTTGACTTTTAGTTGAAATAAGGCTTCCTTCATCTGTCTTGTTTTTGTCCACTCACTGTCTCGGCAAAGGGCTGCAGGAGTATAAGAAAGCCACGTTATGCCTCAAACTACACTGCATTTTTCATCTGGAAATCTACCTATTATGATCACTGAATTTGCTAACCAATAAAGAAAGCTAAGGTGAGATTTCTTACAGAAACAACAATCTCATTCTTAAGCTGAGTTCTTCATCAGAAAGCTACAAATAATGTTAAAACCAAGCTGATGCTACTTAACTATATTACCTTCTTTCAAGTCCTTAATCTTCAATTTGCCTGGTTCCTGATTCAAAACAGTAGCTACAGCATATGGATTTGACAAGTTTGTGGGGATTCTGAGGTTCTGGTACTCAATTTCCTGTGAGATATAAATTGTTAAGAAGAACCAGAAATAAGAGAGAAAGATTTCCAGCCCAGGAAAGCACATTTCATTATTATTATATCTTCACACCTTTACTTTTTGAGTAGGCCGTGATTGTGGTTGGCTGAGTTGACTTCTTCTCCACACCAAAGATTTTCCTGCATGTGCAACTCTTTTCTCTAGACTTCTTTTTTGGACCAAATGTTGTTTCCTGGGTGTCAGAGGGACAGAGATTGCTCTTATAAGTACTCTGTGAATGGCATATTAGTCTAGTGTACGCGTTACACCCCTTTTAGACACATGAGACAGGAAATTTCTATTCCAAACTACAACTGGAACTAAAAATAATTCACAAACAATTAAGTACAGCCCAAAATCTCATACTGCTTAAAAAGTCCTGTATGTTGCAAGGCTTCAGTAATAGAACAGAACAGTCTGAGGGTGCTCAGTACTTCCTGGAGAATACGTAACTTCCCATTGTTTCTATGTTGGTACAGTTTTATTTTATAGAGTATAAGGGCATTCTGAGCGAATGATGCAAGAGAGCAGGTAGACACATTAACAGTCAAATTACATTAGAGCATTTTAAGTCTCCATAGATACAAATGCTTAAAAGGATTACAGCAAAATGGCATGGAATCCTATTACACAGATATTTGTTAGCACTGGGTAAACGTACTCAAAGATCAGTCAGCCACACGTACATTAGACCCAGGTGGGGTGTTGATGTTCCTGTGAATACACACACATAGGACTTTGGGTGAAACTGCGAAATCCATAACTGCACTGTCATGTGTGCTGTTCCATACTCAAGAGGGGAATATGTCACAGTTACTTCCACTTTGCCATTGCCTGGGATTATTCCTGTGGTAAGAGGAAAAAAACCAGTAAGAGTTCATCTAACATGAGCCCTCTTAAGTATGCCGAAATTTATGTTGGACTGCATTGTTTTAAACATTAATAATGTCTGAATGGATGGCAGTCGGCCTGGAACATATTTAGTGTCTTTCAAGACCCCTCCATTGCCAGATAATGAAATACTTTGCAACAGCAGAGAGATTTGACAGTAAGACTGTAATATTTCCTACTATCGTGAAAATGATTGCCAGTTTATATGTAGAAATTCTTCACTTGCATCTGCCAGTCTGAAGTCTCTGGCACTTCCTGCTTTCATGAGCACAGCACTATAAACATATTTCTCTGTACTCTTCCAAGTTATTAGAGCGTTTCACCATTACTGATGGCTTCACCAGGAGCGGAACCCTTCATTCTTCTCAGATGGCCTTCAGCACCTTAGAGTTTCTAGTTTCCAAAGACTCTGCCTTAACTTTTACTAGGTTTATGCTTTTTTTCCAGGATATTTTTGTTCCACTTTCTTCCAAGAATGAAACCAACATAGAAAGCACAAGTTAGTTCCAGCCATTTTGACCAGAACAAAACTTTAAAACTTCCTAATGAATTGTATGTTTTCTCACTAGTTTTATTCAATTGTAAATTGTTCCTTTCCTCCTTTGATATATCAGAACTTCTTTATGCACAAAGCAAGGAAGAATATTATCCTGAAGAAATAATGCAAAACAAGTCAGTAGCACAGCACATCTGAACTACACATTGATAACACCCATTTACTACCTCTAAAGAATTGAAATTCACCTAACAAGATGGGGCAAACTGTACATACAAGAACAATAGCAACTCTAACTGAAGTGCATAGTTAATCCAAGTTTAAATTCCAGTGTCACAATTGGGTACCGAGAGCCACATTTATGATGGGCTTTATTTATTTATATATTTATTATTTAGATATTTATGTATTTTCATGGAATTGACCATGAAATTCACTCAGACTGCCTGAGTGAATGATGCAGCCAGGTCAAATTCACTTAGTTTCTGTCAGAACATCTGGGCACTTAGATGGTTCTGATGGTATCTGCCAAATGTAACAGCGATAACAACTGACCTGCGGATGTCTGCCTCAAGACAGAGCCTTCTCCAGCATCAGGTATGAAAATAGCTGAGCATACCTGCAGCCAAAGTCCCTGCCTCTTGTACAGCACTGAATCTAATGCCCACTGCCATTACCACAGAACACCTGCAGTAGTGTGTGTTTTGTACCCGTGCAGCCCTTGAAGCAACAGACAATTCTGCATAATTCTTTCAGACCACTGGCAACAAAACAGGTACAGGGAAATGTTTGATAGAGCAAAGATTGTCTTCTGTTTCCTCTATGCCCTCAGACAAATAACATGATGCATACCTATCCCACAAAGGCAGCACCTTTAACTGGGCAGGAGCCAGGCAGTCCTTGGGGAGAAATGCAAGAAGTGAAATGCTGGGCTTCCTGCTTCTCACCTTTCCCAAGGACCCATCAGCAAAGACAGAAGACAAAGGCTAGATGGATTGTTTGGTGTATTTTGCCAGAGGTCTGTAGCTGGGCATTAACCAAATATATTTACCAGCCACAGAGGGCTATTTGCCATGAGGCTACATGTGCCTAATATTTATCAGCCTGGATTTACCGGGAAACGCCCTGAGGCCAAGACTATCCCTGTACAGCACAGAACACACTGTCACAATAACTACACTTAATAAATATGGATTTAACATTAAGAACTTTAAATAAGTAAAATCTACCAAAAGTAGGCTGGACAGTGAACGCTCTGTGAGGCTGAATAAAGTCAATGTGAAATTCAAAATCTATTGGACAGCTGCACTGCAATGGGATGACATATTCCTTGCTGAAAAGAGAGAAAGGAAAAAAAGAAATTAACAAAATAAGGAAAAAAGAAATTAACAAAACAACATTTGCCCATCAATTACAAGCTGGAAAATTCTACTATACGCAACATGCACTAAATTTATGTGTTCAAAGGGAGTGGTTACTCAATAGCTTATTAAAATATCCACTCCTTGTTGATCCAAAATAGCAAAATATTTCAGGTCTTTCAGTCTGAGAGGAAATGAGAGCTCAATCTTTATTTGAACGCTGGATATTTCACATCTTGACTTGCTTTCTCCTGAAAGTACAGAACCAGAAATCAGCCTTCTCCCTCAGCCTTCCTTGTGGAAGACAATGACAAGTGAGTGGGCAGACTTCAAAAGTATTGAAATTTCCAGCATACCAGAATAACTGGACTTTAACTGCTGTAGAAATGATGCCATGGCCTGACTTTCATAAAAGCCCTTTATGTCTCACACAGGTCGTATGAGGGATATTAGCACACATCTTTTCAAGCTGCATTGCTTTTGTATGCACCTATTTTCACATATCAAATTGAAACACAGAAGCACTAGTGAAACACCATCCATCATCCCACAACAAGACCAGTGTACCCAGGCTTATTTCTGGTTTTTGCAAACTGTCTGGCTAAAACACTATCCTGCTGATTAGCAAAGAATGTATATTATATGTAGTGTTCTTTTGGGAAGTACATTTTGAAATGCCTAAGGAAATAAACAGTAGCAAAGTCCTGTTTTTCTCTGCCTTAATATGACCTGTTCATGAAGAAGTAACAGCACACTGGAGAGGCAATTTGTTTGGAAGTACAGCTTGTACAATAACAACACGTTACATACTTGTCTAGTAACAAGATGTTACTACAATGTCCCTTAAAAACAAGATATATTGCACCTGTTGTCTGATGGACCTTCTGTATCTAAGGAGAAAGTTGGGTGGTAGAATATAGGTCTTATCCTACACTTATGGGAGTAAAAGGCAGTTTTTCCATCAACCTCACTGGGTTATGGATTGTGCCCAACTCCCTTGGGTTCTGTACAGAACTAAGAATCTCAGTGAGCTTTCACTTTTAAGAGAGCTTTTAATAGCCTAATGATGAAAAATACTGGTAAAAAAGAAGGTTTGAAACCATCACTTTCAGGAATTCTTCCAAATTCCCTCAGGGGGATCTCTGAGCATCTCTGTCATATTGAAAAATTTTCCCATTATTTAAAATTGTATTTTGTACTACGTATGATCTTTTCTGTATTCTGAGCATGAAAATTCTGTGTATTTCAGCACTTATTATAAAATTAAATAGAATCACACTGAGCCTACAGGCACCCTCAGAGCCAGGAGTTACCTTCAGTCTTGTCAGACAGTAGTAATGCCAGTTCTGATGCATCTACTAGAGCTTACCACAGAAGGAGGATGTCCTGGTTTTGTGGGAATCAGTCTCCAGACTGAGGTTAGCTTTTTGTTAACACACCTACCATTACCAGCTCATACCTTAATTTCTAGAACCATTCCCTGTGAAAGGGAGATCCTTTCACTTAGGACTTAACAACACCAAAAAGACACAGCACTTGGGTGTGTATGGGTTATGAACAGCAGCCCTACTGCTTCACCATACAATGAATGAAGTGAATCAGCATCAACTTACACTGAAGGCCCAGTTCAGGCTATGATATGTGTTTAGCTTGCACAACATTAACTTTCCTGTGAACATGTACTTGAAACAGTTCATATATAGAATTATTTTGCAGTTCAGATAGTAGCTGATTTCCTTTACATTTCAAAGACATCAAGACGCACAAATACAGAGGAAAATGAAATTTTTCAGGTTTTGTGCATGTTTCACAAAATGTGGTCACATCTCTGTCTTTAATTCACCTTTTGCCAACTGACACATCAGAAAAATGTATAAAGGATGGAAATTCCACAACATTCACAGCAGGGTAAGCATGCATTGGAACAACTAAAGTATCTTCTCCCTGAAAAAAACCAACCAACAAAACATGGGTAAATATTTGTTAAAATGGATCAATGTCACGGACAGAAAAGGTTTCTGTGGTAGTGGGCATAAAACATCTCCAAGACTATCACTGTGTTGCACCTCAGAATATTGGTATTGTAGCTGCTTTCAGTATCCATCTGTCGATACTTTCAGCAACTGCCTACAGCTCCTGCAAGCCTCCTCAGCTAAGATGTTACACCAGCATGGCAAAAAGACTGATCTCCTGGCAAATAACAACAGAGTAAGGAAGATATTCTATTCTCTGGGATGTTTACAGGGAGAAAATTGTAGATGCTTAAAATTAAATATGCCAGTCTAGACTTACTGGGAACAAACTCACAGGGCTCCAGGAGATTAATTGTACCTTTCTCATTATCATTATATGCCAATAGCTGTTTCATCCCATTACAACTGTAAATATGTGCTACAATAAATCCTCACCTGACAGTGAACTCGGATGCAGTCATAGTAGTATCGCCACTCGTCAGGGCAGAAATCAACAGTAACCACATATGACAGGCCAGGGACAAGGCAGTGCTAGAAAATGACCCAAAACAAGACAGAACACATGTAAGAGCTGCTTGTGTGACACAAAACCAGCGCTGTATGCAAAAGGCAGTGTGAAGGCTTTTGGACACTTACTGTTTTGTTGTATGTGATTTGAAAATAGTTTGTCTGAGGTGGCATTATGTGAAGATTCATTACATCACCAGAAATATTTATCAGCTTCTGTAGAACAAAAGAAGACCAAAGCACCTTATAGTGTAAGAGGTCAATGGAGAATTCCAACTGTACTTGTGAGAATATCCCTAGGAAAGATGTTAAACAAGGAAGCAACAACTTTTATGTTAGCTGAAATAATCTTGAATATCTTCTGAATGTAAAAGAAAATGATGCACATGCCACATTCTTCATTTTTGTTCTTTGGAACCAAGTCACAGTTCCTCATCCAGGAATAAGTGTCTTGCTATAGAAAACACTGCTGTTGAATCAAATTCTGTTCCTGTTTTGCTTATGCACAAATGGAACAAAATACAGAACAGCTTATTGACTTTATTTTTACAGAGGTCTGAAAAAACAGAAGTTATGTAATATTTATGTTTTATTTAGATCACAAAGCAACAAACCTCTGGATGCTGACAGTTCAGCCTGTAAAGCTTTCTGCTTCTTCTTTACTTTCATAATATATAATCCCCCAACCACTACCTTGACTCTTATCACATTGATTAAGGCGGCAGACAAAGGGAAAGCAGAGACAAGAGGAAATACTCAGGCTGTTCACAAGAGAAGGTAATAATACCTATGCACTGAGCTTCTTCCCTCAGATTAAATTACTCTTGGCAGAAGGCCAGAGATGCTTTCAAAATTGTCCCACCAGTGAAGACGTTAGCAGACATAGCGACATCCAAATACATTTGGAAAACAATCTCTTATGACGTTAAAGCACTAACACTTTACTCCTGACATGCAAGTCATGTATCACTAACGCTGCTTGCAGTCACAGCAAGAAGAGACTGCAACGGAGAGTGAAGCACACAGCACTGTACTCATCTGTTACCGCAGGGCCACTGATTGTAAGTGCTGCCTTTTAGAGCACTCCACAGAGTAAAAGGCCTCACGACCACAAGCAGTCCACTCCACCTCTGCTATCCTTTTGTAAGCCCCAAGAGGACCCCTGCCCTGACAGTTACCAGAGTCTGCTGGTGATGTTTTCCAACTTCGTATCCTCCATAGTGTAGCACAGCAGGCTCAGCCTGTATAAACTTGCTCTTCTGATGTTCTGAATAAATCTCTACAGAGATAAATTACAAAACAGGGAGGAGGAGAGGAGACTAGGTGAGACACACACACAATGATTATTACTTACAGTAAGTATATTTATGTTGCTTATGAGACAGAGATTATTCCTCCTGTTAAGCAGGCATGTCTCTTCAAATGGTAAGTTAAGGCAACACCTAGTACCTCAGCAGAGCCATAATCCTATTACAAGTTTATCTCTTGGCATCATTGCTTCAATAAGCCACACTAAAACTTCAGGGTCAGCCAGGATCAGTAAAGCCACAATTTCTTTCCTGACTACACACACCAAGCTGTGAGGTGCGGTCAACACACTGGAGGAAAGGGCTGTCATCCAGAGGTACATTGACAGGCTCAAGAACTGGGTCCATGCAAAATGCATGAGGTTCAACAAGTCCAAGCACAAGGTTCTTCACCTGGGTCAGGACAATTCCAAGCACAAACAAGTGCTGGGTAGTGAATGGATTCTGAGCAGCCCTGAGGAGGTCTTGGGGACGCTGATAAATTAGAAGTTGACGTGAGCCAGCAACGCATGAGTATAGCTCAGAAAGGAGATTTGGATTAGATCTTAGTAAGAAATTTCTCACTATGAGAGTGCTGAGGCACTGGAATAGGTTGCCAAGGTAGGCTGTGGATGCCCCCTCCCTGGAAGAGGTCAAGGCCAGGCTGGATGGGGCTTTGGGCAATCTGGTCTAGTGAGAGGTGTCCCTGCCCATGGCAATAGAGCTGGAACTAGATGATACAAGGTCACTTCCAACCTAAGTGACTCTATGACTTCCTCTGCCAGGATTTGGGTTCACAAGACACAATTCAACAACGAGATTGGAGTTTTGCCTCTTACGCAAAGTACTACACAAGGATTGCTCCAAGGTCAGGGAGCAGCCAGAAAGCAGAGGCTTACTTGATTCCAGCAGGTGATTGGGGACAGCATGCCTTTTTTTAGGTTCCTCCACTAGGCTGTCCAGAACACTGGGTATTTTCTTGAAGGACTTCTTAGAGACAGTGATTTCTGTGGTGGCTGACTGAACCACATCCATGTTAGGACAGAAATGGAGTCTGAATGGTAGTAAAATTCCTCAGCACCTGTGGGTGAATCAAAGTAACACAACAACCAAAATGTCTTCCCTTGCACTGGTACCTTCTGTTGTCTGAAATTGCCAAAAATTGTCTACCAGAGGGAGTTACCTTTTCTTCCTGCCACACTAGATTACTGTATGTGTGCGCCAAGTACAAGAGAACCTTTCTCCCAATGCAAGCCCGCGCACTGTGGGCAAGTTTGTCCCAGGGCTTACTGTGGATGTCTGGCTTTCAGGACTGTGTAAAACATCTCTCTACTCTCATGCTTCCCAGCACAGAGAAGGATAATTCTGATAATTCCATTGTCCAAACCAATTTCTGCAGATATGTTCTTCCAATCTCTCCTCAGTGTTTGAGTTGCTAACTTGTAGATTCATTTTTATTTTTTAAATATTAATGAGTGATAAGAAAATTGGCACTTCAATCTTTTGTTTGGATAGCATCATCTGGGTTATTTGTTTAGTGAAGGTAACTGTAAACCCAGAAGACCGTGGGTATTATAGATTCAGCATTAAGTAAGCACAGTTATCAGAACATAAACTTTTCTAATGACAAGTGCAAATATTACACAATAAGGATGCCAGACACTATCCACCCAGAAGAAACTATCTTTATAAAGACAGGACATAGCCCTTGGCTCTCCCACAAACAGGAGACATAGCATGGAGAAAAAAATAAAATCAATAAACTTCTGGAAAAAGAACCAAGTTCCAAATCCATGTTGGATTTTTCAGCTCTCAACAAGGAGGACTGAAAAACCCTGCATTTTGTGTTTGTTCTTCATGAACAGGAAGGTGGGTACGTAGCTCAGATGGTGCCATGGTACTCACTCCGTTATATAATATAGATTTCTCTTGGCAGGCTCTGGTCACTGGGCACCTTCCTGCTCCTGGATCAGTGGCACAAAGGCTCAATAGCTGCTTGGACAAGAGTTCAGTTGTAGGCTCCCATTGTGCCAGCACTTTGATTCAACAGTTTCAAAACTGAATCATTAGTAGTACCAGGAGTGGTATTGTGTTTGTGTTGTAATATTAACACTCATACTGGCTTGAATGACCTTAAAGGTCTCCAACCTAAAATGAACCCAGATCAATAAAATTTTGGGGGAAGCAGGGCAGAGGGGAGCATCAGAGAGACATCTAACTTTCCTGGGTCAGTCCTTTTGAGTACTGAAGATGTCCACATCCCCCACAACATTTTATGGTCTCATCTCTGCTATTTGTCTGGTTTTCTAGTCTGCCTTGGATCTTTCAGGAAGCAGTGGAGAGGTGTTTTTATTTATGGCCTTGTGCAGCACTAAATAAACAAACAAGAAGGATAAAATAATGGCCTGGTCTCAATAACAGTTTCTCCTCCATGGCTACAAATACAAATATTCCAGCTGCAACAGAAGATCTGTAAGAGGAACTCTATTACTGCATGCAGCAGTAAATTTATTCTGAGGCAGAGAGACCACCCAAACTCGGGCAAAAACATGCTAAAACATTCTAAACAGCAGGCCTGCATTCTTTCCGCTGGTGGTGTTAAACTTTAAGGTTACAGCTGCCACCCTCTTTCTCGTGGTCAGCATTTCCCATTGGGAATTCAAGCTCTGAAAAGCTGTAGATAGACTAGCAAAGGATTAATCAGAAGTTTCAAGAGAAACTTACCACCAACAGCACACTAGTCCTCAACAGGTCAACACAGGACCAACACAAGTCCTGGAATCGCACTGCCAGGCTGATGTTCTTAAGCCTTCCACGGGGTTGGACTAGCTGATCTCCAGAGGTGCCTCCAACCCCCACCACTCTGTGATTCCCTCATACCTGTTTCTACCCTTCACGTGGTTTTTATTTTGGTGCAAAGCCACGGAGAGGACGTGAACTCCCAGTTCCTCCGGAGTCAATGGCAAAACTCACCCCGGCTCTCCTCGGGCCAGGCTGTCGCCCTTCCCCTGCCCGCGCTTTAATTTTCCACTCCTTTTTGCTTCACCGAGCCCCCGGCGCACCCCAGCACAACAGAGGGACCCACTTAGTGTCGTTACAGCCCGTGTGACTCTCCTGGGCGTCCCGGCCCACCGCACGGACGAGGAAGCCCCGCAAACCGCCGCCTCAAGACCCGGCACAGCCCAGCCCTCACCTCGGCGTCGCGGCGACTGCGGCCGTCGCCGAGCAACGGGACACCCGGCCTGACCGGCGCGGACTGGGCCGGGCCGGGCCGCACCATTGCCGCCTGCAGGCCGGGGGGCTCCCCGCAGCGGCGGGTCTGAAGGCGAGAGCAGAGGCCGGACACGGGCGGGTAACGCTGGAGTCTTCCTGGGCGTGAACCAGGGCTGAGGCCGGGTCCTCTCACCTCGGTTTTTCACCCTTTTTCCAAACGGCAGGTGGGACATGGCGCGGCCTGGCCGCCCAGCTGTGACACCCACGTGGCAAACGATTAATTTAGTAGAGGAGCTGGGGGAAGGAATGATCAGCTTTAATGGAGTTTTAAAATAGTAATAAATAAATACTTAACATCCAATTTGGTTGGTGTTTGATAAGTAAATCCCACTGTCCAAGTAATACAGAGTCCTTTTTTCCACTTACTCCTAGAGTTACAAGGAAGATTCTTCAAGACTGCATGAACACATCTGAGCACACGGTCACAGAACCCCTTTGGCTGGAAGACACCCTTAAAGCCATAAAGCCCAACCTTTGGACTAACACTGCCAGGTCACCATGAAACCCTGTTCCTAAGCACCAGATCCACCTAGTCATTCAAATCTCTCCAAGGAAGAGGACTCCACCACTGCACTGTGCCAATGCCCAGCCTTTCAGTGAAGGAATTCTTTCTAACACACAACCCAAACCTCCCCTAGCACAACTGGCAGCCATTTCCTCTAGTCCTTTCACTTGCTACCAGGGAGAAGATGCTGTCCTCCTCAAGCCAACTTCCTTTCAGGTGGTTGTAGACATCAATAAGTTCTCTCCTCAAACTCCTTTTCTCCAGGCTTAACAATCCCAGTTTCAGCTGCTCCTCATGGGACTTGTGCTCCACACCCTTAATGAGTCTACTTGCTCTTCTCTGGACATGCTCTAGCATTTCAATGACCTTCTTATAAAGAAGGTCCCAGACTGAATGCAATATTCACGTGGCCTCACTAGTGCTGAGTACAGGGGAGTGATCACCTCCTTACTGCTGGCCACACCACTTTTAGTACAAGCCAGGATCCTGTTGGCCTTTTTGGACACCTGGGCACACTGCTGGCTCACATTCAGGCAACTGTCAACCCAGGTACTTTTCAGATATGCCCACTTCCTAACCACACATTCTCAAGCCTGTAGCCTTTCATGGGGTTGTTATCACAGAATATTAGGAATTGGAAAGGACCTTGAAAGATCATTTAGTCCACTCTCCCTGCCAGAGCAGGATTACCTCACTCATAGCACGTAGGAACATGCCTAGGGTTTTAAAGGTCTCCACAACTGCCCTGGGCAGCCTGTCCTGGTGCTCTGTCACCCTCACTGTGAAGGAGTTCCTTCTCAAATTTATGTGGAACTTCCCCTGTTCCAGGTTACATTCATTGCTGCTTGTCCTATCATTGGATGCCACTGAACAGAGCCTGGCTCCATCCTCCTGACACTCACCCTTTCCATATTTATAAACATTCATGAGGTCATCCCTCAGTCTCCTTTCTTCCAAGCTCAAGAGATGCAGCTCCCTTTCCTCCTTGAGGAAAGGAAAAGATGAGCCTTTCCTCATCAGGTAGATGCTCCACTCCATCATCCTTGTGACTCTAGTTATGGCTCAAGTACAAGACAACACTTGGCCTTGTTGAACCTCATACAATCAGTTTTGGCCCATTGATCCGGCCTTTCTGGAACCCTCTGTAGACCTTCCCTACCCTCCAGCAGATTGACACTCACACCCAGCTTGGTGTTATCTGCAAATTTACTGAGAGTGCACTAGAGATGATTAACAAAGACATTAAAGAGAACAGGCTCCAATACTGACCTCTGGGGATTTCTACTTGTGACTGGGTGCCAGCTGGATTTATGAAATGATGTTTAATTTGTGTTATATTATGACAGCAAACCCATCTGTGATAAATTTTGGGTGGATGTACTGACTAGGAGTGAAGGTAGGTGCACACAGCCAGGTGCAGTGCATTGGTTAGTTAAACTTCTCATTTCAAGATGTGAGAATTCTTGGTGATTATTGTTTGTAGTCTGCAACAGAATATTATCAAAGAAGTTGCTTCAATCTTGATAGGATTAAATAGGCAAAACACTTTGTACTGCCTCCAACAAGGGCTTTGACACCATTTAAGACCAAACAGGTCGCTGTGCTGCTATCCTGCCAGTCAAGCAATGGTTTGCACAGGTGAGATGTTTCCAGGTTTGTTTTGCATCCAGCTTCTCTGAAAGAGTCAGCCTGCTTGAAACTCCTGTGCAACCATTGTCTGTTCCAGAAACTCTCCCACATTCAGAAGTAGGGTCAGGAGCAAAGCTCCCTTAGTTCCACAAACACAAGGAAAATGTGGTTTTCAAGGAAAGCTGTTACAATATGAATGGAACAATAAAATATTCCTTGAACCGAAGGAAGAGAGAGAGTGACTTGGCACCCCAACGAGATGATGCAGCATTGCCAGTGTGGTTTCCTCAGACTACTGTAATGACATTGTCTGGCTGCCTCTCAGACCCCCTTTTAACAATCTGACGAATTTCAACCAAACTTTCTTTGTTTTGTCAAAAGCAGAGTTCTTCAAGAAATTAAAGTTACTATTAGCTTGGAGAAGAGGAGACTGAGGGGTGACCTCATTAATGTCTACAAATATTTGAGGGGTGGGTGTCAGGAGGATGGCACTGGGCTGTTCTCGGTGTCATGTAGTGATAGGACAAGGGGCAATGGTTGTAAGCTGGAACATAGGAGGTTCCACATCAACCTGAGAAGGAACTTCTTCACGGTGAGAGTGACAGAGCACTGGAACAGGCTGCCCAGAGGGGTT
>VXBP01007047.1:18050-137811 GCA_013400115.1 Rhinopomastus cyanomelas
GTTCCAGGTTACATTCATTGCTGCTTGTCCTATCATTGGATGCCACTGAACAGAGCCTGGCTCCATCCTCCTGACACTCACCCTTTCCATATTTATAAACATTCATGAGGTCATCCCTCAGTCTTCTTTCTTCCAAGCTCAAGAGATGCAGCTCCCTTTCCTCCTTGAGGAAAGGAAAAGATGAGCCTTTCCTCATCAGGTAGATGCTCCACTCCATCATCCTTGTGACTCTAGTTATGGCTCAAGTACAAGACAACACTTGGCCTTGTTGAACCTCATACAATCAGTTTTGGCCCATTGATCCGGCCTTTCTGGAACCCTCTGTAGACCTTCCCTACCCTCCAGCAGATTGACACTCACACCCAGCTTGGTGTTATCTGCAAATTTACTGAGGGTGCACTAGAGATGATTAACAAAGACATTAAAGAGAACAGGCTCCAATACTGACCTCTGGGGATTTCTACTTGTGACTGGGTGCCAGCTGGATTTATGAAATGATGTTTAATTTGTGTTATATTATGACAGCAAACCCATCTGTGATAAATTTTGGGTGGATGTACTGACTAGGAGTGAAGGTAGGTGCACACAGCCAGGTGCAGTGCATTGGTTAGTTAAACTTCTCATTTCAAGATGTGAGAATTCTTGGTGATTATTGTTTGTAGTCTGCAACAGAATATTATCAAAGAAGTTGCTTCAATCTTGATAGGATTAAATAGGCAAAACACTTTGTACTGCCTCCAACAAGGGCTTTGACACCATTTAAGACCAAACAGGTCGCTGTGCTGCTATCCTGCCAGTCAAGCAATGGTTTGCACAGGTGAGATGTTTCCAGGTTTGTTTTGCATCCAGCTTCTCTGAAAGAGTCAGCCTGCTTGAAACTCCTGTGCAACCATTGTCTGTTCCAGAAACTCTCCCACATTCAGAAGTAGGGTCAGGAGCAAAGCTCCCTTAGTTCCACAAACACAAGGAAAATGTGGTTTTCAAGGAAAGCTGTTACAATATGAATGGAACAATAAAATATTCCTTGAACCGAAGGAAGAGAGAGAGTGACTTGGCACCCCAACGAGATGATGCAGCATTGCCAGTGTGGTTTCCTCAGACTACTGTAATGACATTGTCTGGCTGCCTCTCAGACCCCCTTTTAACAATCTGACGAATTTCAACCAAACTTTCTTTGTTTTGTCAAAAGCAGAGTTCTTCAAGAAATTAAAGTTACTATTAGCTTGGAGAAGAGGAGACTGAGGGGTGACCTCATTAATGTCTACAAATATTTGAGGGGTGGGTGTCAGGAGGATGGCACTGGGCTGTTCTCGGTGTCATGTAGTGATAGGACAAGGGGCAATGGTTGTAAGCTGGAACATAGGAGGTTCCACATCAACCTGAGAAGGAACTTCTTCACGGTGAGAGTGATGGAGCACTGGAACAGGCTGCCCAGGGGGGTTGTGGAGTCTCCTTCTCTGGAGATGTTCAAGACCCGACTGGATGTGTTCCTGTGTGACTTGGTTTAGGTGATCCTGCTGTTGCAGGCGGATTGGACTAGATGATCTTTCGAGGTCCCTTCCGATCCGTAATGATTCTATGATTCTATGATTCTATGATAAGTTTACTGTGGTCATGCTGTGGTCTTCCTTAAGTCTGAAACACTTGCCATTTGCAAGGCAAACGATACTGTGTGAGGCTGGCAGCTGGGTCATGCAAACTCTCATGGCTGGGCAGGACAGACATTGCATGGAGTTAGAGTGAATACTGCTGTCTGCCTGACTCCTGCTCTGGGAATGTGGGGACAGATGAGGGTGGTGGGTATGGAAACAGCAGTGCAATTCACTGGTCCTAAGGAGCTCATATATAGATAAGCTGGAGGCCCTGTGATCAGAACGGGCATGGGGAAAGACAGGACTTGTTAGGAAACCTGGATTCTGTCATTGTGCTGCTCAGCAGATGACTTGCTTAATCCAAAGGCTGGATTTTCAGTGTACAGGTAATGAGCCACCTGTTTTGTGGCCACAGTGATTGACTTTACTGGTAGGTCTGGAGCACACTTGCCTTCTGTCCTTTTCTGACTAAAGAAGTCCCTATCACATTTGACCTTTCTGGGATGTCAGGTGGTGGTAAATTGGAATAGGTGGTAAAAGATGGTAAAAGGTGGTAAATAGGTGGTATATAGGTGGTAAAGGTGGTAAAACTGAGGACTGCAGTGCTTTGGGAAAGAGACTAGTCCATAGTACAAACTTGCACTCCTTTGTTTTTTAAAGCCACATTCATCATTATTGTGCTACCTGTGAACTCAGCTAGCAAGAGTTTGGAGCACCTGCCTTGGCAACTGGGAGCCCACACCCAGGCTAAACACGCAGCTCCTTTACAAGAGTTTTGTCACAGATACAAAACCTGGAAAAACAGAGTGCTTTTCTACCAGAGAGGGGGACTCCCTGCTAATGATCTTGCCTGTGGGGCACACAGGATGACTGGAATCTATGTCCCACCAACAAAGTACCACAGGGATCCAAATGAGATGACACCTTGCAAACTTGCACCTAGCAAGGACAAGACATAGATTGTTTCTCTGGATATTGGATGAGAGGGTGAAGTTTAGCGAGTATTAAAGTCCTCTGTGTACGGCATGGGAAGAGCAGACCCCTTGTTTGCTCTTTCTCTGGTACCTACATCTTCAGCTCCAGGTAGCTGTACTCCCCCAGGCTGGGTGGGAGGTATAGGTAGCCAGTTCTCCTGCAGCAGGCTCTGCCAGCCTCCTGATTTGTGGCTCTCAGGGATATGTACTCACTGTAGGAGGCATGTGCAGAGCTGTTGAGAGCAGAAGCAGTGCAGGCAGCCTGCATCGCATTCCTCCAACCCTCTTTCTCAGCAGGGTGTTTATTCCAGGGCTGTATTTCCCCTTGATTTATTATCTCTGCCACTGTGGGGCTGACATCACACACAGGAGTCCTGCTTGGTCCCTTATCACGGGAGCATTAGGAATGATCGTTCCCCAGTGACACGCATTGATAGCAGTGAATAATAGCCGGGAAGGGAGGCAGATGATAGTAGGAACATGCACAACAGAGGTGCTGTTATTCTTGGGACAGGAGGCTTCTGCAGAGGAGGAGGAGAACTTGGAGTGCAAACAGGGTGGGGGGGTCTTGTCATTGCTGATGCTGTCTAGGGCTCAGCAGCTGGAGAGAAACATTGGCTAAGAATGGTCAAAAATGGGATGGAAAAAAAGCACAGAGAAAAAGAGATGAAGTGAAAGGAGCTAAGAGCCACACTGGGGAGTATACACATAGCCTGGTGGCCTCTGATGCGCAAGGGATGAGTGAAACAGACAGCGATTGACTATGTGGACCATGTGGATTATCATCTTCTGGATTCCAGCTGTTGTGGTAGGTGCTCAGAACTATTTATTCCAAATTGCATGAAATCACATGTTGTCTAAGTGCACCTCTATTCCATGCAGTAGCGGTGTCTTTGTTTAAAATGCGCTGTGCAGAACCTGGGAAGTTTTTGTGCTCTATACTTGCTTCTGCTGCTTCCTGCACATATGGCTAGTGGCCAGCTGGCTAGACGTCGGATGCCTCAGTTTCTCTACCTGTATAAAAGCAGCAGTGTTACTACCCGGCTTTGGTGAACCAAGCAGGGTCTGTGATGAAGGAGAAAAATTTGATGCCATTTAGAGAAGGTTTGATTATTTACACCAGCAAGCAAAGTTGTAAGAGGAATGCCCACCACTACCAGTGCCTCCTTTGACTCGAGTGGAAAGAATGCAAAACAATGTCTAACCCATGGAGTTTGGTTTCTTTCTTTGAGCTTTATTGTTTTGCTGAGAATTTAAGTGTCACTCTGAGTGCTCAGATGGGTCGGGAAGGACAACCGAACGTGGGCTGTGATCCCTAGATGCTACGCAGCTTATTCAGGTTGTGAAAGCATACAAAACCAAGACTGAACTATGTACAGCTTGGGTGAGGGAATTTTGGAAAGGACAAAACTCTTGTGAAATGTAAAAAATTGACTTTTTCATTGCAACTGGTGGAAAAATCAGCAAGGGATTTGGGTCAAACTCGAGGAAATTTGAGCTCTGCTTTGATATTTTAATTGTAGAGTGGATACAATCTGCAAACTTTCTTGTGTTCCACAATAAAAATCGTGACTCTCATGGTTTTTGTGTAATTTTGGTTTCTTATTCTTAGGAACTATCTGAGGGACTCTGCAAATAGATGTCATCACTCAAGGTCCAAATAAGAGCATCTCCTTCCACTTGTTCTTTTTCTAATCCTTCAGAATACTTATTTTGAGTTTGGCATTTTTGTTCATCTTTAAACCTGTCCATTAAACCAAACCCAATTGTTTTCAAATGAAACAGGTGTGAATTTTGTGACTGCAGATACTATTTGTACTAAACAGTGTTTAGATCTATTAATTTCACAAATTAAAAACTGTAGTTGGCTGTTGCTATCAGTCTCACAACCTGCAGCTTTGTGCCCATTCTGGACATCTAGTTATCACAGCCTTTTTCTTTGGAATGGTTTTTCTATCTTATATTGACTTTAAACAAAATATGAGGTTATCTACTCCCCTCATCAAAATCTGACAGGCTGTAAGCTGTTTCAGTGAACCATTTAGGGAAAGATGTACAAACAGCACACGGGAGTCCGTTTACCTCTGATTTCAAGGTGTGGGGCAGGCTGTTTGCTCGCGGTTGTGGACGGTAAACACAGGAGCAGTCAGCAGCAGGCTGGGGTTATCTGTGCCGTGGGAAGCAGGATTTTGTGTCATTCAGCAAGCGGCCGTGCCAGATCCATGACAGACCCACTCACACTGTACCTGCCCTTTTGGATGCCAGCGTTGGCAGAGACAGACCAAGGGACAGCGCTTGTGGAAAACAAGGTCTTTAAAGCAGCACCTGGAGGCTCTCTGTTTTATCTGGGTTTAAAATCCTGTTACCCTCTGTCTATCACCAGGCAGCAGTCTCTATCTGACCAGAAGAATAGGGTGGACATCACTCAGTGGGGTAAAACAGTAATTGTAAGGCATTAAATACAGCCTATTGCTGCTTGCAGCACACAATTTCTGTAAGAAAAAATGCTATATCAGGTCATCGAGGTGGTCTTCAGAGCTGCATGAGCTAAAAGCGTGCACCTTCATTCTAGCCACAAGAGGCTTTAAAACTCTCTAAAACAGAAGCTTTTTTAGAATCTACATTTCTTAACAGAAATGAATACCCTTAAGTAGTGTGACCTTTTTTAAGGCAAACAATTTTCCTGTTTCTGGATACAAACACGATCGCTAGCATTTGTTTTTCCATATATTTAGTATCATCCTGAAAGACCTGCATGCAGAGCAGACCGGTTATGTTGGCCACTTCAAATGCTTGGCACAAACACTTTTTGTTAGTATATTTTCAAGGCAATTTTTGGACAGAGATGCAGCAGACGTATGCTGTAGGTCCTAACAGGTGCATTTATACTTGTTAACTCTGAAACTGTACTGAATTGCCTTACTGTTGGTAATGAAAGAGAAAAAGACAGATAATGATAAAAAATGCACTTTAGAAAACCTATCAATATTTAGACATTTTCATATCCAACCTTCACGTAAAAACTGAAACTACTAAATGCAATGCCTTTAGACATGTTACTCCAGTCAGACATTTATATTTTTTCAATTATTAAATTGATTTTTATATATTTTTAATATTAAGATGGATTGAAATGCATTTAAATCCTGACAGTAGAGAATAGTCTATGTCACTTGAATTATTTGCATGTGTGATTGCAGAGAATTCATCATATTATGCAAAACCAAATGGCTTTTAGTTTATTTATTTATTTAATGATTTACAAATATAAGGGACAATTACTCTCTGTATATACATAAGGGTTGGATGTCTAGAACAAAAGAATGCTCTCTTTTCAATTCCATCAGACAGGACAAGGGGTAATGGATGCAGGATTGAACACAGGACTTTTCGCTTCAATATGAGGAAAAACATCTTTACGGTCAGGGTTATTAAATATTGGAAGGGGTTGCCCAGGGAGGTTGTGGAGTCCACTTCTCTGGAGATTTTTCAAACCTGTCTAGATGCATTTCTGTGTAGCTGATTTAGGCTTTTTAGGTGATTATGTGTTTCAATAAGTTGTAGCCTGCTTGAGCAGGAGGGTTGGATCTGATGCGTTTGAAAGCCCCCTCCAACCCTAATAAATAGCCTAAACTGTGTAAGATGCTGAAGTAGACACAACAGACCAGTTAGATGAGGCAAGAAATACTGCTGAAAAGATCAGACTTGGTTCAAAAATATGATACCCAGAATACTTCTAGCCAAAATCAGTAGGAATATAGACACTGATGTCTGTTAGACTAAAATCTAATTGTAGTAAAGTAATAGTTCTATTATAAGGTTTCCAGTGATCATTGTGTCTCCTAAATCTAATCTGAAAGTGATCAGCAAAATCTAATCTTAAAGTGATCAGCAGTGCTACAAAATTTATTAGATTGAGTAATAACAATATGATGCTGCCAGGTTAAAGTACATTTAAAAATTGCATCTGGTACTTTTCAAATGATAAATCCCAATGACTTGCTTTTAATCTTTTAAGTATGTGTGTGTGTGTGTATATACATATATATATAAAAATGTATGTTCCATAGTGGAAAAACCCCAAGAAGTGTTCAAAGCCTCTTAGGAAAGTTGCAGGCAAAAACAAAAAGAAGCTCAATTTGGGGAAAAGCAAGAAGACACATTTAGTTCACACAGCATAAAAACCCCAGCACAGGGACATACAGAGATTAGTCACATGTTCTTATATAACTGGGCTGAGCTACTATCTCCACCCTCTTAGGAGGGAAGAAACCTCTGGGAGTTCTTTTCCTTGTGAGAACATGATGTTCTTTCAGTCCCTGCACAGATTCCTCAGTGCCAATGGGTCCTTTAAGGGCCAGTTCTTTGTTCCGTGTGCTTCCAAGCCAGTCTGCTCTTTCCAGCATGCCAATTCCTACAGGACATGAACAACGAAAACCTCTCAATTTCAGCAAACAAAAGTATGCAGATGAAGCCCTTCCTCTGAGGTTCCAACTTCCACCGTCTCCATTCAGCATGTTCCAAAGGGCATCCTAGTCCAGTGCCACGTGCCCTTCTCTGAACTAGACAAACAGCAACTCCCCAGACAAGGAGGAAACAGGAAATAGGAAGCTCCAAACTAGTTGTACTGGCTTTAGAGAGTCACGAATTCAGCTTGAAATTGTAAGCTGCTTTATCACAGAATATCTCTCGGGCAAAGAAACCCATCCAAATTCAAACCACAAGTACATGCCATTTAAATGGTTGGTAGCCCTTCTGTACATTTATTTAGTTCAGCTACATGGGACATACATTGTCTTAAGACTAATATTTCCATACTGCTGTGTGAGAAGGGAGGATGGGGCAAGACAGGGACATAAGAAAATAACCTTAGGATAATTTACTGCCTAGGTTCCTCAAAAATCTGAGTAAGATTCTGCTTGCATGTTGGCTCCTGCATCTTCCTGATTGGTCACAGTGAAATATGTTTGAGTGACCTGCAACCCATGGACATGTTTGGATCACTTGTGCCAGGGAAAATGGCTTGCCAGATCTATGGCTTAACACTGCCAGGGGAGAGTGATTAGTTCTCTGTTGCTCTAGAATTGTTCAACAGTGTGCTGAATGTTCCTGCAGGAAGAGCATCCTGCTCAATTAATTTATCAGTATATCTCAGTAACAGTAACATCAACAAAATGAAGAAGGCAGAAACTTATTCTGTGCTTTTCTGCTGCTACTATAAAAACCCCAGACTTAATTAGGAAAACTGACTGTATTTCAAGGAAAGGCATTGCCCACAGCTAGCTGAAAGGCTTGCATAGGAAATATGAGCATGAGAAAGGTAAAACTCATTGAAGGAACTAAAGTTTTAGGAGGAAAAGTTATTCCATTTCTTTTAAAATTTGCAGATCAGAGCTGTCCCACCTGTCTGTGACCTCCTGAGTGTCCTGAAAAAAGAAGAAGAAAATTGTGTTGAGATTCTCTCCCTGGAGGCAAAGAATGGAACACCTGAGAATGATCTGCTCCTGAGCTCAGGTAAAGGATGAATTCATGTGCATATGAAAAACTTCTCAAGTGAGCTGAGTGGTCTCAAACTCCCCCACGTTCTTTCCCAGAGGAGGCAAGCACCTTCTATGCACCTCTTGGTTAGCAGAGAAATAGCTAAACTGTTACATGGCTCTGAGAGTGGGATTTTAACCTCACTGTGAGAGCAAAAATTGGAGCCTTCAAAATCAGCTCAGCTGCAGTCTTTACTACTGGGGAGCATACCAGTAACAAAATCTTGCAAAATGCAGAGGATTTGGAAGCCTGGGGAGGATAGTTTTATAAAGTTAGCCCAGCAAGTGTAGATTTACTTCACTATAATTGCCTTCAAATAATTGGATACCAGGACCCAATATTTAAATGATGTAACCTGAAGGTCCTTGTTGCCTCCTCTTTGCTCTAATTTGCTGCCATGTAAGAGAGTTCTTGCATTTCAGAGGATTTATCATCACATGAAGGAATATTTTGTCCTGGGAAGGTCTTGTACTGAGTCCTCATCTCATAGTCCATCATCATACCAATTTCCTTTGACAGCTGAGCAAGTGTGCTCATGTACAAGGGGCCTCAGAGAGACCCCTTGTTACTAAAGTTATTGAAGCTTGCCTGTGAACTCCTAGCTCCTCCAGGCAGCAGCTGAGTCAGCATCTCAGAGTACCTCACAGAGCATGTTGGATGGAGGAAGCAGATATGAATATTTTTTGTGTGTGCCCAGCCATCACCAGTAGGGATGATTCAGCATTCACAGCACCTGGAAGACTGAACTGTTTCTGGGTGACTTCCTCAATGGTGTGGAGAGTGATGGATCTCCTTGGAGCTCTTCTGTGTGCAGGGCATCCTAGCTGTGGACAAGCTATTGTGTGGAACAAGATTTGAGGCTTTTTCTTAATTTCAAAGCCTTCCACTCTAGCAGAGAGTCTTGAAGGCACAGAACTATTTCACTCGGGGCTGGCCCAAGGGCAGGGCTCCAGGAAATGTTCATCGCCTGGTTTCTTGGGATGCCTGGCATTTTTCTCTCTCTTTGTTTTATCTCTGTGAGCCTTGCAGACTGAAGGGTGTGGGTGCAGCTTCAGGGCATTGTGCCCCTGTAGTAGTGACAGGGTACCTTAGGGCAGGTTGGCAGGTGCTCCAGATTGCAGCTCGGTCTCACTGCATATAAAAAGCTTGATGATGAGAGTAAATCAATGTTGTTGGTTTCCTTCACCTGTGCCCTTCATGGAAGAGAAGGGTGCTTTGACAACCTAACTTTTTCTGCTTGGGTCGTGTGATATGTCTCTAACGTTGAACTCTGTGTTTCCTCTGTACCAGAGCTCTGAAGATGCAAACAAGTTAAACTTCACAGGACCATGCAGGTGTGGACCAGTACTAGCACTAGCAGGCAGTACTGTTTTACAGATGTGTTTTCTGTCAAATAGTAGTTTCTCAGCAGAGACTTTGTTCAGTTTTACGTTGAATCCAAATCTTAAGAATTTCCCTGAGGCCTTTTGTTAGTGGAAATTTTTAGATAGGGTCATTCTGCTCTCTGTGCCTCTCACCCCAAATCCACAAAGAAAGACATTAAAAATACAGGATTGTGTTACATCTTAATCAGAAAGTGTTAAGCTAAAAGTGGCCACAGTGATTATCTGCAAACACACTTTCTCCTGGCACTTAAACCCCTAAAGACTAAACAGCAGGAAGCAGCACATCTTTCTTCAAGCAATCGTTCCCAAAGGGAAAGCCCAGGATTTTCCTAAGAATAAATATCATGCCAGGTGATGTTTCATTTGCCATTAAATTGTTGCTTTGAAGGAAATGGTTGCCGTGTACTGTAACCATTGGCACAAGGAGGACACCAGAGCTGAGGTCTCTGCATTGTGGAAAGCTCTGTATTTCCAGGCACTAGAGCTGTTGTGCTGGAGGAAATTTCGGGAACTCTAAATGTTTTTGTCAGCCTAATGGAGGCAATGAAACACTTGAAATGAGCGCTCAGTACTTCCTCCCCTCTGCTTTCAGCAAGCATGCAGAGCATCCAGCACACACCTCCAGGACCCACCCGTCACAGGGTAGCCCAGTGTCTCTTTTTCCTCCTCATATTGTAAAACTCACAGAGAAGGCTTTGCTAAAACCAGTGACCGTGAGCAAAGGTAAAAGGAAAATAGGTTGAATGATTTCATATGTCGTTTTGAAGGAAGCAGGACCTGTTCTCTCCTGTCCAGGTCTCAAGAAGTGTCAGAATCAGGTCTCAGGTTAAAGCAGGACTTGCTTTGTCTCATCCAGCTTGCTCTTCAGAGTACAGAGCATCTTTGTTCCCATAGTTGCCATGGTCCTTGGGAGGCATTACATGGGGTTTAATTGCTTGTCGATGTTTCATACTGTTCCCTTGTTGGGAGAAGTTTCATGATGTTTCATCACTGGGAAATGCTTGCTCATGTTGCGTTGTTGCCTCCTCAGGCAGGTGTGCTGGAATGTGGGATAACATGAGCTGCTGGCCTTCCTCTGCTGTGGGACAAACTGTCAATGCCCAGTGCCCTGAATTCTTCCAGATGCTGACTGGAAAAAAAGGTAACAGTAAAAATAGGCTTTTCTTGTCCAGGTGGTTTTCTGTTGTTCTTTTATGTTTAAATTTGTCATCCACAAAGATGCCACTGCCAGGTCTGAACTTGAAGTGAAATTGTGTCCCTGCTTTTTTTAGAGACCAGCAGTCACTTAGCAGCTCCATTTCCAAAACTAAGCTAAAGTAGGAAAGCCTGAGATTAAAGTAGCAAGATATTCTAAATGTTTATTTTTGTTAGCCCGGTGGAGAAAGGTGCAGGAAGTACTTGCTGTCCCAAGAAGCAGATTTTCAGCATGGTTTCTTAAAGGAAAGAGTTTCTTCCACTCAAGCTCTGTGTTTACAGAGTTTTGTCTGTCTTTCCCCTTTCAATACGAGGAGTGGCTGACATCAGCTGAGCTTGACAGGGACAGAACAGGGACAGGAACAGTGTGAAGTTCATACATATTTGGGTGAAACAGCCAGTCAGTTGGGGGTCAGAGGGAAGATCCCTTTTTCCTTTTTAGAGTAAATGTGCACTGGAGGTTCATCCTTTGGCTGTGACAGGCTGCACACAAGTGGCCCAAATTCAAGGGAACTTAGGTTTTATGGCTTACGGAGTCACAGAATTACTGAAGCAGAAGAAGCCCTCTAAGATCCTCAAGCCCAACTTATGACCTAACATCACCACAATCACCTAGACCATGGCACTAAGTGCCATGTCCAGTCTTTTGTTAAACGCCTCCAGAGATAGGGACTTCATTACCTCCCTGGGCAGTCCACTCCAAAGTCTAATGACCCTTTTCATGAGGAAATACTTCATGACATCCAACCTAAACCTCTTCTAGCCTGCTTCAGGCCCTCTCTTCTCGTCCTATCACTAGTTGCCTGGGAGAAAAGCCTGACCCCCACCTAGCTACAGCTTCCCTTCAGGTAGTTGCAGAGAGATATAAGGTCCCCCTTGAGTCTCCACCAGACCAAACAACCCCAGCTCCCTCAGCTTCTCCTCACAAGACTTTCCCTGTAGTCCCTTACCCAGCCTCGTTGCTCTCCTCTGGATCCATTCTAGTACCTCAAGCTCTTTCTTGAAGTGAGGGGCACACAGTACTCAAGGTGAGGCCTCACCAGTGCCCAGTGCAGGGGGAGAATGATGACGCTAGCCCTGCTGGCCACGCTGTTCCTAATACAAACCAGGATGCCAACTCCCTCAACAAGAAATTAGTTGAATCAATGTTTGTTATCCTTTGTCTGGATTTTAAAGCTAGAAATGAAGTGAAATTTATTCCCAGGATGCTGCACTAATCACGAACCATTAAGAAGGAGCTTCTGCCTGCTTTTCTCACACTTGTGCTTTTCAGCAATGCCCTAGAAAAGTACTTACATTTCCCTTTAGTGAGTTAATGATTCCAATCTGATGAAGGTTTTGCATTCTTCTGTTATAAGACGTGGATTAATGAGGTCCAGTACTTACAGCAAAGCAGACAGATTCATTTTTATGGAGGGAGGAACGGGAGACAAAGTATTAGATTGTCTAATAAAGATTAGATAAACCAGAGGAGAAGCATTTAGTGCTCTTTAAATAAAATCAGACATAAACCATCCAGATTAAATTAAATACTGTGCTACTTTCTGTGCACTCAAACGGTAGCTGCCCACTCAATCCTTTAATCCGGTTTAAAGTCAGAGGATAAACCGCACAAAGCCACAGATCGCTGGAGAAATCGTCCGTCTGGCAGAGGCTCGCAAATCTCCCGCGCAGTGATCCCGTCCGCTAAGCCCGTGGGATGCGATCCCTGGAGCAGCCACTAGAGGGAACTGCTCCCTGCCTCCGGCCTTCTGACCGGGACGAAGCACGGATTCGCACGTCCGAAGGTCACTTACATCTCCAGTGTGCATTGCGTTATCTTGGAGACAGACTAACAGCTTGAAACTTTAGTTGCCCTTCTTATCGGAGGAGCTGAGAGCTGAACCAATAAGCAATAACCAGAGCGATGGCTTTCAAGACAGAAACCCAAGACATGGTCCACCGGCATTTGCGTTTTATTTCGGTCTCTGCATCTGGCATCTTGGGTCAAAGTCAGCAGCAGTTTATTCTCATAGCCACATTCTCTGATTTTATACTGCGGTTGGCTTGTGACTCATGCGTTTAACTACTGCTACAGTCATTGCCCCGTTTGAAGCAATTTTGCAAAAGAAAAACAAAAAGATCTGGTTGCTTGGGGGAAAAAAAAAGTAAAAGTTTTCTCCCCTCTTCACTTACAAAGCAGATGGGCAGCCGCAGATGCCAAAGACCCATATGCTAAGGGATGCAGAAAGCTCTGAGCCTTGACCAAACCCTGGCCTCTTGTGCCACTGAGATTTGTGCTGACATTGAGACTTGCATTTGCTGTCTGGCCCCTTCCCACATCACAGGCCAAAGAAACAAAATGATCAGGAACCAAGTAACATAACAGAAGTTCATAGCCAGACCTGCAGATTTTGGCTCAGGCCCCAGACCGGGGCTTCAGAGGCAAGAAGGCGGCCACATCAGAGGGCCTCAGTTCTGCAGCCTTCTCCTTAGCTAGTGTCTCCCTTGCCGAGGCAACTCCAAAAGCCTTCACAGCACAACACCAGGTATGGATCATGAGACTGTCTGCAGACCCCAAGGCTGCTCTGAGTGGGCCATGCTGTGGTTCCCCAGTCTGTGTGACACCCACGAGCAAGCAGCGCTACTAAAGCGGTGCTCACGTCTTCCAGGATTATAAATCCTGCATAATCTCCCGTGTTTTGCATGTAACGCAATCACGTGTGAACACTGACACAGAACTTCACCTGTTCTTGTCTGATTGATGTTCACATCCTCAGGCAAAACTGGTTACGAGGCATGTTTACAAGCACCCCATACTGCTCTGGATTAAGAATACGTGTCTTAATAAATTAAAACTGAAGTAGAGAATTTGCCGTCACGCCTCTCCCTTTCTGAGTGTCAAGACAGGTTGGGGAGAATGGCTTGGGAGAGCTGTTTTTCTCCTGTTGTCACTGTACTGCAGCAGGACATAGAAAACCTGCATTAAGAAGCAAGCCTGGCCCTTTCAGAGATGCTAAGCTGGAACAAGATGTCCATAAAAGCATCAAAATAATAGTCTGATATAGACACACCCAGAGTTCTTCCCAATTAGAGGTCTTGGCATGTTTGCTGCGCTTTGCAGTTTTACAGAGGTGAGTTCAAATCAAGTGCAGACATGCTGCCAGGTCACCACAATCAGCCCAGAGGTAGCAGGATCCCTGACTGTCCTCCTGACAGTCTCAGCAGGGCTTCAAACAGCCTAAGCCAGTGCTGAACACTGCTGTGTGAGCAGCTCCCCTCATTCCCTCAATACTGTGGGGATGTTTGGCAGGAATTGTCTGCCCTAGAGTGCTCATGGCTAAGTGCATGGACAAAAATAGACTTTTACGGTGCCTTCTGGCAAGTGCTTTGCTAAGGAGGGCAGCTGTTTTACAGCCCTCTCTAAGTCCTTGCTAGCCAGGATTTTGCTCCATGTTTCTAGAGTGGCTCCTACCTGACAGATGAATGTGATTAGGGCAATGGGCAGCGGTTTTATTTCGTTGTAGAAGCTTCTAACCTATACACCTTCTAAAGTAATCTTCTTCTAATAAGAATGTGAGTGGTGTAGGGCAGGACTTCCCTCTTTAGTGACAAACACAAATACAGATGTGGTCAAACCTGTGCTATTCAACCATAAGCATCTTGCTGGAGATCAGTCTCCCTCAACTTTAGGAGTCTAAAAGTCCAGTGTTCCAACAGATGTGGATCAGACAAACAGCTCTGTGAGGATGTCTGTCTGAAAAAGAGTTGAATTCTACACAAGCCTCTTTTCCTTCACTGGCTAGAAAGATGGCCATAAGGGACAGAGTTGGACTCCAGCATTAAGCTTTCAGATGTCTAACTTAAGTGAGGGGAATCCCAACCTAACCTTTAATTGGTTAAGTAAACAAGGAAATCAACAGGGTAAGATAATGCCCAGACCTGGCTGTGGTGGGACAAGCCTTTTCATTTTCACTTAAGTCTCACTAAAAGCCTGTGACCATTAAAGTTTTGTGTTCTCTTCAGACCATGACAAACCACAGTAAGGAGGCTGTGGCATTCAGGAAAGTATCAGGTTTGCATGTTCAGGCTGTGATTGAACAAATCCTGTGTTTGCTGATCTTGGAATTCTGGCCAAGAAACACCAGATGTACTGAACAGTATTATTTATGTTACAATTAATAAAAACACATCCATCACAGTCATCCCTGAGTAGGAAAACAATATTATGAGCCACGCAAGTACACCAGGCAAGTACCAACATAGTTAACGCAGCTGCATTTCACCTCCAGCTATGCAGAGTGCACTGCCTGGGGGGAAATATTCAGTTGGTGACTGACCCCTAAGGAGAATGAAAAACGATTGGAAATGACCACACTTGAATTTGTCCTTTTTTGTTGTTGTTATCGTACAGGTTTTGTCTACCGCAACTGTACAAGTGAGGGCTGGTCAGACCCATATCCAAGACCCGATATTGCTTGCGGCTACAATGTCAATGACACAACCAACGAAGCAAGAGTGAGTCTGAGCATCTGTAACCACAGATCTCTTGCTTTGGAGCCCTGGGGGAGGAACATGTTAAGGAGAGGGTGAATGATGTTGTGATTTAACTCAGGTGGGGTTGTTGTTACAGGTGTTTTTCAGCATAAATACTTCCTCCAAATGATCAGAATGAGTTGCTTGGGGTGAGACTTCAGTAGCTGCTTTTATAAGAAAATTCATGTTAGATAGCAGATGCCTTTCTTTTAGTATGGGCTGGTTTCTACCAGACAGTAAAGATGTCAACATGTGTTCTCTTGCAGCGTTCCTATTTCATGATTCTCAAGACCATGTACACTGTTGGATACTGCACCTCCTTTGTGACGCTGATGATAGCCTTAGGGATCCTGGTCTCTTTCAGGTGAGAAGCCCCTCTGGCTTGCATTTGGCCACAACTTCTGGTAATCTCAGTTGACACAAATCCCACTGTTGGCATTCAGGACAAGTTAAAAACTGAAGCAGTTCTGAAAGCCTTTGCAGAAATCAGTGACCAAAATTATCTGAGTCTTGTCTCCCAGAAAATGTCATGGTTACTCCTTGGATCACGCTTTCCTGTCCTGTCTAAAATGTAACTGGATGTATTTTACAGACTAGCATTTGCATCATCGCCATGCTGAGGTATTCCCATGACTTCAATGTTTCCCAGGCAGTGTGTCTTAGCCTTTCAGTTGTTTTCCCCACTGGAGACTGTGGCTGCAACTTTGCCAAAAGTGCTGCTGCGCTGAATTCTGGAAAGATGTTCCAGGTTTACAGCGGCAGCTCGACAGTCAGCTAATCTTCAGGCACCCTCATAACCTGAATTTGTAAATTGCTGCTTGTGCAGTGAAATGAATTTCCCTTACACCTCACAGCAAGTATCACGGTGGCATCTCCATGCAGAAGGAAATTAACTACTTTGCAGCTTGTCTTCAGGCTGCACAGCCTCCAGACTCAGAATATGCAGAGCTCCAGCAGAGAAAACGTGACAGACACAAGTGCACTGTACAGGCAAACCAAATAAACCTACCCGTGTGGATGAACACTTTGGGTTCATGTTACAAACATATTGGCCTGAAATCCTCATTTTTCTGGAAACACAGAGCTTGTTCTGGTACCTGAGTAAAGCAGAGGCGACTTCAGGATTTTAATATCTTCTCCAGGATATCCCTCTTGAGAAATGGATTAGACTTCCTTTCACAGAAGGAAGAAACCGTGTCTCAATTTGTCAGCTTAGCACTGATAGGGATTAAAACCAGCTGCTTACAGTGACAACAACCCAGGCTGGCTAGGAATGTAACCTCACAGGCTCTTTCTCTTTTTGCAACAGAAGACTTCGCTGTACAAGGAACTACATCCACATGCATCTCTTCACATCGTTCATTCTGCGAGCCTCGTCCAACTTCATCAAGGATGCCATTTTATTTTCCTCTGAAGACACAAGTTACTGCAGGGCATACACGGTAACCCTCTGTGTTCCAGCTTGATGCATGCCCCAGTTTCCCTGCAGGATCCCAGCAGCTGTTAGTATGCAGGAAAGGAAACCTCTGGCTCAGCTTTCCAAATCTCTGGCTCAAGCATGAGGGGTTATGGGGAGGATAGGTATGCCCTGTTCCTTCTCCATCACTTAATGGCTGAGATTTCCCCGTTTGAGGGGATTCTACTTGGGTGATGTTGATATGAGAACACAAGAGCAGTCAAGGCTGAAGCACACACTCATAACCCAGGTGCAGTTTCTCCTAGCCGTACAAGTACTGGAGCAGAGGGCATCCAGGTCAGTCTGGAGTAGGTATCTGCATTTGTCATCTTGACAGCCTTGGTGAGATGGCCAGAGAAGACACCAGGTGTTCAACTTGATAACCCAGAAATGTGTAAACATGGGTGTCTCAGGCACTGAACACAGGACCCACTTAAAGTAGATTTTAGAGTCTGGCAGGTAAGGTTGGCAAGAACAGTATGAGAACACATTAAATACTACTGACTTACACGAGTGTGAGACCTGATAGTAAGGTATGGGTTTGCACCCAGACAACCTGGAAAAGGAACATCCCAAATACTCAATTGTTTTTTTCTCCTTGTTTTTCACATTAACAGCAAAATATCTTGAACTGGGAGGTAGGGGAAAGGTAAGAATTAGAGAGGGGAGGAAACAAACAGAAGCCTTTTTTTGTTTACTTTTTTTGCTTTACTCTGTAGCTTTTCTGGACTTATGAACAAGAATTTTAAAATAAAATTTTAACTTGTCTTTGTCAACCCTTTTTTGTCAGGTGAGAAAGGCTGACGATACATGCATGTGCTTCTCTAAGGTGACACTGGTTCTACTGATAGGTATAAGGTAGTAATAGTGAAACTCCTCTAGGTGAGACAGTAACTCAAACTCGGTCACACACTGGCTTCTTGCTAGAGAAACAGCTGATTAATGCATTTATGAGTGCCAGTCCTGCTTTCTTGCCATGTGTATGCTTGTTTAGTACCCTAACTGCTATAAAAGCTCCATCTCCCAATATTTTTAATACCAACAGAAATCTTTTTTAACCTTTGGAAGTATACACAAACCCAGGCAGAAAACTAATTATCCTCTCTTCTTCAGGCCGGCTGTAAGCTGACGATGGTCTTCTTTCAGTATTGCATCATGTCTAACTACAGCTGGCTCCTTGTGGAAGGACTCTACCTCCACACTCTCCTGGTTATTTCTTTCTTCTCAGAAAGGAAGTTCCTCTGGTGGTTCATCGCCCTTGGATGGGGTACTGATTCTTCTTTCAGTAAGAATAACTGCGGGTTGCGCTTTGCCTTCGGGATGGATTCATGGAGTGCTATCTGACTTTTCCAATTGCAGGTGCCCCAACTGTCTTTGTGGCTGGATGGGCTACTGCTAGGCAACTTCATGAAAATATTGGGTAAGTTGTGGGCAGCGGGGGGAGGATGACACACTGAGGGGAACACACAGCCCTGCAGCAGGCTGCTGCACAGGGTCCTGCTCGTTTCCATCTGCCGGTGAACAAGCAAACCAACCACCACCCCGCTGTGGTGCAAGCCTGGATCCTAGTGTGCGTGGGAGTAAAGATCCAGCTAAGCAACCTGAGAAAGGGTCTCAAATTTCATTTGAGCATTTTCAAGGATAGGATTCAATTCAAGTATGAATCAGCCCACAATGTTTTCAGCATCTGCATTCGACTTGCTGACTGGTGAAACTTTGGTCCTTTATCTTTTCCCTTCCAAAACTTTGAGCAGTGGTTATACTTTAAGGGCAGGATATACTTCTGTCCAGTGCAAGCAAGTTTTCTGTCAGAAATGTCTCACTGCTGAGCAGGAAGGGGAAATTAATTTCATAGAAGGGAATAGGGGGGCCTATCTGAAGTGCAAAACAAACTAAACCTCTTTGAAAAGACACCAGTGTTTTTATAACTGACTGCACCTTCTCTTCTATTTTTACAGGTGTTGGGACATTAACACTAATGCAAATACCTGGTGGATCATTAGAGGCCCCATAGTTTTCTCTATTTTTGTAAGTCTTTTCTGGAACAAGCAGATTCAAATATTGTGAAGTCAGAGATCATCTACTCAACGTGGTTCAGAAGTATGTTAATGGACTGATCTTAGACGTGTGTCTGAACTGGTGTGACACATGGAATTACTGCTTAAGCAATTTCAGCTCAGCAGGCTTTAGTCAGTAACTAATGCCCCGAAGCTAAGTTCACAAGGAAAGCTAGTGTCCTCCCAAGAAACAAGAGCCTGAAGAAGATCGGGTTTCCACATCCTGTTGATTTCATATGAACTTAGCTGGCTTGTGGAAGCTTGTTTTGGACTGCTTCAAGGAAGGCTTTAGAGCAGAAGTGAAGTGGCTGTATACTTCAGTAACAATTGCCTTTGTGTCTCCTGGTCAACGTCCCTCTCAGCAAAGCCAAAGCCCAGTTGCCTTACACAGCCATCGGGCAGTTACACTGCTGTGGCATCACTCACTGAAATAAGGCACAGGAACTGAAACTCCGTGTGAACCGGCCCAGTACAAGGCAGTGTGGAATCACTGAGCGTCTTAGGTTGGAAGTGACCTCAGAGATCATCTAGTTCCAGCCCCCTGACAACCTCTCACTAGATTAAGTTGTCCAGAGCCCCATTCAGGGAGGGAACATCCACAACCTCCCTGGGCAACTTGTTCCAGTGCCTCACCATCCTCATAGCGAGGAATTGTTTTCTAAGTTCTAATCTACATCCACCCTCTTCTAGCTTGAAACCATTCCCCATTGTCTTATCATTAGAGTCCTCGTAAAAAGTCCCTCTTTGGTACTAGTAGTGATTGTTGAGAACAGTTTGGTACATATAATACTCGGCATCTGCTGGTGCTCACCTTCAGAGCTGCAAGTATCAAGAGGCTGGAGATGCTTCTTTTTGCCCAATGGAGATGCTGTAGGGCAGATCCCACTGCAATGGTCTATCTGAAGCCATCTCTAGGTGATCCTGCTCTGGCAGGAGGGTTGGACTAGACGATCTCTAGAGGTCACTTTCAACCCCTAACATTCTGTGATAGCAACAGGAATGTATGAACTGATAGTTACTCTCAAGTAACATGCTGGCATTTCATAGAATCATATAATCACTAGGGATTGGAAGTGACCTCGAAAGATCATCTAGTGCAATCCGCCTGCAACAGCAGGATCACCTAAACCAAGTCACACAGGAACGCATCCAGTTAGGTCTTTAGTATCTCCAGTGAGGGAGACTCCACAACCTCCCTGGGCAGCCTGTTCCAGTGCTCACCGTGAAGAAGTTCCTTCTCAGGTTGATGTGGAATCTCCTATGTCCCAGCTTACAACCATTGCCCCTCGTTCTATCACTACATGACACTGAGAACAGCCCAATTCCATCCTCCTGACACCCACCCTTCACAGATTTATAGACATTAATGAGGTCACCCCTCAGTCTCCTCCAAGCTAAAGAGACCCAGCTCCCTCAGCCTCTCCTCATAAGGAAGGTGCTCCACTTCTTTTATCATCTTCATTGCCCTACGCTGAACTCTCTCCAGAAGCTTCACATCCCTCTTGAACTGAGGAGCCCAGGACTGGACACAATACTCCAGGTGTGGTCTCACCAGGGCAGAGTAGAGGGGGAGAAGAACCTCTCTTGATCTGCTAACCACCCCTCTTCTAATCCACCCCAGGATGCTGTTGGCCCTCTTGGCCACAAGAGCACATTGCTGGCTCATAGTCATCCAGGACCCCCAAGTCCCTTTCCCCTACACTACACTCCAACATGTCAGTCCCCAGCTTGACATTTCAAGTGAGATCCCAAGAGTTGGTTGAGGTTTGTGTTACCAGTAGGAGCCATTAAGTTTGCAAAGCACAGACTGAAAGACATAGACTCTCTCTTGGAAACCCAGGCAGCAGAGATGGTGGGTGGAAGTTCCACTCCCGTTTACCACTGAGCAGTTCTTCACCCCCAGGAGTCAAGAAGACCATACAAGTGATTCGAGGTCAAAGAACCATTATACTCCAGGAGCCACTCAGCGATATTTAAATGCCAACAAGGCTCAGGCATTCTGTAAGGCAGAAAGCACAATCTTCGTTATCTTTTGACAGCCACCACCTTTAGGAGAGTCTTCCAAATCTTGATCACCTCTAGCTAAACCAGTTCAAGCAGGAGCCGCCTGCACAGACTCCTCTGTCTCTTTACTTAAAAGAGGCTTTTCTCAAGCCCATTGCCACAGACAAACAAACAGCCAGTCCTTCAGAATTCAAGCTTAATCTCGTTATCACTCACAGCTCACAGTCCTTCGCAGTTCAAAGGGCAGAAAAATCAACACCAATAAACTCCTTTGTGCTCCCAGACTGTGCCTCGGGCAAGCCCTCTCCCCAGGAATCCCGCAGACCCTCACTGCTCCAGTTGCTCAGCCTACACTGCTTATGTCCGGTCTAATGGGTTAAAAAAACCCCACCAGCTCGGGGACCACAGACCTGAACGTGCTTCCCCCTCTCCTAACACCCTCAAAATACACCTTTCCTTCACGTTCCCCACCCCTAGCTCCACCCAGCTTTGCTGCTTTCCTTACCCATCCCTAGCTCTCTAAACGTCCATCACTCTCACAGAATCACCCAGTCTGGAGAAAATCTTCAAGATCATTGTACCCAACCACCATCCCACTACCCCCAAGCAGACTCAGAAGCACAGACCATACAGACACAGTTGCTGCCTCTTATTCCAGAACATCCTAGGGAAAAGAACATCCTAGAGAACTCAGCCATCCTAGGTCCGTCCCATCTACAGTTGATCTTTTTCTCTTAGGGAAACCCAGCACCTCAGAGCCCTGCTCTAAAACACATGGGCACACAGAAACCACCATAAAGATGATGCACTGTGGTCATGTTTCCAGATGTAGAGAAGAGTTTAGGCCCGCCATGGCACAGGATCTTGCAAAAGGGCTGTGGGTGCAGGTTGGAGGGGCTGTGGGGGAGCACAGGGAAGACGTTGACAGTGGCCTCTTCTCCATCCTTCATGCTGGTCATGGCAGAGAGACATGCTCAGTCCTGCTCTGCCTCCCCTGACACAAAAACTAGCAGAAACAGCTGTTGCTTCACCTTCCCCTAAATCGAGCAGCACATCAGCATTTTTATCTGATATCCACCCTTGGAGAGGGAAAAATGCAAAGGAAAAACTTTGGAGTGACTCTCTCCTATGCCCATTTTTAACTGCTTTGCCTCTGCCATCTCTTTTGGCAGAGAATAAACAACATTTGCAGTCCCAGTTAGCAAGTGGTATTTCCGTGGCTGACCATCACTGGCATCCCAAGTGGGCCAGGCTGTGCAGAGGCTATCTGAACCCTACAGTTAGAGGATTCAGACTGATGTGCCTGGGCTCCCTGGCCTTTGGTGATTTGTCCTGACAACAAGATCTGAAGGTCCCCAAAACTACAGCAAACTGGGGTGGAAAGCAGCCAGCTTCCAAGCTCAAGGTGGCAAGGCAGGCTGGAGGGGCAGGCATGAGAACAGGGATGCATCCCAGCCCCAGCTCCTTTATGCTGCCTGTTTGAACAAAATACCCCCAGCTGTCTCTGCTGATACCTGCCAGTTATACAAGTGGTTACTGGGTTCTTTTTTTTTTTTTTAAGATCCTTTTCTTTTTCTTTTTTTTTTTTAGATTAATTTCATACTCTTTGTCAACATTTTAAGAATCTTGATGAGGAAGCTCCGCTCACCTGAAGGACGGAACAGTGACTTTAACCAGTATAAGTATGTCCCTTACATTGTGATTTTATGCCATGTTAGCCCATCTGAAATCTTCTTCCTTCTTCTACTCCAGCTTTCTCAACTGTTTTCATTCTCAGGAGACTTGCAAAGTCAACACTTCTCCTCATCCCTCTCTTTGGGGTCCACTACATCATCTTTGCATTCTTCCCTGAAGATGCAGGCAGTGGCACAATGGAAATCCAGCTGTTCTTTGAATTAGCTCTTGGATCATTCCAGGTAATATCTGACAAGCTATTATTTCTTTAAAATAAGAATACGAGGTCTAACACATCTGCAACAAAGTGGAGTCCCAGTGGCAAAACCAAGCTGATTTCCCTCGAGATGCCTCCCCATCCAAAAGCTATGTTCTAATTCTGCAATCATGGTTCTTTTATCTTTCAGGGCTTTATTGTGGCTGTACTTTATTGTTTTCTTAATAGTGAGGTGAGTTTTGTGCATATAACATTTTTTTATTGCTCAAGCATGTCTCATTAACTAGTAGAATAGCTCTGATGAATTACACCTTTTATCTGAGGGTTTTCTTCCCAGCTACCTAAGGTGACTCAAGAAATGCCTCCGAGACCTGCCCAGCCCATAAATAATTGCATGCCAGATGCAAACTTCACCTCTCAACTGTTGCAGCCCTTTTGTAAATCAGGTAGCATTATCACTATCTGGGAATGGAGGGTGAATCCCATCCCACACAGTCACCCAGGCAATCAACTGGTTCTGGCATATGGTGCGAGTGTCTGTCATGGTCACTTTCTTTGCCTGATCCTTGTGAGGGACTTTATCAAAAGCTGTCTCCAGTTCAAGTGTATTAGCAGTCTCATAAGGTAAAGCTTTTGGAAGAGAGACCATTTCCTTTGTAGTTACACGATAACTTCCAAGCCTCTGGGATAGAACCTGCATTCTGAAGTTCTGCTGCTAGTAGAGGTTAGGGAAAACATTATCCAAAACTGGGAGATCATGAGGTTATTAGATGGAAAAAATTCTCAGCATTAGTGTCTAAGGCTGGGAAGTCACTCTGAAGTGGAGGAGGGGCTCGAAGTACTTTGACTAATCCTTTAAAAGGATTTGGAAAAAGTTGTTTTGAAAAGAAAATCTGCATAATTTTATCTTAGAGTGACTAAATGTCCTGCTTTTCTAACTAAAACAAAAATCTGGGAAAAATCTAAACCAAATACATACTAAGGCCAGCCAGACTGTGAACAGTGTCACCTGCAATTAAACAGAAAAACAGGTCAACAGAAAATGATGTGGCTGCAACAACAGCATCACTAAAAGTAAGAAGGCCTTGCCCTAACCCCTGAAATTGGGGGTTAAATAAACAAATCAAAACCTTAGCAGAGGTGACCTGCTCTCTGTTTCCTGTTACACTTCTCCCTGCAATGCAGGATTCCAAGATAAACGAGCTGAACCAAGTATTTTGTGACTCTTCTACCCAGGTTCAACTGGAAGTTCAGAGAAAATGGAGGCAGTGGCATTTAAGCAAAAACTTTCGGCAGCATCTCAGCACCTCGGCGAGCAATGGAGGCAGCGGCTTAACTCAAGAGATGCAGATAGTGAGGTCGAGCCCGCCAGAGCACGAGAGAGCTGCCCTCCAAACATCAAGCGTACTTTAACACTCTTTGCCTGGAGGATACCTCCCTGCTCAGATACACATGGTTAAGTCCCACAGACTGTGCTGGGAGTCTTGTGTGTGTATTTGGAAGCAGGGCTTGGCTGTAGATCAACGGCTCTTGAAGCACATCTGTTCATTTATATCCTGTGTAGCACCAGAGACATTTTGCAAGTCAAGATAGGCCAAAATATTATACTGTTCCTTGGGTTTCTGGCCACCACAGTCATTTGTGTTTCTTTCCACACCAATATTTTTCAGCTGCTATTTCTACCTTAAATGTGACCTTTCATTTTTCATATAGCTCTTTCAGGCTGGTAAATCTTAGATGTCCTCTATTTCTTTTGCTGTTGAAGCTGAGAGGACACTCAATTTTGAATCCTGAAGGTGACATCAACACAGGCCAGGTCTGAAAGGCAAAGTTAATCCCTAGAATGTATGAGATTCACATGTCTTCTGTTATGGTGGTGGATAATGGACACTGAGACCACAGAGCATGCTGAGCTTCTGTTTCCTCCCTGCATACTCCTTGCTCAGGTGTGCTCCAGTAACAGTGGCAGGTTCAGAGTTTACTTCCTGTGCCTCTTCTGACAATGGAGACCTTGGAGGTAATGGTGATCCAGTTTGGATCTTCATATCTTTTTGAAATGGTAAAAATCTATTATAACATATTCCAGGAGTGGCCAAGCAAACTTTAGTAAGAGGGGTCTTTCCTATTGTGTCTGTAACTCTGAGGCTTGTCCAGCTAGTCTTTGAAGGGAAGCAATGCAAGCCCCTGAGACATTTAAAACTCAAGATGAACTGGACAGTACAGGCTATCTTGTGTAAAACACCGCCACAGCAGCTGGCAGAGCTTCTTTAGAGTCTATGATCACTCTGTGTGCCACAATCTGCAAGGCTGTGCACTGTCATATGCTCTCACAAGGTAGCTGAGCTTCTGGTAGAGCTTTATGTTCTTAAGGATAACATTGTTAAGCAAATTTCCCTGGTCTGAATGTGAAAGGGATAAAAGAATGAATCTGATAATGCAGTCAGGTTTCCTAGCTGACTTTGTGTCTGCATTTCACCAGTTGGAGCTATCCTTGGTTTTCTTCAAAGACGATTGAGCAGAAAGCAAATGGCATTTATCACACATCCTCCTCCTCACAATCACCTACAAGAGATGTGCAAAACCTGCATGGTATGCCGAATGCTGACCAGCAGCATTCCCCCACCACTCTACCCAGACTAGTTTTGATTCATGCCAAACCCTCATGGTAGACTTCTGAACTTTTGCCAGAAGGCAAACATTAAGAGACATTCAAAGGATGCTTTCACAGTTATCTTACCTGCACAGAAGAAGGTTTTTGAGTGTTTCAGACACCAAGATTCATTAAAAACATGCTTTTATTCCCTCTGCTGCTGCTGACTACAGTTAGATGGGACAGCCTGTATCCTAACTGGCCTTAGGAAGGGGACACTGCAAGCAGCAGCTCCAAGTGAGGAAGGGCAGCAAGGTGGAGAGTTTTGTGTTTGCTCTAAACTCCCCAGCCTAGTTGACTTTAGCTGTTGATACAGGTCATTTAGCAGCAGGAAAGTTGAATGTCTTTAAAATCAGGTAAAATCAAAACCCACTGTAAAGCAGTATTTCCAGGAATTAATTTTAAACTTGTGTTTTCAAAAACAGCGAGGATTTGCGTCTACTTTGTCCTTTAAAACTCACCCAAAGTAGAATCACAAAACATTTGGGATTGGAAGAATCACAGAACATTAGGGATTGCAAGGGACCTCGAAAGATCATCTAGTATATTCCCCCTGCCAGAACAGGATCACCTAGACCAAGTCATACAGGAACATATCCAGGTGGGTTTTAAAGGTCTTCAGAGAAGGAGACTACCCTCCTGGGCAGCTCCTTCCAGTGCTCTGTCACCCTCACTGTGAAATAGTTCCTTCTCATATTTATATGGAACCTCCTGTGTTCTAGCTTACGCCCATTGCCCCTTGTCCTATCACTTGAGGACATTAAGAAGAGCGTGGCTGCATCCTCCTGACACCCACCCTTCACATATTTATAAACATTAATGAGGTCACCCCTCAGTCTCCTCCAAGCTCAAGAGACCCAGCTCCCTCAGCCTGTCCTCATAAGGGAAGTGTTCCACTTCCTTCATCACCTTCGTTGCTCTACGCTGGACTTTCTCCAGCAGTTCTGTATCTCTGTTTTGCTGAGGGGCCCGGAACTGGACACAATACTCCAGATGTGGTCTCACCAGAGCAGAGTAGAGGGGGAGGAGAGAGCAGAAAGCAGGATCAGTCTTGTGACTGAGGAAGAAGTAGAAGCCCCTCTACGCATGTTTGGGTGACTTACCCAAGCCAAGCAGAGATTTTAACCTTCCTAGGTTCAGTCTATCCCAGCACATTTAGAAAGTCAGATATTTGTGATCAGACACAACCATTAGCCTCATTTTCTCTCTGGCCTACAGATAAGAAGAGTGAAACAACCTGCATGTTCTTTGTCTAAGAATTACACAGCCATCAATGCAGCTGCTTGTTTTAAGCGTGCCTTCTTCTGGTGTAAATGAAGAAACACAGATTCAGAGATACAATAATGTATTTGGTGAGATTTGAAGCAATTATTTGCTCTCCTACTGCCCTGTAGGGCACAGCTAGGATCAGCACTGATGGCAGAAGGTTTGGTGGAGTCTGGGCTGAGCATGATATAGGAATCCTGCTGACATTGGGGTGAACCTGTGCCCCAACATAAAATCCTGGTGGTTTTCATATGGGGGAAAAAGTTCTAGCGTAAGTATCTTGTTTTATATGGCCATTTTTATTTTGTGTGGTCTGCATGAAGTAACCAACAAAGGAATTATGTATTACATGTCTGCTTCCAGCATTGAGCTCTGGCCTGGTTTGTATGGAGAGCTGAGGCTTCATGAGAACCCCCAGATGTCAGCTACCATTCAGAGCCCTCTACAAGCTGGGAAGAGTAGTCCACTCAGGGAGGCACCCAGGCTTTACAGTGCTGTGACCTGATGTAGAAATCTGCTGCCAAATCATTGAGGGATGGATTCTCACCTAATCCATCTTCTGCACAAGCAATGCAAAAGCACTCATCCCTGCTGGGATCTTCACTAGCTGCTCTGGAGAACACTAAAAAGCTGCTTAGCTGTGGGAATGCTGACACATTTATAAGCAGATGAAGAGGAACAGGGAAGTAAATCTCAGCAAAAAGGGAGATGAATGGGTGCAAGGCAAGCAGACTTCAGCGTCAGTGGCTGAAACTACTGACATAGGTTGAAAACAAACTCCCTGTTCAGAGTTCAACGACTTCCCCTTCTCTCTACTCAATTCACAGGCATTTGGTATCAGTAAGTGAGACTTCAGTACCCTCTTTCAGACAAGTGATTACCCTTGTTCTGGGACAATGGTGACAGATAGCTTTTGGCTGTTCACTCCTGAGAGGCCAGTTGCAAGTCTGCAAGCCAATGGTAAAGGCAGCAGCTCCAGTAGCCTCAACATCAGTGGTCTGAGACATGAAGCTGGATTTATGAGGAAATGATTAATAGATTTTCCCTCCCAACACAACAACAAGGAAGTTCCCAGCAAAACTGTCAGAAGCCAAAAACAGTGCTGTTGTGCAATGCCCCACTGGGCATTGGGGTAGCTGAAATGAGCTGCTTTAGAAGGGTATGGTGCAAATTCACAGGAGTTGGAGCTACAGGGAGAGGGCCCAGGAATCTGGACAACCACCCTTTCAGGACAACCCCAGGGCAGACCTTTCTTTCATCCAGAAAGCCCTTCTTACACATGCAAAACAACAGAGAGGGGCTGCTACTGGCTCACAAAAGCCAAGAGGGAAAGGTAACCCAGGTGAGGACAGTCATTTTCCTGTGATCACCTTCCTCTGACTACCAAAACCAAGGAAAGCTCAATCCCCAAGCCAGGTGTCTCTCCAAGCACAGCAGATGAAGATACTGTAGACTGAAGATCAAAATACCAGTACCTGGCCTGGGGTGTCTCCTTAGCAGGTATCTGCCCTCTACTGTTATTTCCTTATTCTCTGCAAGCCATGGTTTGTGCACAAGTTTCCAATTAAAGTTAGTAACTGAGCAAGTCTAAACAGCTCATTAACAGGAGGTGGTGTTCATTACCCTTCTTTAAGAGATAATAAACCATCTGAGACAGGCCAATGACCTCTTTCATCAGAAGGAGAACACCAGGTGCTAATTGAGATTACATAAACTAAGGCAGTAGCAAAGATGCAAAGCTGTTTTCCTGGTATTTAAACTAAACTTGTTAGTACAACAAGCTTGGAAAAGAACAACTACATAAGTGTGCATGTGCTCAGGTACTGCTTCTGCTGGATAAATAAGCAGAGCTGGGGAAAAAGAGCAAGGATGCTTCACACACAGGGTGCAGTGTGGGAAAATGGAGGTGAAGGACGCAGGAAAGAGCTCTTCAGCTGGTAAACAGAGCACAGGCAGCAGCAGGAAATCATTAAGAGCCTACAAGGTTATCTCTAATTCCCACGAAGGAGAACAGCTGACTGCTGCCTCTCTTGTTTTGCAAAACTGCTGGCTGCTTGTGTTGGTGTGGACACACTGGAGGGGAAAGGAGAAGGGAGCGTGCAGTGGCCTCTTTCCCTTGGACACAGCTCAGCAAAGGGCTGAGCAGTCATTTACCTTCTCTAGCTGGGTAAACACATGGTATGGCACCTAGAAGACTACTGTAACCCCACTTATCTACTTCAGTCTGCACCCCAATATCTAAAGAGACACTTGCAGTGATCTTAGTTCAAAGAAATTTATTTAACAAACTTCAGGAATATTGCTCAACACTTCCACATGCTTCATGAAGTTATAGCCATCGCTGCACAGGTTGCTCTACGTACGGATGTCCTCCAAGACAATCAACCATGTTTTGTAAGAATTAGCCATAAAACCCATCTGTTTTCAGCAGTAATAAGTCAAACAGTACTATACAAATTCAGTCGGAAAAATAAACACTACTTTCCCTAGAGGATTCCCTATCCCAAAAAGACCTCTTCTTCAACTAGTAGAGAATATCCTAAAATCACAATGGTATCAAGTTTTGGATGAACTCAATGGCCAATCGTCCACGGCCTCACTCTAACCTGAGTGGGAAGCACCAGCCTGGGACTCAGCTTGGCTATGCTGCCTTCCCCTAGGGAAGGGACTGAGGGTACAGCCGCCCACTAGAACAAAAGGGAGCGAGTACACATTTGTATTTTCAGTTTTGGGTGTTGCCAAGATGGTGCTCTCAAGTTATATGCGTGTTTCTAGACAGGCCATGGACACCCTTAGCCTCATGTAGAACAGTCCTCTCTGGCCTGGGCATCCCACTGTGGGCCACAACTGATTTATTGTTTTAGTTAAGGCACTTTATCACCTGGGTAGCATCAAAGTGCAATAGTTTGGGACAGGACCTTGCAAACTCTCTTGCTTGCAAGTCACTGTTCTAGCCAAGCACCTGCAAGTTCATCCCTCTAGCCATGTCTTCAGACAGTGCAATTCCACAAAACAGATGAACTTTCACAAACACAGACACATCACAGTGGTTTTCCAGAGCCAGGTTAAGGGCACAAGAGTTCTTGTCAGTAGGTCAAGGAACTCTCATAAAGATTCAAACATTGCAAGAGCTTCAGGACTTGCCTGGGTAGCACAGCTCTGCACATTATTTCACCAGAAAGGCAGATTCATGTGCAAAAGCACAACTGGCACCGTCCAGAGCAAGCCTGACCTGAAGCTGCATTGCAAACCAGACTTAGGAGTGTTGTCTTAAAGTTTGGAAATTCAAGAGTGAACAGAGACTGTCTTCGTTGAAGGCAAGTGGGTCCACAGAAGCACAATCAGCAAGTGTGGATGTAAGGTCAGGCAGGACTGAAGACTTCATTTTCAAAGACAAAGCTGTTAACTCATAAAGGAACTTGAGCACCTCCCTTATTAGGCAAGGCTGAGGGAGCTGGGTCTCTCTAGCTTGGAGGAGACTGAGGGGTGACCTCATTGATGTCTATAAATATTTGAAAGGCAGGTGTCAGGAGGATGGAGCCAGGCTCTTCTCAGTGTCATCTAGTGATAGGATGAGGGGCAGTGGGTGTAAGCTGGAACAGAGGAGGTTCCACACCAATATGAGAAGGAACTTCTTCACAGTGAGGGTGACTGAGCACTGGAACGGGCTGCCCAGGGGAGTTGTGGAGTCTCCTTCACTGGAGACATTTAAAGCCCACCTGGATGCATTCCTGTGTGACCTGGTGTAGGTGATCCTGCTGTGGCAAGAGGACTGGACTGGATGATCTTTCGAGGTCCCTTCCAATTCCTAATGATTCTATGACTCCTCTATAGAGCCATCTCAGATGTTCTAGAAAGCTTTTGTTTCAGGTGAAAATGGTCAGTCAAACTAGCTGCACAGGAAGTTAAACTCTTTTTGAACAGTTAAAATACAGAGAACATTTAGAAACATTTGTCCTAAAACAAAAAAAATACAGACAGCTTTATCAGCAGATACTCAACAGATGTTAAACCAGAAACCCTGAAATGCTCCACAAACATCATCTGCGAGCAACCACATGGTGTATTTTGGACAAGGAAGACACATGTAGGGTAACCAATCTCTGAGGTCTTCTCTCCTTTCACAGCAGGCCCCCAAGGGGAACTTCAAAGCAATTTGAGAAATCTTGTCTTAGGCTTTGGCAGCAAGACCAGCCTTAGGATAACTTTGGCCAAGCGTCTTTATGTTTCCGTCAGCTGTGACAGTTGAGGGGCTGATGGGGGCAGCTTCTCCTCTTAGGGCCACTGTTAATTAAGGGAATTAAGGGAGTTGGTCTAGTCAGGAAGATCTGGAGCTTTTTTCTCTCTAAAGACATGCTACAGGAGACTCCGATACAGGATGAGCTGGTTTGCTACTATCCCAGCAAGAAACTCTGTTCACAGTTGAAACCCCCCTGAAGGCATAGTGATCTCAGTGTGGTGTGCCCAGCCACTCCACCTATTTAAGACCCTTGCAGAGCTTTGCCTTGCCCCAAAAGAACAAAAAAGAAACCAAAAGAGCCATGCTCCATCAGAGTCAGCTTCACAACAGCTGTTGAGGAAGCGAGACTGGGTGACCAATGGCTTGCAGTCTCACAGGGGCAGCAGAGGAGTGGTGACAGCAGGGAAGAAGCCATGAGCAGAGGATCCTGCAGTGCTGCCCACAGAAAGCATCGTAACCATTCCCTGTACATCTGCATCACCCAATATCTGCCCTGGGCACCAAGAAGCGTCCCAGAAAATCTCAAAAGTGACAGACAGGTATAGGAAACATGCCAGCAAGAAACAAAATGGGTGAAGAGATCAAGATCTGCGCGTCTTCTCTTTTCAGTGAGAAAGAGAAATGGAGCAGGGAGACCCAGGGATGATTTTCAACACTCCATTGCGAGCACAGCCAGACACAGACCTGTCCCTGAGACAGAACAAAGCCATGAGACACAGCAAAGTTCCATCACATCCCAGAAGTTCTGGTGTGAGGTGGAAAGCACAGCAACACCAAACCTACAGCAGTGCAGGCTTTGTGTAAGACTCAAAGCAGCCCATATCTATAGATCGTAGCCTGCCACCACTCCACATATTCAGCAGGACAACCTCTTTAATCCATTCCTCCAGAATACCCCGCTGCAGAGGCAGGCAGTCCCAGTCTGCTCATGTCATGCAGCCCTCCATGCTGACCAAGGTGGGGGTACGTCTTCTACAGGCATCAGGACTGAGTCACGCTTCCCCTCCTTGCACACAATTTAAGACATGGTGTCCTTTTCAGACTTCATTAGACTCCCTTTTTCCAGTCTAATTGGCAAAGCTGATTATGAAAAGGCAGAGGTGCACCCTCAGATTTTGCCTACCCTGTTGTTCCTGGGGTGTGTGAGGCTGTTGATGTGAAGTCCACTGATCCCATTGAGGAAGAAGAGAAAGGCAGCAATGAACTCACACCAGTATGTCAGTGTGAAGCCTGTGAAGGTGAGGTGATCCTTCACGAGGATGGAGAAACTCAGAACACCAGTGGCTGACAGTAAAAAGGAGCAGAGGATGAGAATCGAGCCCATTGACCACTTCCGCTTTGCATTGGCATCCTCGCAGACTTGGGACACCATCAGCAGCTCCAGGCCGAATATAGCGACCACGACAGCAAAGGACACCATGCTTCTTATGGGAATCACCCCCACACTCAGCCCCTCCACCTTGGCCAGGCTGAGGTCTGTGACACACTTGAGGACGCTGCCATTGCTAACGGTGCAGAAGTGCCACAGTCCAAAGAGCTGCCCTCTCGCAAAGAGCCAGCGGCCATCGCAGACTGAGATGGATGACAAGACGACTGCTATGGCCACACACAGGATGATCAGGCTCCTGATGAACGTCTCAAAGAAGGATTTCTGTGGTCTCCGGTGTGCCAACAGCCTTTGAGCCTTAAAGGAGAGTGGGGGAGAAAGAAAAACCCCAAGTCAACAGCACTGCTTAACGGTGAAGTCAGAGAGAGAAAGCTGTGGGACTTCAGCATTTGAAAATGTTTGCTTGTCCACAAACAACTTCTCACAGGGGTTTGATATGCAGTTACAGCCTGTACCCAGGAGAAAGGAAGGGTGGGTGAAGTGCTCCTGGTTCCCCGAACAATACTCCCACGTCAAGGCCGGGTTCGGGATCACAAAAGCTTTGGGCTGAGCAGGATCCTGCCCCCGGCTCCCGCGGTACAGCCTCCCATTCTGGCAGGGCCAGAGGAAACCACCGGCCCCTGGGAGGATGGAGATCGACGGCTGAGAGAGGGAAGGCGGCGGCGGCAGCAGCGGGACAGGGAGGGCATCCAATTCTCGACGCTGCCCTCCTTCTCTCCAGCCCCTCCCCAGAGCCACAGCCAGCCCAGTTCTACTCTCCTCCCCGCAAAAACAACGGTCCGGACCCGGCAGGCAGGTTTCCGGCTGCAGCCCCTCAGGGACCCATGTGTGCAAGCGCACGCCCCCTCCTAACCGAATCCCTCGGGGAAGCGAAACCCGCACGGCGGTGCTCAGGGCCAGGTGCGGCGGCAGAGTGGACACAGCCCCACCAACAGGGACGGGAAACCCACGGGACCGGGAAAGTTGTTGCCGCTCCGAGGACCACAGGTCAGCGAAACCCCGCGCCTCTAGGGAGGGCAGGGGCGACCCTGGAACAAGCCGCAGCACCAGCTTCAGGGCGAGGCGTTGCGCGACCCCGGTATCGTGAGCGTCCCCCGAAGCCCCGATCGGCAACGTACCTGCGCGCCGATGGCCGTCATGGTGCCGGCAGCGCCGAGAGACGCGAGCGGGCTCCGACCGCTTCGTTTTATGTCCCCGGAGGGGGGCGGGCATCACCCCCCAGCCCGCCCCGCCCGCGGCCCCAGGCACCGTCGGGCCCCGCCGCGGCTGAGTCAGCAGCAGCGCGGTCCTGGGGCGGGGCCGGGCTGTTTCCTTCACCGGTCCGGCGTAGCGGGGACCGGCAGCGCTGCCCTGGTTCGACGGGACCGTTTGTACCCGCTTTGGGGCATGCAATCCTCGGAGAAGGTGTCCCGGGAGACGGCCATTCCTCCCGCCGCGCTACAGCGTCATCGCCGCCCGGGTGCCAGCGGCTGCTGGAGACCTCGAGGTTCGATCCTCGAGGCAGCTCTTACGGCCCCCAGGGTCAGGGCTCCACGGGAGGGTCAACGAGCCCAAGACCTGCTCGAGCATCGCTGGGTACCTTGTGCCACCAGAGGCGAGCTGCAGAGAACCCTTGTCCCCCGCACCACTGGGGCTGTGCATGGCCATACGCAGCCGAGACACAGCGACCCCAGTCCTGCCCCGGCCCTGCCGCTGTCCAGCGGGTGCCCTTTCCAGTCTCCGTGTTCCCAAAGCCACGGGGACAGCACTATCCTCGCCGTTGCCACTGCAGCCTCGCACCTTGGGCTGCGTGCGTGGTTCTTATCTGTTGCCAGCATACTTAACCTTATGGACTCCTACCTGTACCGTCAGCAAAACCAGCTCTGCACATACACTTCTATGCCCTTGCTCTTTTTCTCAGTCTTGTTTTGCCGTCCTCTATTACTGACTGCTTTACTTGGTTTTGTTCTGTTTTGTTTTTGGTGAGAAAGCGCTTTTAAAAAAAGGCCCAAGGAAATCAGGTATTGGTGTGTCATCAGAAACTCCTGCTCTTCTGCCAAGTTTTCATTTCAGTTCCAGCTGAGAGTGTTGCGGTAACTCCATAGACTCCTGTGGACGTTCTCACAGGTATTCCTAGGCCTCCCCAATATGAAAGCAGGGTAAGAGTTTGACTGTTCCCCTTCTAGCTCAAAGGAGTTGGAATGATCTCCTTCTGCATCATCAGACAGTAGAAGTTGTTGTAACCCTCTTACAGCTTCAATTTCTGAGCAAGTCAGTTGTCAACAGATTGCCTCACTATTTTAATCTCTACACAGTTTCACGAGGTTTTCTGTGTTGCTTTAAGAAGTATCTGCCATGACTTAGCAAGGGGGTGTCTTCTGTCACCCTCTTTCTAGTAAGAGTGTTCTGAAGAGCAGGTTTAATTTTTGTTTCACATTTTAGTGATAAATTCAAACACTTCTCTTTCGCTTTTCCTCCTTTCAATTGTTTCTCTTTTTGCAAGGTCTGTTGTTAAAACTCCTCTTGTTTTGTTGTCTGAAGGTGTGATCCAAGGCAGCAGACACCGCGCCCGCCTTTCCTTTTGGGTTCATCAGCTGACCGAGTAGTTTGATGAACACCCTGGGCCGTTTATTGCACAAATCAAACTGCATTTTCCTATCGCAGCATTCGGACTTACTGCATGCATTTACTGTTACACCCTTCAAGTTCCAAATTTAGCAATATTTATGCTTTTTTGGCTCAAAAAGAACAAACAGCTCTTTGTCTCGCTGCCTGACCTAACAAACACTGCTCACACAAACCCGTGCTAAGCAAATGCTAGCCCTGGCCAGACAAAACACACAAGCTCTTATCTGGGAAAAACTTCACATGACTTACACTTTCTGTAACAGAGGCTCACTCCTGCAAAGGATTTAATTAATTAATTTTAACCAGCTAAATTAAGTGTAGATCTACCTTTAAAATTTGTGACTCATCCTATTGACTTCAGCAATTTTTAAGAAATAAATGTAACAGTGGGTCTGTCCTGCCTAACAAGATAGTACTTTCCTGCAAAAGCCCATGGCAAGGCTCAGGTGAGTAAACAGGTGCATAAAAACTCTGCAGAATGAGGAACTTCAAATGTTTACTTTTGAAAGCAAAGCTGTTCCCTGTCATACTTGGATTCTCCAGTAGATAAACAGTTATCTGCAGAGCTGGTTTACTAGGGAAAAAGGTGGTTTGGGGATGGTATTTTTACCACAAATACAAAATAGCTTAAATATTTTCTATTTAATTTCATTTTCTCAAATATAAAATAGAAACCAGAATTACACTTGACCTGTAGTTAATATCAGCATTGAACTGGTACTTTCAGATTTACTCTTTACTGAAGTCACAGAGGGGAGGACAATGAGCAGCTAGTGTTTGTGAGCCTGTTGTTTCTGTTGTTGCTTGGCTGGAGGTACCTTCTGGTAGTTTTAAAGCCGGTGAGAATTGTGCATCTTTTTCACGTAAAAAAAGTTTACCTTCATAGTCACATAGAAAAACAAACCAAATACATTCTCCGTCTTCTAAAGATTAAAAAAAGACCTCAAATAATAAAACAACAGAATTACTTGAAGCACAGACAAACTGGGGGAAAGTGCCTTGACATTATTTGTTTGTGAAATACGTGGGAACAGTGTTTTACAATAGAGTTCACTGCTTTAAAAGCAAAACCAGGGGTTTTTTTTCCTGAAAAACTTATTACCTACATCATAACAACACAGCAAACGACCTTTAAGGCACCTCAGATGTATTTCTGCTTCAGCTCTGTTGATGTAGTGTTCTTGGAATATTGCCAGTTTCATTATTTTGTTTAGAAAGTCCCTTTTCTCTATTGTTTAAGTGCGTATTTCACATCCTATCCCTGGAGAGAAAGTTTTCAGGGAAATGTGTTCATAAATAATGGAAATTACCAGTGACTGTTGTAAAACATGGCAGTAGTTTACTCTGTTTCAGCTAAAACCACGAGAAGTTTAACAGTGAAGAATCTGTTCCAGCTTCTCTCTTGCAGGAGGCCAGAGAAGGTTCAGGACTGGAGTCTGAGAGGCACCAGAGGCTCAGAGAATGGTTGCCCAACGAAGTAGTTCACTTGGAGGTAAAGCTGAGCACCAGCGACTCAGTCACCACCAGTTCACGTTCATCTGATCTCAAAATTGGCTGCTCCTGTAATTGCACTTGTGTGTTGGTTAAAGTTCTTTCTGATGGTGCCTTTAATTCTTGGCACAGCTGCTGACCCAGTTAGGCACTGAACCCCTTGTTTCTGTCAGATCCCTCTGGCAACGTGTCTTTCCATGTAGAGGTTGACCTGATCTTGGCAACAAGTAGATCTTGCGGACTGAGACATTGGGAGAAGCGCAAAGCATTGGGAGTGCCAGACCTTGCAACATAAACACGTATCGGACCTAACCAAAAATCTAGTAACCACAGGTGGAACTGGGGATGAAAGCTAAAAAAAAAGGCCACTGCAGCCAAGCTTCATGTGAACTCTGTTCTAGAATAACCCAACCAAGCTGTGCTTAGCTTTCATAGATAGGCTGGTTCTAAAGGAAATACAAGCTCATTCTATAAATGATGAAGACAGACTCCTACCCAGAATAGATCAATATTATTTACACTTTAAATGAGCAGCTGAAAGTTGGCTAATCCATAGATCAGTCATTGTGGGTAGGGGAAAAACCAGCCAATTCTTTCTTTTGTTCTATCAACTTTAAACTTTTGAGTTTCCTATTGTGATTCTCACTCAAATGTGTTATGTCTAGGTAATATCAGATTAGAAGCAGATTTGACAGCTTAGAAGACTTCGTAACCTTTTCTGGGTGGCAGCTGTGGTATTTAGAAACCTATCCAAGCCAAAAAAGTATTTACATTTTCCTTTTTGTCTCCCCTTGACTTATAAATAACTCCACAACACAGCTCAGATGCCCCATCACCCCAGAGAGGTATTGCCCAATATTGTTTACTCTGAAAGCTTAGGGGGCAGAGCAAACATTTTAAACAGCAGCAAACACAACTGTCATGTATTTTTAGCAGTATCATCAGGGTCAAATAAGTTCAAAGGTTAAAATACTTGCACTGCCATACAAGACCATTCCAGAGGAGGACTGGAGAATTTTGACAGATAGTTGCACACAGTAGCCAGCCTTGGAGTACTTTTTCGTCAAGTAGAAAACTTAACTTCACAGGGCTGAAAAAGCAGTTGTGGGCCTTAAGCAGCACATGAATCCCTATTTCTTAAATCTGTGCTAGGAGTGTTGCACCTTTACGTTCATCTGGTAAGAGCAAGCAAAAGCCACAAGAAAAAGCCCAAGGAAAAAGACACCCCCCTTTACAGCCCGTCTCCAGTTGCACTGGGTGTCAATCAACCAGTTTCTCTGTGCAAGAACTAATAGAGCAAACATGATGGAAGGAACACTGGCTTATCACACACAAGTTAACATTTATTATTGCCATATCCAAAGTCCAGATTCCATCCTGCACACACTGCAGACTCAGCAAATCGGGCCTGAGTGCCTGTGTGCCAGCTGGCCTCTGACCTCCCACGTGTCAGGCTTGTTTCAGTGCACGTCTTCTCCCCCTTGAAAGGATCAGGATGTTGCTGCCTTTCTTTGATCCAACACAGAGGAAATAGCGGGAACTCCCTGAACGGGTGTCAGAACAATTCCCTGTTTTGTAGCAGGGCCCAGCTATTAAAAGCAGCACTGTCAGACATTCATCCTGCTGCTAAACAAGCAGCCCCCCAACCCAGTGCAGCATTGTTCACCACTATCCCTGCCGTGGTAGAACCCACAGTTAGCAGCGGTGCAGCAAACTTGCGTGTCGCTGCTTCTCCTCACGAACACTGTGCACAGACATCAGTAGCTTTGTTCCTGCCTTAGTGCCTTTTGTACAGTCTCTTACTGCACAGCTCTCTTCCACAGCTTGAACTTTTCAGCTTAGTTCTGAGATGCAGTTTTTTGCCAAAGGGTAGATTCATTGCCACAGGGCTGGCTAAGCTTTCCCAAGGAAGGTGACGTTGCAAGCAGGAGGCTATTGCTACGGTAGAAATGAAGTACCCAAAGACATGCAAGGTGGAGTTCTGTGGCTGGACAGCAGCATTATTGGTACATACAAGGCATCATACCACAGCTTGGCTGAGACACAGCCCACGCTGGGACACACAACACATGCACAGTGGTGTTCTTCCAATGCCAGATTGTTATGAGACAGGAGAGCAGCACAGGAACCATTAAGTTTCACGGGAGAAGTAAAGACTGATGAGGACTAGGATACAGAACTTGCTGCTCACAGTCCTTTCTTTAGACAGAATCCAGTTCCACTGCTTTGGCAGTTAAAACTTCTGAAACCCCCTGTTTTGAAGGCAGAATGCACATTGGCCAAGTACAGCATGCTCCCAGCCCATCAGCAGACAGCAGCAGAGTGCAAACACTTGCCAGCATGAGCTACATCGTGCTACAGGCCGTCAGAATCCTCAAAGGATAACCAGTTTCACAAAACACAGCTCTGAAGATAGAGCTGGCTATGGAATTCGGGGCTAGCAAAAAGCTAAAACCATCTCTTGGGCTGAACATCTGCTCTTATCTCTCTTTTGCAAAGTGAATGAAATTAAAACAACCTCAGATAACCCACAGAGGATATAGGAGTAGCTAAAAAACCCCAAGTGTTTATATTACTTACCCAGAGGAACAAGAATGAACCACCTTTTCCTTATGAGAGCAGGCAACAAACCTTTCCTTATCTCAATACATTTTAAATTGTGAAAAAGGGCTCCAAGAGCATTTCCCACTGAAAGTAGCAAAGGAGGCAGTAAAAATTTTTGAAAGCATGTGAGGTAAAGTTATCTCCACCACTTACCAGTGGTGTGTGAGAAAATACAAGTTAGATACACAGCAAAGCTGTAATGATAGGTTTTGTCTCTGTGTATTTTGTAGATCAACTGCTTGTCCAAAGATTTGAAGCCCTTACCTGTTCAGAGGCTAACCAGTACAGTGGAAATTAGAATGTCTTATATGAGATGGGTCTTCATTCTCGTATGCTTTATGCTGTTATAGTTTGATGTCACATTTCAAAGGCCAAATCTCCCTTTCCAGCATGAGCAACTCCAACGGACTGTACTAGGCAGCCCACAACAGGCACAAGAGATAGTCACAACTGTGGGCTTTATAATCACTTTTTCTGATGATCATTGTTAAGTCTTCCTGTTTGAACAGTCCTGTCTGTATTAAGTCACTCCACACTTGATTCACCCATGACAGTAGCCTCAGTACAGGGCTACAACTGTACTCTGGATTTACAGCAGAACAGAATGAAGGACATCAACAACTCCACTGTTTGCAGAACCCTTTCTTTCCTAGGCAAGGCTTTGCATTTGACAGCCAAGGATTTGCCTTCTCTCCAGAAGCCTTACAATGCTGTTTGGAAATCACATCCAGGAAGTATTTTATGGAAGATGATTTGTCAATTGCTGGCTAAGTCCCTGAAAGCCCCAGGCAACACACATCAAGCACCTTGTTTTTGGTATACAGAAGAGACCTGGCTTCTTCACAACTGTCTCTGTGTCGCTCCAGCTTACGTGGTTGCCACTCGTGTGCACGAGAAAGGAGGTAGAGCACTATCGGCCACCAGCGCATCGCTCTGGACACACGCGGGAAGCAGATTACCGAGCGCCCTCTAGCGGCGCACGGGCTGGACAGGCTACCTTGAGCCTGCAAGGAAGCGCTCGACAGCAGCAACGCGGCAATTAAGGGGACGAGCTCCAAGGGATGAGATCATCACAACAGCTAAAGTACCAAATGCACTTTAATGAGTTCCAGATTTTGTTCCCAGAAGGAATTGATAGCGTGTCAGTACATTAGGCAGGGACACAGATTCCCTTGAACTACAGGCATGAGGAGAACTGGCCGTAATATACTAGGTATTGAAAATCATTCTCAGAGACCAGTTTTCCACAGTATTAGATATAAGGCATGTTTCAGGCGCACAAGTGGCTGCTTTATCCAGTCCTCAGATGCCGTATTTGCCCTTTAGTTCTTCCACTTTTGCTATGTAAGCTTTCATCGCATCTTCTTTGGACATTCCTGAAGGACAGAACACAGGAAGCATTCAGGGACCAATGACACCTTTCACACGTGAGTCACAGTTCCTTGTTATGGCATGCAGCAGCACGCCACCAGACAGCAGAGAAACTAACTCGGTCACTCAGCTGTAAATGTAAAGTTTTAAACAGATAAGCTCAGTAGTTGTGAGAAAACAGTGTTTCAAACCAAAGTTAGGTCTACAGACAGTAACTTAGTAACATGAAAACCATTCACAACTGTTACAGGAAAGCTGCTCAATCCACATAGGCTGCATTGAGCTGTAGTGTTGGCTCCTTAAAACACCAGCAAAATCCCTGCTGCTGCTACAGTTCTCCTTCCTGTAACATTTTGGACCAGATGGCCATTTCACACCTTAAATTCCTTTCACAAAGACTACATTTTCCAGTATCACTTCTGCCTTGCAGAGGTAATTGAGAGAGTTTACTATTATGGCATCCTGAAGTTCTAGAACCCTTGTTCCATCATTTCCTGCTGAGCCACATACACTTTTCTAACTACTTTGCCTATGGTTTTATTTATTAATTTTTGGTTTTTTAAGTGTTTACCTTTCAAAGCATTCCAGGCATCCCATTTTGCTTTGCCTTTGAAGTCCAGCATACCAGGGCGGTCTGAGAGAAAGAGTGTAAGAGGAATTAGTTCCTGTGGTCTGAGTGTAGGTAATACCTACTCCTTTCCTGAAAGTTATTTAGCTCTTCACTACAATAACATACAATGGTTCATATTTGCTGCTATTATTTACTAACTTGTAGTTAGGAGAACGCCTCAGGGGAGCATGTTGTAATGCTACTGGTAGCAACAAGGGATACTCTCAGCCAAGTTCCCTTAAGACAGCAATATTCGAGCAGAAGGACACCAAACTGTGATTCGGTTTCATTGCAACAGCCTAAGGTCCATTACAAAACCTGGTAGCAAACAGCTGAGAACTCATAAGTGATGGTAATGATTAGGACAATATAAATTGATGGCATCTTTCAAACATACAGCTCTCATCTAGGGGTATGAGCTCTGAACTGTAACTCACTTCATTGCAGGCTGCACTGTGGCCAAATAGAGAAGAAATTAATGAGATAGGGAAGGGCTTATGGTTGCTCTTCACGTAAAGCCTTCTGTGTTTTTACTTCCTCTCTGTCTCCTTAAAGAGAATTCTTAGGATTAACAAATAGAACAGGAGAGTAGCCTATAGCCACAAAAAGACCCTTGCACTGCTCACATGGCAATGTGACCCACAGAGCTAGTTGGCAACTCCACTGCTCTCCAACAAAAACCCTGTTAGCTTACTCCTACACAAATTGCTTTTCTGGCCAACTCGTGCTCACTATTGCTTCACAAGTAAACAGCAACTTACATAAACGTTGGTGTATTAACAGCTTAATTTCTACAACACTATGGCAAACATTAATAATTGTCAGGGCCAGGCACACCAAAAGGATCATATCTTAAACCCCAAGTCAGTTCTTTCTCCATGCTGCCTACTTTTGGAGAAAAAGGGTCTGCAAGCACCCACACTTACCACTTCCTGAACGCTTCACTGTCAGTTTTTATTTGAAACACCCCATAAATGTCATCAGCAACCGGGCCAGGAGACCAGCACTCCAAATAAGTGACCCCGTTCCTTTGTAATTCTAGTCACCCAAGTGTCACACAAGGTCAATAGATACAGGCTTCCTTCCACTAGGACGGCTGCGCTGCCAGCAACACAGGCGTAGCAACTAAGTAGCAGGAGAGATTTTGCACAGCACAGAGATGTTCCTGCTACAGTCCTCCTCTCAAGACCTGGTATTTAATTGCAGGTCTGCCAAAGTTTTCTCTCCTGTTCTTCTGTTTTGGCTTTCCAATATTATTTTTAGCAGCCAATCCAGCCCGACCAAACTGCCCTCCCTCCACTGCCATCCCATACTCATGCAGTTTGCCTTGCTGGTTTAGGCCTGTTTAACTGAGAAATGTTTGCATTAACACAGCACCCCTTGACTTAGGCAGCTGCTTTCTGATAGAGGACTCCCAAAATCCCAAAGGCAATATTTGCACAAAGCTAGTGCAAAGGATTCTCAGGCCATTGCTGTACTATTTAGATGACTGCAGCTGGGTTAATTGAAAATCTGCCAGTTGCACAAACCCTTATCAGATCTGCTTTTGCCTGCCTGTGTACAAACTCTGCCAACTCAGGATTGAGTCATTTTCACTGAACCCTTGGGGTTGCACAGAATCATAGAATAGAATCATAGAATCATTATGGGAAGGGACCTCGAAAGATCATCTAGTCCAATCTGCCTGCAACAGCAGGATCACCTAGACCAAGTCACACAGGAACCTGTCCAGTCGGGTCTTGAACATCTCCAGAGAAAGAGACTCCACAACCCCTCTGGGCAGCCTGTTCCAGTGCTCCGTCACCCTCACCGTGAAGAAGTTCCTTCTCAGGTTGATGTGAAACCTCCTGTGTTCCAGCTTACAACCATTGTCCCTTGTCCTATCACTACATGACACTGAGAACAGCCCAGTGCCATCCTCCTGACACCCACCCCTCAAATATTTGTAGACATTAATGAGGTCACCCCTCAGTCTCCTCTTCTCCAAGCTAAAGAGGCCCAATTCCCTCAACCTCTCCTCATAAGGGAGGTCTATCACTACATGACACTGAGAACAGCCCAGTGCCATCCTCCTGACACCCACCCCTTAAATATTTGTAGACATTAATGAGGTCACCCCTCAGTCTCCTCCAAGCTAAAGAGACCAAATTCCCTCAACCTCTCCTCATAAGGGAGGTGTTCCACCTCTCTTATCATCTTTGTTGCCCTACGCTGAACTCTCTGCAGCAGCTCCACATCCCTCTTGTACTGAGGAGCCCAGAACTGGACACAATACTCCAGGTGTGGTCTCACCAGGGCAGAGTAGAGGGGGAGAAGCACCTCTCTTGATCTGCTAACCACCCCTCTTCTAATCCACCCCAGGATGCTGTTGGCCCTCTTGGCCACAAGAGCACATTGCTGGCTCACAGTCATCTTGGTGTCCACCAGGACCCCCAAGTCCCTTTTCCCTACACTACACTCCAACTGCATGGAATAGGGGAGAGGTTTTGCCTTTCAAAGCACCGCTGGCTGAGCCTCAGACTGCAACCGGGGGTTGTGAGGGAGTACCCACCCGTGTTCACGTCCCCCACAGTGGCCTGTTTGTAGTGGCTGTAGATGTCCAGCATCTCCTGGTCTGTAGGCTGGGACTTGAGCTGCTTCACCTCCTCAGCGGCCTTTTGGAACGCAGCCTGCAGGGTGAAAGGTCGGGATGGGGGTGAGGTCCCGGGGGTGGGGGTGAGGTCCCGGGTGCGGGGGTGAGATGAGGGGTGTAAGGGGATATAGGGTGTATAAGGGTTATAGGGATACAGGGTTGTATTGTATGGTATAGGGGGGTATTAAGGGGATACGCGGGGTTTAAAGGCGGTATGGGGGGGTATTAAGGGGACATAAGTGGGACATAAAGCGGTCGCCAGCCCCAGCTCCGCGCAACATCACCCTCGGCGCAGCCCCTACCTCAGACATGGCGACAGTCTCAGCGCGACCGGGACCCCCGACGTCTGTCACGCCCCCCCCAACCGCTCGGCAGTCTCACCCCTCGCCCGAGCGCCCCCTGGCCAATCCCAGCGCCATGGCCAACACAGAGCCAATCGGCGCCTGGAAGAGGCGGGGCGAATCCCGGAAAAGAGCCAATGCGAAGGCGATCCGGGATGGGCGGGGGCGGGCACAGCGCACCCCAGCACGAAGGCGGGACATCGCCCAGTGGGAGGGTCTGGGGGCGGGACCACACGGCAGTCGGGTGGGCGGGGACAGGACCCACTGCAGCCAATAGTACGTAGCGACGGGCGGCACCGCAAGGACGCGATTGGTACGTGGGCGCGGGGCGGGGCGAGGAGAGGACGCGGCAGTGGCGGCAGTAAGGGCTGAGGGAAAGGAAGGGGCCGGGCCGGGCCGGGCGGTACCGTACCGTACCGTACCGTACCGGGGGTGGGCGGTGGGGGCATCGGGGTGCAGTGCAAAGCGAGGGGCGGGCTGTCTCCTTCTCTTGATGTGCTGGCCGGCAGCGCCTGTGTCTGGGCAGCGCCTCAGCAGGACCCGCCATGCTTTCCCCGGGCAGGCGCTGAGCAGCGCCTGGTGCAGCCCAGGGGCGTGTCGGTCCGTAGGATCTGTGCAGGGAACGTGGAAATCGGCGATTTGTGATTGTCTGTGTTCCTGCAGGTTTCTTCCGTGTTGCTCATCAAAAAGTGAATTGAACGCCATCCCTTTCTCTTTACTCCATTCTGCGGCCCCAGATCTCAAGCACGTGTGGAACAGCATCAAGGAAACACCCATCTTTACTGTTTAATGTAAATCTGGTATTCAGAGCCAGCTGAAAGGTGTGATTTTTGTTGATTGGCATCTTCTGTTCGCCCGTCGCAGCTTATTTACACTTAAGACTTCGCTGAAATGTTAACCAAGGGGATGTAAAACCAAATTGTCTGTGATGCAGAAGGTATTTGAAGGAAGTATTGCTGATTTACTTTGTTGGGATATAGTTAGGACAAATCCAGCACAGACCAGGAGGTACCTGGGTACCTACATGGTGGTGGGGGTGCTTAAATATTCTCCTCCCACAGCAAAATAAACAAAAAAGGAGAAAGACACACAAACCCCCGAACATACAGTGATAAATAGGGGGAAAATCCCTTGCAGGTTGGGAAGAGGTGAAAGAAAAGGGTAATAGGGGTAGGAAATGCAGAGATTGCACTGTGTCCCGAGTGATGCTGCAGCACTCAGACCGTAATCTTTGCTGCAGCAGCCGTGGCAGTTTAGTGTGTGACCAGAAAGCAAGGGTAGTGAGGAATACCCCACACCAAAAACAGAAAGATTGCTGAGGTAAGAAGTAGCTTGTTTTCCTGTGGAGAGGAAGAACCCAGCACAGCAACGCATGTGCTTCTTTGAAAAGGGACTCCTGCTGATAAGTGATTCCATTGTAGGTTCTGCTCTCTGTTACAAGTGGTGCAATCCCTATAGAGCCATTCTAGAGACCTACTATTATAAAATAAGCTCCTTGATCATATGTTCATATGCCAGGGAGGTTATTCGCTTTCTTTGGGGAGGGGAAAATGGTGTTGAGTAAGAGCTTACACATGTTTCAGCTATTAGGCTCTCTGCAATGTAAGTGTATTGAAAAGGTTGTTGTTCATGTTAGTGCATTCTTTTAGAGCACAGTAGGTAAAGTCTTCAGTCAGTTAAAGCCCAAATGACATACTTGCATTTATCCATAACATTTTTCTGTGTTGAATGTGGAGTCTGGTGCTGTAGGACACAGCACTGGTACAAATTCTGGACTATCTGGTGTGCAGTATCAGTAATACCCTGGGAAACCCTGTTTGTTTTGAAATCTCATTGTTTCTGCTTCTGTAGGAGTACTAGAAGTGAAGTACAGAAAGACATAACACTATTGAATGTCTCACCATATTCTTTGAAATCGGCCCCCCTGCACTGTTTTTATAGCTGTGCTTGTACACAGAGGAAATGAAATAATTCCTCTTTGTAATGTTTTCCAGGTTATTCAGAATTAATTCTCATGTCAGCGGAAAGCTCAACCATCACAGTTCGTCTTGTCCGCTCTTTTGAACACCGGAATTTCAGACCTGTGGTGTATCATGGAGTTAACTTGGATCAGACAGTGAAGCAGTTCATTACTTTTGTGCAGAAGGGTAAGGGGCAGTTGTCTTATTCATTCGTTTCAGTCCCATGTGTTGCTGTCTCTGCACAAGAAAGTGGAGGGGGGAGCAAGTGAATGGGAGTTCTGTGGCTTTGGTAGAGGTGCCAGATTTGTGTTTACATCCCCTGCATGCTCTCCTTCCTCAGATGAGGAGTCTGCAGTTAATAAGAGCTTCCATGGTCAGTGTGCCATGCCTAAATTTGGAGAGATTGCTTCCTCTGTCCAATCCCCGTGCTTAGTCAAAAAGAAACGGGGGCATTGCTGCCTTTGGCTCAGTGCCTCAGGCTCCTCGAGTGGTGCTGTCAGGCAGCTATTCATATATTAACAGGAGTAAATTAATAGAGAGCCTTTGATCTTTAGAAACTACACCAATATGTGGGATGTGGGAACGCAGGACTGTTTGCTATTTGTGAGAAGAGAGGATCCTGAAAAATTGGTTTTGACACTGTGAGGTCTCAGCGTGCATGTTTGCTTCTGAGTGTTCCATGTCCATCTTGAGCTTTGTGGTGCAGATTTGCTGGTGTATGGGCTTTGTGTTTTAGAAGCCAGTTTGGAAGTGAGAGTGTAGCAAAAGTTAATGGAGATAGACCAGCCCACGCAGTGACTCAGAAGTTAGGGTGTTACCCCAGGCTTGCAGGTGTATTTCTACACATTAACTGGAGACAGTCAGAGGGTGCAGAATAAGATAATGTGATTTTTTTTTGCATGAAGTCAGCATAAACAAGTCTCGAGCTGTTATAGCTGGTAACGTTTGAGCAACTGCTAGGACACTACCATGGGTGTCATGGCTGTGTTGTGTTTTCAGCACTTTCCATACATCTCAACAGTGATAGATATGGCAAGACCTTAGGATGCCTTTAGAAAACTACAAGCACTTGTAGAACATAGTCTACAGTTGCTGTTAGGAAGAGTAAATGAAAAAGCAATGTTAGGAAACTTGCTTTTGACGTGTGCAGTATTGCAACTTGCTGTTGAGATGAGCTAGCATCTTGAACAGAGTCTTTGGAACCTCATTCCTCTTCTTGGTCCAAAACCAATTCCTTCCTTCACTGTAGTCTGTTGTGAATGGAGAGTTTGAAAGAAACCATAAGCTACTGATGCAATTATGGTTTCAGCTGACTTGCTGCCAAGCACCCAGAGGTGGCTGCCCCTTCCAAGGCTCTGGTAAATGTCTGAGTGTCACTGGGAACACTAGCACCAGTGAAAGTGTTAGTGTTCTTGCAGTTACTTATGGGCTGTGCCCTGAATGGAGTTAAAGAATTAATTTCCTCTAGTCTGGCTTCCTTTTTGTGCTGGTTCCAATGGCTTTGTTTACTGAACGATTTGGCATGAAGGACAGTTTTCAGCTGTTTGTATAAGGTAGAGAGAGGTGTTGCACCGATGGTTAATGGAATGTTCCTTATAGGTTTCTGAAGGCTCAGACTCCTGTGGTGCTGTCCTGATAGCATTGACTCATTGTCCTCAAGGGCCATTTTGTTCAGAGAGACTTTGTGCTCAAGTGAAGTCGGTCAGATAGGCAATAAGTATAGAATCTCAGGCAGGTTGTGTTTTGTTATTTTGTGCTCAAACAAGTCTCCCATGTTGTAGATTTGTTTTGATGTAGATGATGTCTGGGATGCATGCATCAAATATTGGAAAATAAAATACTGGAAACATAAAAGGAGGCAACTTTGGTTTAACTTGGTACTTTTGTTTTAATAGATGTGCCTTCAAGAGCAGGACTTCCTCCTCCTTTCAAAAACTACAAGTATGGTATGTGGGGTCTTTTTTTCTCTTCTTCATTCCTGTACAATGCAGACATAGTATTCCATACCTCTTTCCATACAGTTTAGCAGATGGCTGCTTAGTATGCTTCACTGGTAGCAGTACCTGCCTATGTCTGCAGCTCTGTCCAGCTCTTGTAGTTGAGGTTATGCCACTGGGATCAGGTCTACAGAACTTGATCATTGTTTTAAAGTTTGTATTAGTCTTTGAATTAGGCTGCAGGTTATAAATTATTTGCTCATTGGTGCTGATTGATTTTGGTATTAATTTTTATTGCTTTTGTAAGTGCCTTTTAACTGTTTCTACTCTAGTGAACAGCTTGTGATCTCAAATGCTTTGAAATTCTGGTTCTCAATGTGCTTATGTATCTCAGTATCTATTTGCTAATTGTGATGGAGAAGTAGGAGCTGAAGGCAGCAAATGGAAAATGTTTGAGACTTATATATTTCAATAATTTGCAGGATACAAAGGGGATCTTTGCTCAAAGTAGATATGAAAGCTCTTAAATACAAGCTGATGGAATGAAATAGCCTGGTGTGAAATTTAGGTTGACTTTGTCCTTTAATGTAGAGCAGTGTGTGTATTTCCTTTTTGTGAAGGTTGGCGTGAACATGTGTGGTTCATCTGTTGGGAGAGAATATACTTTCAGAATGGACTAAATTACTTCCTTTCTTGGAAGTAACATCTTTTCCTCAACTTGTCATTTCTGAATGTTCCCTTGGAGTTTTGCTGCAAGTGATCCCCTATGTCCCATATTCTTGGAGCTGGCAGACTCCTTCCTCTACAGTGATTCAAAGAACTGGATGAGGAACCTGCTTCAGACATGTGAATGGTAAAACCAGCAAAGCCAGGTACTTGCTGATGAGGAAACATAATGCAAAAAGTAAGCAGAAAAAGAGACAGAGGTTAAGGTTTAGGGTGTGTCAGTGGCAAGGACTTGAACCTCACTGTTATTGCTACTGTATTACTTATGATTTAAAGTCAAGGTACCTATAAGTTTGAGTTTTGTGGTGCCATTCCTCCCTCTAGTATCTGTGGTGATAGGTCCTACTAGAACTGCAGCTCTCATTTGTATTTGCAGAGTGGCCTATCCTTGCTGCAAGCTCTTTCCTCGCTTAGAGCATCAGTTTACTTTTCCCAGGTGTGTGTGTGGCTGAGTGCATGACTGTGCTGTGCAGGACTGAGCACAGTGTGGGTGAAAAACACTGCAGGACTTTTAAAACCTGTTGCGCCAGTTAGTGGAGGCCAACTTCTTTGTGGAAAGTTTCACACAGAAAAGCCAAAGCCAATTTCCTAACCTTCCCCTTAGGCTGTGAATCATCCAGGTCCATGTTTATGGCATCTCTTGTGTGCTCTACTGTCTTGTGTTTTGGTGATGAAAGGACAGTGAGACTTCTGCATGAATAGTGCTAGTAAGAGCTGTGCTTTCCCTTCTGCTTAGTTTGGCAGTTGCAGAAATTGCAGTTGTACCTGGCAGTCTCTCACCTGACCTGTTTCAGCCCCCTTCTCTCCAGAATTCAGTGCTACTTCACTCTCTCAACATCATATCTAATGCCAGTATGTTTTTCCTCTTGTCTTGGTACTCTAACTCACATCTCAAAGCTTATGACTTTCATTTTCTCTTCCGTTTGTTCTGTCCTTGGTCTACACCTTTTCTCAGTCAATCTTCTTGTCTTCCTACCCTGTGATTGCCATCTTTGCAGTGATGATAGTGGTGCCAGCTGGGTGCCAGCTTGCCTCATTAGCTGCTTTTCAATTTTGCTTTTTTCATCCGTTGATGTGGAGCAATACGGTAGATACTTAGAATCATAGAATCATAGAATCATTAGGTATTGGAAGGGACCCCGAAAGATCATCTAGTCCAATCCCCCTGCCACAGCAGGATCACCTAGACCAGGTCACACAGTCAGTCTGGGTTAGAAATGACCACAGGATCATCCAGATCCAACTCCCCTGCCATGGGCAGGGACACCCCACCCTAGATCAGGGTGGCCAGATCCCCATCCAGCCTGGCCTTAAACACCTCCAAGGATGGGGCCTCCACCACCTCCCTGGGCAACCCATTCCAGGCTCTCACCACTCTCANTGCTTCCGGGCCACAAGTGCACACTGCCGGCCTCTTGTCCACAAGCACCCCCCAAGTCCCTCACTCAGGGCCACTCTGCAGCCAGTCACTGCCCAGCCTGTGTTTGTGCTGAGGATTGCCTTGACCCAGATGCCAGTCAGACTTACAAAGTGATTTCCTATCTATTGTCATAGAAAGTTGTATTACCAGAAAAGGAAAAATCAAAATTTGGGAACACAACTGAGTCGAACAAAGTGGGGGTGAGCTAGCAAAGGTGGTTGAGAGGACCTAAGTCTTTAGCTAGGATGAAAAGAGGGTGCAATTTAATCTCTAACAGAGTTAGAGAAGCAATGTAATAGCTAACATAAAGAAACCACAAACTTCTGGATGCCAGTGGGGGAGGTGTGAAAAAGTATTGAGACAATAGTTCAGAGAATGACTGGGCAAAGACTAGAGAAAAAGGAGCATGACAAAATAGATGGGGAAGCTTTAAACTAACACTCAGAGGCTGAATTGTATTTGCTGTGGTAGAAGGATTTAATGATTGCAGTATATTTTTGCTGTAATTGCTTGGTCTTTTTGCAATGCTTCTAACGTTGCAAATATTACAGCATGCTAAGGCTGCTGCCTTAGTGAGCTCTGCAGTGGAACACAGATTAGTCTTTACCTCATGTAATATTTCAAATAAAATGCTCTAAGTGGTACAGAAGCAGACGTGATCTCTTATTCTGAACAGCTGAATACTTGCTCTCAGTAGTTTGAAAGTCATTAAGCTCACTAGTCTTTGCCCAGTCATTCTCTGATCCTGTACTCAACTTTCTTGTGCCATTCTCCTACCAGACTGTTTCTACACATCATGTTCAGTTACTGCACAAGCCCAGTTAGAACTAAGCACGTAAGCAGAACTGGGTTTTGCCCCTTTACTGAGAAAGCATTGATGTGTTATCCCGAGTTTGTTCAAACACACAGGCTTCCAAGTCTGACTTTTTTTCTGGCTTCCTTTCCTTCTGAATCTTCGCACTCATCTGGTTGCTTTAGTGACTGTGTTATTCTCCCGTTTCTCCCTTCAGTTAACAGAGCCCTGCCCACATTGCCAGAGGAAAGCAATGTTTAAGTTTTTTTGTTTTGCATTAGTTCTTAAAGTAGTGCACTGCACAATCATACCACAGGTACGTTTCTTGGAAGAGGATGTAGCATTAAAAGAGGAACATGTTCATGGAAGTGGTCAAGTTATTGTGTCTTAATCATTTGCTGCCCATCAACTGCAGTGTAGTAGCTGTCAGTGCCTATTCAATTGATGTGTAAAACCTGTCAGGTTAAAACACCCAAACTGGTCTTTAAACTGATGTGTTTTGACTTGCAATCGGGTGGTCATTAGTTAGTTATTGTAATTCAGCCCGCAGACAAAAGCCCAAAAGGATGTAGTTCCTTAATGTTGGATTGACTGGTTTAAGACTGGTTGCAACTGGGATATGAAGAAGTTTTCTGGTCTTTGAGGTTGAATACACTAAACACATAAGAAGAAAAGATTTTTAACCTTACCCTTTTGCTTGTCTCTTTTCCCCAAAGTACAACTGCCTGCTAGGCCTTATTTTAGGAAAACACTGTGTTTTCTTTCAGATACAATGAAGATCATTCACCAGGCACACAAAGCTAAGGTAACGATTAGTAGCCCTATTCTTCCCCTGCGACCAGCGTTCATGCCGGCAGATCTCTGCGGTGTCTAACAACACCGCCGTGGCAGTAAATTCTTATTCTTATCTTTGTATTCCTGTTCTCTGATTTGTAGACTGGTGAACTTGTAGTGAGTTTGGAAGATGATGACAAACTGATTTTGAAAGAAGACAGCACGCTGAAGGCAGCTGGAGTAGGTAGGAACACATTTATATTGACTGGAGGTGCTGTTCATTGTGGTTGTCATTAAACTGATAACTGGCTGATTATGTTTGGATAGCCTGCTGAAAAGTAAATGCTATTCCTGCTGCTCTTTACACTACTCAATAATTATTCAGGGAAGACAGGAGGATAATGTACATTCAAATCACTGGGCTGAGGGCAGCAGGTATCTGCACTCCAAATGTTCAGAATGCAAATTGTGATTTTTAGAGGGTAGGCTTATAATTCTGCTGAGAGTAATTTTAAATGATTGACAGATAGGTTATTAGTACCATGTCTGCTTAGTCTTATCAGTAACATTTAAACTGATGTTTTGGTTAGAAATGTAAGTAGTGGAACCAGTGCGGAATAATGAAATAAGATTAGATTTGTTTAATGTGCAGCGTACAGAGCCTGATAGCCAGACTGCTCAGGAAAGCTCAAGCAGTATCACTTAGAGAATGTGCTGAACATAGCAAAGACTTGAAACTTGACCTGATTTTGCACGTTTTGACAGGGGACTACATATAGGGCATGTCTTTTGGTAATGTAAAGAAGTGTCTGTCATGATAAAATTGATGGTCCCTGGAAGTCCTCTGGGCTTCTCATAAATGTGCCTGAATGAGTTTGTGGCAGCAAGGTTCTTAAGGGATGTAGTTGCATTCCACCTTGATATGGACATTTGCTCATTTGAATCAGATTTGCCTAGGTGAAGTGTAGAACTGCCTACGCTCTAAGCGCAGGGGTGTCGCAGAAAAAACTCCCTGCTGTTCCTGACGCCCTCCGATGGCTTGTCGGCTAGCAAATGGATTTTCTTTCTCAGAGGTTTCTTGGCTCTTTTGTTTCATGATGTTTAATTCCTGGTTTTAAGCGACCTGGGATGTCTCTTTAATGTTCTTCCCTGGAATGCACAGTTTTCTCAGTGTGCATCTCCTAAAGGTCTTTGGGTATTCCTGTAGTAGGAATTACAGTTGTTCTCTGGCTGTGTGTGCTGAAACAGGCTTTTTATGTGGGGAATAAAGGCTCCTTGGGAAGGAGGATTACTGGGTCTCCAGTCTTCTACAGATTTGTTATATTCTTAGCAAAAGATTAATTTGAACATGATTCTTTACACCCCTATGGAGTAGGAGGCGATGCAGCCCGCGAAAGGGGTTGATGACGTTGCCCAGTGTTGAATTACGAGAGTTGCTCAGAGCTGAGGACTGTAAAACCAGCCACCCACAAGTATTTGTGTGTTTCATCTGTCTTTGAAACTTTGCAGCTGCAACAGGGAAACAGTTGTAGCTCTAAAGAGGTCTCAAAACAGCAGAGTAAACTTTACTTTGAAAGAAACTGGAATCGGCCGGCCTGTTCTGTGCCTCCACACAAAGGGATGGGGTGGTTTATTCAAGAAGAAAACAATTTAAAGCTGCTTTGATCTTTCGAGGTCCCTTCCCATCCCTAATGATTCTGTGATTCTATGATCCTATTTTTTTCAGGATACCTCACAGTAGTTAGTTGTTAGTGTGTAGTGGGTGTGTGCACAACGGAGAAGAAAAGCTCCTGCTTTGTTAAACGCAGTGTGCCATCACACCCTTTTGAATTGTGATGTGTTCCAGCATGTCTTGATATCAAACTTAGCTGAGTTAGGAGTGGAATCTTCTTTCTAGCAAGATCTTGAAGCAGCTCTCCTTCAACAGTGGGAAAGAGTAAAACAAGAAAGTGAAGTGAGAGAGTGTGTTCTGCTAGTGCTCATTTTGTACACCCTCATTTAAACCTCTGAGAAGATTTGAAATCTCCTCTTCGTGTATTGTGTCTTCCCAATATCTAGTCTAGACAAGATTTACTAGAATAAAATAGAGAATTGCCATTAGAAATATGGGAAATACTGAGACATGCAGAACACTTTTTTCTAGGCTGCAGTTGATTGCCCTTGGCACTTTACAGGGTTGGGCTAGAGAGTTATAAATTATGAGGACATTAGATAAGTATCCTCGGGAAAGCCTCTGTGGTAGTGATTATTATTACAGCTATTATCTAGTCAGCAAAGTTAATGCTTGCCTGGTTTTTTTTTTTAAAGCAAAGTGTATGTTAATAAAGTGTTCAGTATTCATTGCAAACAGTCTTGTCTGTTTCCTAGTTGAGATTTAAAAACTCCTTCTGCTCTTTTTTTCTTCTTTTTTTTTTTTTTATACAAGACAGCCAGACTTCATTAACTTCAGGTTTAATTTAAAAAATGAATGTGGAACTTTTTGGCTCAGCACCTTAAAAAAATCCTGTGTTTAATAATTGTGAAGGCTTTCCATCAGATTTGTCTCTGTTCTGAATTAGTAATGTTGCTGACTTACTGTTTTAGAAGAGGAAGTCCTTGACCTACCGGGTTGAAAGAATTGTGACTGCTCTGAACCTTTGTGGGTCCTTTAGCTCTGCCATATCCCCTGTGAATAATTAGAGGTATTTGAAGGTATTGCTGGAGAAGCCAATTTGTGTCTTTCACTTTGCATATTGTTGAAGCCTCATGAATTAATCATTAGCAGGGCAAAAAATTAACTTCTTCAGACACATATTTTGATGGGTCATGAGGGAGAATGTAAAGTGATGTGTAAAATATTCTACTGATCCTCTAAGTATTAAATTATTACGCCTACAGGCCAATTTAATGGAAAAAATAGTTTCTTTTTCCTGTCCTAACAGAAAAGAGCCGATCAGGCATCGTTATTTGTCTAGCATTTGGAAAGGTGTTAGCGACGCAATCGCTGGATTTGATGAACCCTTATACAAACAATCTGCATTAAACTAATCTTGAGGGGTTTTGTGTACATATTTGCTTCTATATATTCAGCTCTTGGTGTTTTAAACTATCGTAAGTGACGTCTTTAATACTGGAATCTTTTTTTTTGCAGAATTAAGGGGTGGGGTGAGGTGGGGAAAAGCATGTGCTGGTTTATAATTGTCCTTGACCAAGAAGTTGCCAGTTGTCTTCTAAATACCTTCTAAATAGCTGGCTGTTGGGTGGTTCATTTACTGATGTACTAAATATTTAATTTGTTATTCGTTCTAGCAAATGAGACCGAATTAGCATTCTTCTGTGAGGAAGATTACAGAAACTACAAAGCTAATCCTGTTTCAGCCTGGTGAAGATCCCAAGAGATTGTTTTGTTTTCCCATACCTGTTGTAAATTCTCCTTATTCTGCTTAATGAGATTTTTCTTAAAGATCAATAAATCCTAGAGGATTGCTTTGCAAACAGTGCGATTCCCTTCTTATATAAATTAATTTCTGTCAATAAGCTAAGCTTGAGAGAAGCAAAACAGGGACATAGATGCCTTTTTTCTTCCTTGCATGTCTGTTTTCTTCGCTCGCCTCTTGTGATGCAGGCAGTGCAGTCTCTGCCCGGTGACACGCGCTCCTGGTGTGATCCTACAGCAGACATTAGCTACACACAAAGATTACACAATGCACAGTAAGATTCCATCACAGTACTAACTTCTAATGAAAATGGAAATGTTTTATGACCAAATCACTGGCTATTTCAGAAAGCCTGAGAAGAGAATCTCTCTGTTTCAAGTCTTAGCTCTACTTCTCTCGTTTTATGTTTGGTCTCTTTTGTTTCAGTGGAGCAGACTGGCAAGTGTTTCATGCTCTTCACTGGTGAATGATTTCTTTTCTACTGTCTTCCAGCCCTCTTTAGCATGCTGAAAGAGACAGATGACTTTGGGCAGCTTTTGTGTTCAAGAACCAGCACACTTCTTTCTAGCTTTGCTTCACAGAGGCACCTTCATGGAGGAGGTGGCAGTCTGAGCTCTGCCAGGACCTCAGAATGCATAAGTAGGAAGTGGGCTTTTTTCCAAATGGAGTGAAAGCTCGTGGTTTTGCTTTTAAGAATAAAACCCAAATGACAATGTTTTTGTGAGGAGAGGCCCTGTCTGTGAGCCACATGTCTTCAAGACTGGAACAGATTCCTTCCCGTTTTCCAAGAGCCAAATACTCTGTTGCTATACATTAGTTTGTGGTAAACCCAGGCTTTCCTACTACATGAACCAAATCAAAAGTAAGAGAGAATAATCATGTATCCAATAGTACCTTTAGATAGACACTGCTTATGAAAGCGATTCGATTTTTGGGTGGTACCAAGACGGGACAGTGTTTCTTTAGGCCTCTCTTCACGGAGATAGAAGTGTTGCTGGCTCTTTGCCTTGGCACATTTTTTGGGCATAGGCTCTGCTAAATGAAATGTTCAATTGCTTTAGACCCACACATCTACCCTCAACTCTGGGTGAGAGCTGACAACACCATTTCCACAAGAGACTTTCTGCAGAAGTAAACTTACCATTTCCTAGATCTTTGATGACTCTTTTTTTTTTATTGACATGTGACAGTGAAAGCCGATGTGTGATTTCCAAAGTACCTAAATAAAGGTTCTCTTTACTTTAGATGTAGGGCCAAAGAAACCACTATGTATTGTTCCCACCTCATTTTCTTCATCCTTCCTGACAGCTCTGGTTTACTCTGGTTTTGGTAGCTGAGTAACTCACCAACAGCTTTACTTCAAACAGAGTTTTATTCTCTTGTAAAAGCAGTCTTCCACTTTGTCGCCGGCGGTTGAAGGGTGGTTGCATCTTTATCTTGTAAGGAGGAGTCCTGTGTCACTGAAGTCGCCTGTGTTCTGTTGGGGCTTAGATGCTCTAGTATATTTGTGAGGAGAACTTACACTTGCCTCTTCTTTCTGTCCAGGCCACCTTTCTGTTGCTGGTACCTGCTCCCCAAGCATGGGCCCATGTCTCAGCTGCCTTCTTGCGTAGTTTGTCATGTCTGCAGATTCAGTTTGTCCTGATCTCCCTAGGCAGCTTAAGCCAACACGTTGTACTCCAGAGTATAGCAGCTGTGTTCTGCCAAATTTGCAATAATGAAGGTGATGTTAGAAGAAGTAGATGATGTACTGGAGAGAGGAATGTGTCAGTCTGTCCTACCAAGGTATCTAGATGATGTTTGTCAGCCTACTTCGGCTCTCAGACTGAGCAAGCACTTGTCATTCTTTTTCTCCTGTTCTGAGAATTTAGTCTCCAGCCCTTTCAGACAGATTTGAATTGGTTTTTTTTTTTCTCAAAGGCATTTGTGTTTGAAAGAGTCAGCAAATTTTAACAACTGTCTTTTCTGGGCTGGTACAATGATGAACGATCAGGGCCATGTTGAGTGTAGCACAGGGAGAAAGCAGTTCTACAGCCTCAGCCAGAAAATGGTGAACATTTTAATGCGACTAGTCGAGAGCGATGTGTCTGGCACTCCAGATCAGCCTTGCTTTCCAAGGGAAGGGTTAAACTAATGCTTTGTGAGCTCGGTTTGCTCTGCCATTGCCACTTTGGCTCCTTGCTGCAGCAGTACAGTGGAGCCTTTTGTGATGCCCTCAATGGACGTACTTATAAACTGGTTTCTTCCTGAAGTATTTTTCTACTGTGGGTTGTTTGTCTTTTTTAATTGGATCTTTAATAAAGCTTTTTTCAAATAAACCCTCCAGAACTTGTTACGGTAGATTCTGTCCCAACATTTTCGGTGGGATATGGTATATGGCTTCGTGTCAAAGTTTGGTTCCGGGATTGTTGAGTACTGAATGAAATCTGTGAACACTGGCTAATAAATTACTGGAGGCTGAGATGTCTTTACTCATGTTGTTGTGAAATCCTCTTTCTATTGAAAGAAACCACCTACAGAGTTGGCACCGTGGTTTGTTGTTCTGGCAGAAGTCATGAACTGAAGTTTACAACTCGTGTTAATCAAAAGTGGTTTCTCCATTATGAGTAGTGGGGTAAGTTACAGCTTTGCTAGCATTCTAGGGCATCGTGGGGTTAATAAGGACTTTTCTTTCAATGTGATGTCTTTGGAACCTTTTGCCATCCTTTTCTTTTTTTTTTTTTTAAACAAATAGCAGCACCCAGAGTGGATGCTGAAATACAATACAGCTTCTCCTGGGTTACAGCACTGTAGCAGAGACAGGCAGAAGCTGTTGGGGTGTGTTGGGGTTTGTGTATTCCTTGGAGAAAAATGTCGCTTCAGAAAGCCTGGAGTTTTGGTTAGGAGGGGTGGGAGAACATCTTCTGTAGGAGAAGACAGGAAATGAAGACACCCCCTCTACTCTGCACTGATGAGACCACATCTGGAGTATTGTGTCCCGTTCTGGGCCCCTCAGTTCAAGAGGGACGTGGAGCTGCTGGCAGGAGTCCAGCGTAGTGCAATGAGGATGATGAAGGAAGTGGAGCACCTCCCTTATGAGGAGAGGCTGTGGGAGCTGGGTCTCTTTAGCTTGGAGAAGACGAGACTGAGGGGTGACTTCATTAATGTCTATAAATATGTGAAGGGTGGGTGTCAGGAGGATGGAGCCAGGCTCTGCTCAGTGTCATCCAATAATAGGACGAGTGGCAATGGGTATAAGCTGGAACACAGGAGGTTCCACACCAATATGAGAAGGAACTTCTTCACAGTGAGGATGATGGAGCATTGGAACAGGCTGCCCAGGGGAGTTGTGGAGTCTCCTTCACTGGAGACATTTAAGACCTGCCTGGATGTGTTCCTGTGTGACTTGGTCTAGGTGATCCTGCTGTGGCAGGGGGATTGGACTAGATGATCTTTCGAGGTCCCTTCCAATCCCTGATGATTCTATGATTCCATGAATTATCACAACAAGAAAGAAGTGGTAGCAGTGTAACTGAATAAACATACAAAATATTGAATGTACAGCGCTCTTGGCACAGAAGTGTTGTGAGCAGTGCTGCTTTTTTGTAGCACTAAAGGTAGGAACACGGTGCATTTGAATAATTTTTAGAATAGAACTCAAACTGCTGGAACAGGCATCTTGTTTTACCTGACTGTGTTTCATTATGCTTTCTCCATGCAACAGGTTTTGTGTTTTTTCCACCCACTCTGTTGCCTTTTGAAGAAGGAAGAGCCAAGAAAACTGCTGATGTGGATGGCTGAGCTAAACGTTGACCGTTATCAACGGCATAAAGCAGTCCTCAAACGTCTGATACGCACCACTGTTAGACCGGGGGAAGTGCTTTAACTGATGTAAACATTCTGTCTTAAAGGTGACTAAAAGGCGTGTTGTGAGCTGTAATATTTCTCTTTCACTCCTTGGGAGTTTCCAGCACATCCTTTGACAGCTCATTCACTTAAAAACAGCCCAGGAGTTACCATGGATGTCACAGGACATCTGTGGGTCCTTGGGGGCTAATAGCCACAGGAATCCTGCGTGTCCAGAGAACAAGAACATGCGATACTTGTTCTTGGTCTCATAAGACTGACAGCATCCTGGCTCCAGAACCACAGCAGCCAGCTGGAGGCTGTACAAATGCTTAAGGCAAGTGCACACTTTGCTTAGTGAGCAGTTTGGACCGAGCTCTGTCTTTGTGGTTGGCACCAGATCCTCCTTCCCTGACTTCCTTTTCGTAGTACTACTTGGCAAGTACTACTTGCAAACGATGAATGAGTCAAGCAGTGATGCCCAGCAGACAGCTTTGCTGCTTTTTGTGTTACTGGGACTTTGACTTTTCCCCATTACCTATTGAGTTACGGAATCAGACACACCTTTGCATGTTTTCCCAGCCACTTCCCTTTGCTTCTGGCTGCCACTTCTGCTGGTTTGCAGTGCTTTAATGGTCAGGTGTGCACCTCCTCTGGCATAGCAGCGTTTCCCACGGCAGTGAAAGCCCTTGTTCATTTTTTTGTGTTCATGACAAAATGTGCTTCAGAATAAAGAGGGCACCTATTCTACGCTGCCACTAATAGTGCACAACCAAGGACCCTTTCTAGCTTTACAGGAGGACTTGCCCAGGACAGCACTGTCCACTGCTCAGTGGAGATGTGTGTTTATCGTCATGCTTTGTATCTTAGAAGGAAAATGAGAGAAGTTACAACAGGAATGCAAAAGAAAAGAAAAGAGGCAGCAGAAAGCCAAGATTTATTGATATAAACTCTTTGTCTGCAGAGAAAGCCACCAGATGTCAGCACAGCCTGCTCTTTCGTTCTCCAGAACCTGTGCAAGCCAAGAAATGTGTAATGTTTATGAAAAGTGCTTATCTGTGAATTGGTTTAGCCTGCAAAGTCTGTGCTAGGGTTCTGGTGATGAAAGCTGGATCCTTCCTTGCAGAAAGTATTTCTTTTTATATTAAAATCAAACAGCGGCAAATTGAAGTGGTGTGAGCGCTCAAATTCCTCTTGTTAGAGAGCATCCTCTGCGGAGCCAGCTCCAGCATGTCTAAACCTCTGCACGCTGTGAGAAGGCATTGCAGAACATGCATTTGAAGTCTTGTCTGGAAAAGATCAGAGTTAATTTGCTGAGGTTTGGTAAAGTAGGCTTTAAGGATGCCTGGGGTTTTTTAAACACAAGGAAAACCACCCAGAACAGACACACATGCGAAGCAGAGCAAAACCTCTTCAGCAACACAGCTTAAACACACAACCAATGCATCCTCCATGCTTCTGACCCTAAGTTCCTGCTATTTCTTCCTTGTAGTGCAAGGGCTGAGGAGAAGAACGTGGCGCCGTGGTCGGTGGGCTGTGCTTTCTGAGCTCCGATGAGCCAAGATGGAGTGCAAGTTTTGGAACCCAAACCCAAGCGCTGTGCACAGCTTCATGCTGTCAGTGATTGAGGTGTGCAGAGATGCCGCCTCGTTAAAAGGGTGACTTTGAGTTGCTGCACACGGACAAGGTGCAACGGAGCTGTCTGCTGAGATTCCTGGCACTTCTCTTGCAGCACTCTGCAGAGAGAGATGTGGCAGGTGACCTAAATTCTTCCTTGAGTTTTGGGTTGCGTCTTCAGAGGCTTTTTCGTAGCCTCATAGCTTCAGTGTCGTGCTGGGGGTTTACCACAGTTTGCTGTGTATGAGTCCTGCTCGGTTGCAGACTGTGACTGCATCCCTCAAACACTGTTCACAGTGTGGAGGTGGTGCATGGGAGGTCGCAGCCGTGCAGCATTGTGCTGTCTGCAGAGGAGGATCACTGTGTGCATGGTGATGTGGGTTATTTGGGAGGTGTGATTCTCACTTTTCTTTGGTTTGCACAGCACCCAGTTCTGCCTCACTGGGGACCAGGACCTTGTCTTGGAGCATGGCAGGTAGCAGAGAAGAGAGGTGGGTGTTTGGGCTGGTGATGCAGTGGAGGAGGATGTGGCACAGAGCTTTCATCTTGCTGTAGATATGACATTTTGGTCAGGCATGGATTGCACCTTTTTTAGCTGGCATCTCTCTCTGATAGCAAGATTTGTCCTTTCGCAGTGGTCCAAAAGCAGCTAGCCAAAAGAGTGAGAGTTTCAGCTGGCAGTGAAGACATTCAAGAGCTCAGTATGACCCATTAATATAAGACTTTACCTTGGTTTGTTTCTGGGCAGAGCTATTTATCAGCTATGGTTAAGGTAAGAAATGCTGCTCTCTGCTCTCATTTGACATTTTTGGAAAGTCTGATTCTGCTTGCTAACCTGAAGCCGAGGGATCGTGTTCTTTAATGACAATTTGGCAAGTCCCTATTCTCCAGTGAACTGAGATTTTTTTAAATGATAGCAGTTTCAGGAGTAGTATCTGTGTATTTTTCACATCACTTTGAGGTCACATCTTTCGCTTCATGCATGTGTCCACGCAACTGGAGGACATCAGTTGGTTTTAAAGTCAAAGCAGGACTCTAGAAAGGAGTCGTACATCCTGGCAGTTGTGTGACTGCCTCACGAATCAAATGGACCTGGTTTTCCAGAAAAAAAAAAGACTTGAAACATGCACAGCAGCGTTGTTTTCTAGAGCACCGAACGAAACAGCGACTTGGAGCAGCCGTGGTTGTAGGCAGCTCTTCAAGCCAGCAGACTGGCATAGAGTAGCTGAAGCTAACTAACTGCAGATCTGATACGGGAAATGGAAACCAAGAGTAACTCGGCACTTGAACAGCAGCTGTAGTGGATCCTCCAGTGCTGAGGTTTCTAAACCTAAGGCAGATTATCTTTCTAGGAGGACTGCAGCAGTGCTGTAAGTGTTTGGAAGACACCGTTAATACTATGACTTGTAATGCGTGATCCTCTGGACTAGCCACGCAGAACAGTTATTTTTAGTCTTTAATTATGAAAGTTCTGCACATGCTTTGCTAACAGGAACCGTCCCTGTTCATAGATGGCATCTTCCTGCTGTATGTTTTATGCCTTGTTTTCAAGTAAGCACGGTTCTGACTTGCACCAGAAAAAATCTCGTGCAGAAATTCTGCAGAACTGGTGCTGCTGGTTAAGGCACTATAAACAGATAAAACGATGCCAGTGTGACAAACCTGCTGCCTCAAACCTGAGGCACAGTCTGCAGATCCTGTGAAATTTGGAGCTCAAGGATAACACCAGAGTTTTGCTGCTGGTTGTACCGGGTCAAGCAGCTGCCCTGGCCATCTTGGAGAGCCTGGAGGAAATACACTGCATAGAAATGCAGAAGCAAGTGTATCCCTCTAAAGATTTAATTGTAGTTTGATATATCACTTTATAAGTAAATCCCAGAGGAGCAAGAAACCAATTGCACTGTTAAAAGCCTTGTACTATAGAACAGAAGGAGCGAGAGAACTGTACCTGCAGAGGTTAATCGTCAGCACAGGAATTTAAATGAACTCATTAAAATCAACTTACAAATGAGCTCGCTCATTAAAATGCGGCACTGTGGATGCAGAAGTTGGTCGAGGTGGCATGCCACAGCTGTGAAGAAAGACTTAAGAAATAGAGAACAAACTGGTAGTATTAACACTTCCTTTTTCCTTCCAGTCCCATAAAGCCTCATCTGGAGCTCTGCCTTACTTAAAGTCCGTATCAGCAGCACTGTGTGATTAAGCTTGTTTGATCCGGAGCTCTGAGTGCTGTGTAGCATCACCAGCCTCTGGCAGTGCAATGTGTCTCTGTACACACTGGCATGGGAACTCTGGAATCAAGGCCTCGGCACCATGGGTCACAGCAATGATCATCTTCACTTATTACCGCGATAACGAGCCTCTGCCAGCTGCTGGCTGTAGTGGGTTTTATTTCCTAGTGGTGACATTCTAGATAATCACACTGCTCTACTCTGGCCATTAAAGTAATGGCATTGTTTAAGGGGAGGAGGGAAAAACGCCTCTAATGAGTTCTGATATAATTATTTAGACACATGCAGAATATCTTCTGTGTAACTACAGATGCCAGTGATTAAATCTGGCCTTACAATTACAGCTTTTCTGGTGGTTCTTACATATCCCCAGAGGCACACAGTCAGTCCAGAAAGTAAAAACATAAAGACTTTACCTTCCAGCTCTATGTTCTACAAAGAGGGTTTACGTATATACAGAGAGAAACCCCAACTACAAAACCAGTTGATTGGTTAATGTTAGTTAACCTCACTGAAACCCTTATTCACATCAAAAATGTGTAGGAAAAATTCCTCCAACTGCATAGAATCGTAAGAAATCACCGTTGTGTCAGCGTTTTCAAGGACCAGATGCCCACAGAGGGCACCGTTTGAGCTGTTGTTCTGCCTTTATAGGAACTTGTTTCACTCTGTACAAGGAATGGGACTGGCACAGGCGTTATCTGGAGACACTCAGCCAGCCCTTTTTAGATGTGCTGTGGAGATTTTGAACCGGCTCATGACTCCAGCTGGGCTTTTGTCCATCTGAAAAGCCCTCAGGTAGGTCTGGGTGCCTGACGCTGCTTCTGCATTAATTGCAGTTTGACATGTTGCTGTATAAGTCACTGTATAAGTAACAAGGGCCCAGGAAAGCCACACAAACAAAGCACATCTGCAAACCTGCTTCTGCTGGGCAGAAAGGTAAGTCTTTAACCTCGCAGCAGCTCAAAATAAAGCCACACCTTTTCCCTTGAAGATCAAAGCTTGGTAGCCTCTGTGTGTAATCTCCTCTCCCTGCCTCCTGATTTTGTTTAATTTTTACTTTTTGGCCTCCAGGCAGAGGTATTCAAGATGTGAAAAGAAGCTTATGTGGGAAAAACAGGCACAGGAACACACTACTGTAACCAGAAAATGTGTAAACTTTTATGTTTCTATGTACTTTTATGGTGACTTTGCTTGAGGATGAAACAGAAGACTACACAAGTTTGCTGAATCCAGTTTTCCCTCAAGGATGAGTTAAACTGGAGTGGGTGTAACTGTACTCAGGTGAAACTGCCTCAAATCCATCTGGAAACTCCACTGCCATTCAAGCACAAACAAATAGCGCTGGGCAATCAATGCACTTGGTGAGTGATTTGAGCAGATGCTGATCTGGGGTAGGCTGTGGAGGTGGATGTGGAAGCCTGAATAACTGCACCTTTCTGAAGGGGGCCCTGGGAGAGAATGGTACCTTCCCTGTGTTGCAAAAAACCCACAAGCCTAAAAATTGAGCTGATGATGAAATCCAGGCATTTCCCTCCTGCTGATTTCTGTCTGTTCAATGACAAGAAGTGGTGTTTGGAAACTTTACTGTAAGCCTTAGCCACAAACCAAAATAGCTCAATACCATTACAGGCACCATGAGCAATAATATTTGGAGACTGCTACTGGAGTTATCTGAGGCCAAAAAGGGAATTCTTAAGGCTTTCTGTCTATGTAGTGAAAGCCTGGGCTACAGAAGCAGTGTTGGCTTGTAGAAGGGCTTAGGCACCCCAAAGTCGATCATTCCCCCCATTTATGCTAACCACTCCAGTAACAAGCACTTTCTTCTCCCACAAACTATCTTATTTAATACTGATGAATGTTTTTCAAAGCAATACTGAACACTGACTGGTGTCTTTTACTGAACTGTGGGAAAATCAGACTACTCTGTGTCCTTGGATCTGACCTTAACTGAGGTAGTCCTGTGTCATCCCAGCTCTTTGCTTTTAAATGAGCTCTTGTGAATCAGTGTCCATTCTCTGGTGACTTGGATGTCCAAAATCTAAAGGATTCTTCTAATAAATAGCAAGACCTTGAGGGGATAGAAAGTGACAGGTGGAAAATGAAACAGAGCCAGAAATCGTCATTGTCCTGTGCCTTCTCCAAAGTGGTGGGAAGTGAGAAGAGCATTTGATACCTGCTTTTTGATCTACCAAGGCACTTTTTAGAGCCTAGGGCAATGAAGGACTGTGCCCAACACGTACAAATGCTAAAGCAGGTTCATCTAAAGGAGGTTACACAGGACCGTGGCCAGGAGGGTTTTAAATGCCTCCAGAGAAGGACACTCCACAGCCTCTATGGGCAGCTTGTTCCAGTGCTCCATCACCCTCAAGGAAAAGAAGGTGCTTCATTTCCAGAGTTTATAAATGTGCACCAGGCACCGCTCACAGGACCAGAAATGCTGTCTGAGAGAACGGGGATACCTGGACTTGCTGTCAGGCTTTTAGTAAAACCTGCAGGTGCTCCATAACGTGGGTATTGCTGTTCACTTGTCCACAGAGTTCACTGTGGACACCAAAACCAGAGACAATTCATTTTTCTCAGCCTCACTGCTTTGACTGATTCTGACACTCGAGACACAGGATATCTTTGCTGTCATAAACCCCAGAAAATCTATGCTACTTCATATTTAAAAAAACCTCTCAACAAAAGGCATTGAAATTTATAGGAGCAGCTTGGGAAGCAACTGAGAACTATTGGTCTGGGGAGCTGATGGTCGGTGCTTCCAGTGACTGATCTAAGACTCCATCGGTTTGCCGTGTATACAGTGCTGCTAGCTTGGCTTTCACGGTCATTTTAAGGCAATAATTGTGCCAGCAGATCAACAATACCATTGAACTTCTATTGTCTAAACCAGTTTCATGGCCATCCATTCTCTAAAATCACCAAATTTGGGTATTTACCCACTATACAATTATACCAAAACACATACATTTAAGAAAAACACCTTTATAGAAATGTTGATAGTGCTTTGAAATCCTCTGTCACAGCCGGAGCTCCGTCAGACATTGCTTGAGGTCTCCCCGCTTGAATATTCCCCTGTTGCACTGGGCAGGACAAACTTCACGTATCTTCCCTTCTCCCAGCCCCTCCTTATTCGCACAAGTCTTTGCCGGATACAGGGCAAATTGAAGACAACTTTGGCCAGGATCACAGTACATGGGACGAGCAGCGTGAGGGTGTAGGTTGGAGGCAGGTAGAACTTGTACTGGTTCTCATCAAAAGCCCTTGACCATCCGTACGTGAGAGTGTGCAGAGTGCTGACGACCAACGCAGTAAATCCAAGGGTGGACTACAGGGAAGAGAAACCCACACTAGTCAGCAGAGGACCAAGTGCCTGCCTACTTCCCTTCTTTCTTGTACCTTATTTTCTAAGTGCACCTAGCACCGAGAGAGCAACGCGCGTTCCTGCGTTTCCTGGACGCAATAGAACATGACTGGAAACCTTCACTGGGTAGCGTGCCAGGCTGCCGTTTTCTTTTACTAATCAGAGGTTAAGTGTGGTATCAGAAACTCAGCAGGAGTTTCCCAGAACGTGGTGCCAACTCAGCTGAGAGGTGGGCTTCAGCCTCCGTGTGAAGCAGCAGCCCCCAGCCCCTGCTGAGCCCATAACCACAGGCAGCTCACAAATGCTCTGCCCAAGCTGCAGCTGCCAGCTCTGCTGCTTGCCAGCCAATGGCTAGCAAGAGGCTGCTGACCTGGCAGGGTGAAGCAGCAGCAGCACAGCTCTGGACCAGCAGTTGGCACTGTCAGAAATTTGTGAAGCTGTAGCCTTGCACAGAGCAAACTGATTCTCAAGTAACTGCTGTCATCTACAGGAAAGTGAGGCTGTGGGGATGGAGGCGCTCTGTTCTGAGGTGAGCAACAGCCCTGACAGGTTTCCTTCTCTGTCCTAGAGAGACAGCTGTGAGACAAACCATCAGACTGTGTAATGGACTAAGTCCTTGAAACAGGGAGTCAAGTCCTTTATCCACTCAGGGAGGCAGCAAGAACCCAACCTCTGTTCTGCAGACAAGAACTTTCCCTGTTTTTGCTGAGTCTCAGGTGTCCACAGAGACATGGTTTTGCCTATTTCCATTTCCCCGTGAGAGGTTTTTAAACTGTGGTCCCTCACCAGTTGTTTCCTGTCAGCATCAGAGGTAGTGGCTCCTGAGCTTGCCAGCTCCTGCTGCCACTCAGCAGGAGCTGGGTGCTTGCTCCCAGAGGCATCTCCAGTACAAGTCTTTGCTGCTGTGTTTCCAAGGAAAAGCTCGGGTGCAGCATATTGCTTTGCTGCCTTACTTCAAATGTTTGGTCTACACAAAATTTCAAGAGGTCTAGCCAGGGAAATTTTGTTCCTGGTGTCCCTGACTTAGAGAAATAAGCTTTAGCAAGTCAAAATATGTGGCTGTGTGCAGCTAGTCAGAGGTCAGCAAGAAACACAGTCTTCCTGAAGGGATGTCCAGAAGAAAAGGACGCAGCAGGGAAATGAGGGACCAGGGCAAGACAGGGGAAAGACTCATAATTTTCTCTTGAAAAAATTATCTCAGCTGGAAAATTATTAAAATCAGATCATTCCTTTCTAATTTTGATTGCTAGGAAAATAGTTAAGAACCCAGAAAACTTTTTAAAATGCACCACATTATTGCCAACGAACTAAACCAAGACTCCTCTGACCTTCAGAGTTAATAATACAGACAGCTGAGGACCGGACAGGGGAGGGACGGAGAGCTCTAAAACATGCTGCCATAAGTGCTTCACTTTTACAGCCCCTATCAGGCTGTCATGTGGATATTTCTGGGTCCTGGCCAAGATTCTACCCATTCGATCCCCCTGCCAAGGCAGGGAACTCTTCTCTGTGTTACAGCTGAGCATTGCTCAAAGTCGTGCCAGAAGTCAGGAGCAGATCTGTGAGCTGAACCTCAGTCCTGGGTGCACCCCACACCCATTTTTTGCTCCCAGGACATCTGCCTTTCTTACAAGAAGCCGCATCCGATCCCTAAGCCAAAGTCGTATCAAGCAGCAAACTCGAACAGGGTCAAGATTGGTTTCACTTGGAAAGTTAAGGAGGAGTTTGCTGTGAAATGCCACGATCACAGTCAAACCTAACAGCAGGACCCAACCTGTAGCTCATCCATCATTTAGCAGCTCTGAGCTTCTGCCCAACAGACAAAAATTCCCTGAGTGGCAAAAGGTTGGAAGTAGCAGCTTGAGACTCATCTGGCAGAGCAGAGATGTAAAGCAGAGCAGGGAGAAAGGGGATAGGGTGAAGTCCAAGGGCAGCAGACTCTTTCTGCCCCGGGCAGAGGGTGCTTTTGGAGTCAGCTTGTGCATGGCAGAGATGTTTCTGGAGATAATGACTTTGTTCCTCTACAGTTTCTCTTTCAACCTCTGCTGGTAGTGGGGGAGAGCCGGAGTACAAGTGAGTAGGCTAAAAGGTGACAAACCATCACAGGCTCAGTGACCCACATTTGTGGGGCACATGAAATAAGAAAAAGCTAATTGGCAAAAACTGCCTGGATAAGCTGCCAGCTGCTGGCAACTGCACTGGCCGCTCCTCAGACAGCAGTGGTCGACTGATCTGCTCATAACACACACGAGGGGCTGTCTGGTGAGAGTAGGGGGTGCCTGAGGGGTCCCATGGCTGATGCTGGCTGAAGGACCTGAGGCCATGCTGGCTGCACCCACCAGACAAGCTGTCAGCCAGATCCAGGTTGGTCTGTGAGTGCATGGAGAACAAACGTCTTGCTGATCACAGCTTGGCTCAGTATCTACAGCTCAATAGATACTCAGTGTAGTACAATGCAGAGCCTGCTGAGCACCCCACGGGGGCTGATTTGCCCATGTGCTTAGCCCTGATATCACACTGAGTTTTGAAGCTCTGCTCTTGCTTATCCTATCAATTTACTTTCTGGATAATACATTTTTTAGGGTTTTTTTTTTTTTTATTTAAACAGTGGTAGGGGTTTCTTTTGCACTGCCACAGCCTCTGAAAGACGGCACCTTCTTCGAGCAGACTCTGCATAGATTTTCTATTCTGTATTAACTCTTATGTCTTCCCCATCTCCTCGGTGTCTGTGATGCTCCCTGTAATGCACCAGCAAAGGTGATTCAGTCGCATGTGGCTCATTTAGAAATGTCTGGGCAGTGTCCAAAGCAAACAGACCCTTCCTGACCCAAATGGGTTCTGACTTCTGCTGCCGTCAATCCCGTGAAGTCATTAGCTCCATGGAAGTGGCTCTTGCTCACACTTTGTTGACAGGAGGGTTAGAAAAGGTCTGGTGACAGATTCTTTATATCTTGTGATACAAGAGCTAGGAAAGAAACCAGGTCAATTCAACCTTCAAATTCCAAGAGGACTCCTCGGGGTGGGAAGGTAAAGGCAATCATACACATTTCTACTTCCCAACCAATGAGAGCTGGTTTGTAAACCACCCAGGAGCATTAAAAACATCTCCTGTAAGTACATAGAAATAATTCCTGTTATCCAGTGCCTAGATCCTGTACATTCCCTGTTAATCAGAACTGGAGTGTAGGGGAACTGTGTATCCACTCTATCTATATTGATTGGAATTGGTATATGAGCACCAACTACTAGAAATTATTTTTTTCTAAACCTTAACAACAGTCCAAATGGGATTTCCCTATGGGTTTGGGATTTTTGGTCCACCTGGCAACAAGTGTGTAATTTGAAAGAGTGGCAGTATCCCACCATGACACTAACACTGGTGCCCACATTGCTACTGGAACCTGTCAGACCTGGGAAGCTCTTGGTAAGGAGGGGACTAAACTGGCTCCTGAATTTGTAACAAACCCCAGCCCTCTCTCAGATGTGTCTGGTGTTACTGCAATTTTGGGGAGGCACCCGCCTGGGGTAGCTGCACCCTGCAGTTTCCCTCTTTCAGACATCCCCAATATCTGGGAAAGCAGCCTCACACTTCACCCTTTGTGTCTGCGTTGTGCTGCTGGCTGTGCACTAATCAAGGGACGATCACGCTGCACTACGTGAAAGGTAACCTCTGGAGCTTGGGAGCAGCAGCTCCAGCTGATCTTAACTTCCCCACCAGAGGCATCACCAACTTCTAGTACTTAAGAGTAAATAATTTAAAGGAGTCCTCCTCATTTAAGAGGCCAAACCCAAAGGAACAGAAGCTAACGAGCCAAGAGCTCTGTAACCTGCTCTTTTGACAGGGTATTTCCACAATGCCAGCCGTGCCTCCCTGGCAAGGGATCAGCTGGGAGCTCGTGGCCCACTGTCATGCTTTATCCCACATGGACAGAAATAGGTGTGAGTATACTTTCCACGAACCCTGCCAGTCCGTTCCCATGTGGGGCAGCCAGGAGCTATTTTGGAGCTGGCCATCACACACTTGTCTGGTCCCAGTGCTGACATTCCCTTAGAAAGACACAGGAAAGGGTCCCAACAGGCAGATGCCACAGTCATATTATGGGCTCTGGTAGGGGATGGAAGAGCTGCAACCTATATATTACATCACATAATGCCAGCGTGCTCCAGGACAGCTGCCAGGCTGCCTGGGGGGCCAAAGGAAAATGCAGGGAGTGTCCGAGTTTCCTTCCAGGCTGCAAGGAGATAATTCCCTTCATTTGGGATTCCTGGTTTGAGATGCCTAAGCAAGGATCAATTTATCTAATGTTCTAGCAGCTGCAGCCCTCCCTTGAGACATGGTGGCGAGAATTAATATGCTCCTGTTGTCTGATGTCAACGAGAGGTTTAAGCCAGGTCTCCCTTCTCCCCAAGGGATGATCTCTTGGGGTCAAGCTCTCCTGGCTGGGTTTTTCTACTCAGTGTAAATAATTCCTCACTACTTCACAGCAAAAGTGGTAAAAAGACAAACTGACTTGCTCATGTGGTGATCGGGGCACTAGTGGGGGATGTGGGGGACCAGGCTTCACACTCCTGCTCTGTGGACACTGAATTATGCATGTGCTGCTGAAGAACTTCATCAGGAGAGACTGGGCGAGCCCTGCCCTCACCTTTGGAAGGGTTAGATGTGGGCTGGTGTGATGCAAGGGGAGGCTGCACAGTCACAGGGGGATGAGGTCCCACAGAAGCTCACGCGTGTCGCAGTGCCATGTGGGGCACTGCAGTGGGACTTGAAGTGGGGTGACACTAAGAAGGGTTGATGTAGAAGATGCAAACAACAAGGGAGTGTGGAGATACGACAGTGACATGGTGAGAGGCATTTGGCTTTCAGCCTTTCTACCTGGGGTGACTTCAGGAGGTTTTAGGTGTGACTAGCACTGCTGCTTCTGGCCACCAAGTGAGGAATGAAAGGACTCTGCAGGGAGGTGTCACAAGCAAACCCCTGGCTGTTTTTCTCTCAGGATCTCTAACTAATGCTACTAAATGCAGGGTGAGAAAGAACTTCAGCCAAGACATTAAACACTCCCTCCCGCAAAGCCAGACACTAATCCCCACGTGGATGCTCATGACACATTCCATTTTCCATTTTCCCTTCCCCCGAGACACCAGCACCTCTGGCAAATCAGACGAGTCCTGTAAGAGTAGCACAGGCGCCCGGACACACCGCATCCCACTGCCCTGCCACTGCCAACCTGTACCCCCTCCTGGGCAGGGTCCGTGGCTCTGGGGTGCAGGGGGAGGTGTGGAGTGGCAGGGCTTACTGGGGCACAGGTTGCAGTTCCCACGCTGAAGCGGGGGTGTGCTGGGAGAACAGGTGAACCTCTGCCTGCTGTGTGAGGCCCTGACTCCGACTGAAAAATCCCTCTCTGGCATTGGCAAATGTCAACTTTACCTGAATGAAACTGAATTCCCTCCAGTTGAGAGAGTTTGCGATGGATGGAAGTGAAGTGATGGCAAGTAACGACAGCAAACCCAGGGCAATTATTCCAACGGAGATATAAATCTCCATCCTCCAGACTTCTGCCTCTACCCAGACATTCGTCTTCTTCTCCATAGCCTGGCATGACAATGAAGGTTTGTTAAAATGGAGCTTAGGAAGAGAGGAACTGCATTTCATCTGTAGTCACTTTGGTTTTGGAAGTGGGTTTCCTGGATGAACAGAGGGTCCTCTTCACCTCTCCATCCAGTTTGGGAGGTGTGGATATGCTCTCTTATTCCCCCATCAATCAGCCACACCTAGACCTGATTTAAGCCTGCTGGGAAGAACTGCTGGATGCTCCCAGCTCCCACAGCCTGTAATCACAGCAGCAAGCCCCAAAGTCACATTTAGAAAGATAATTAGCATGAGAAGTCAGTTTAAAGCCATGAAAACAAATACAAATGCTTGAATATGCATCAGTCTCCTAATAACCTTTGTTTTAAGTGCATTTAGGGGGGAAATTGTTCATGCTAATGGAAGGGAAGATGGGTTTTATGCTGCACGGCAAAGAGGAACATTTAGAACTGTCCTCTTTAGCCCACTAAATGGGTTTAATTTACTAAACAAAGATGTTGGTAGAAAACAGGAGGCAGAGGGGAAATGAGCACAGGATGCTTGCCCAAGATTAATGCCTGGCTGTGGCAATTGAAAAGAACCTGCTCAAGGCTGGAGCTGAGAGCCTGGGGACGTTGTTTGATGGATGCTTTGAACAGTCACTGTTCACTGTTGCTGAAAACAGCCATCCTGATACCCTCTGCCCTCATGCGACTTCCCTGTTCTTTTTTGGGGCAAATGTCTGGAACCATGCAAATGCCCCAGTGCAGAAAGCAGACTGGTTGTGGGGAAATTCCTTGATTTCCCACTCAGCTGCATGAAGCTTGTGCTGCTCCAGGAGGGAATGGGTCAGTGCAGCAAGAAGCCAGGAGCAGAAGGGCAGAATCACCTTCTCCCTTGGCACTGCTGAGTTACAGAGCTGGCTGAATTGCCTGAAGTTCTCAATCTCACAATGGATAAACACTGCTGAGAGCCTCAATAAGGCAATAAAGTCCTTTTCCATTTCCTTTTTCTCTCAGACTATGACCAGTTCCTCACCATCATTTTGTTAACACTCCTGGAGGCACACTGTCACGAGAAGTCACCTTCTACAAAACAATCCTTCCAGGTTATGACTTGGTCAGCCTAGCAGGCAACTACTGTCAACATCAGTGCAAGCAAACTGGGATCTCCCAAAATCTAGGGAGATGAGCTGAGTGAAACACTAATGCCACCACTGGATTTCTCCCCTCCTAGATCCTAGCCTCAGACACAGCAGGCTCGTTTCAAAGGCTTCTCTGTGCTTCTGAGGAGTAACAACACGGGGCAGTTTGATCCTAAACCCTGGGCGTGAAGGCAGGGGCAACACTCTGCTAAGAGGGCTGGTCCTCAGTGCAGATGGGTGCATGGCTGGTGTGTAGTGGAGGAAGTGCCCATACAGAGAACATTTCCCACTGTCCCACATGTGCCTTGCAAAGGCAACGCAAAAGCCAAGATAATAAGCGCACTACCCAACATCTGGATGTGTACAGGAGATTGCTACAGGTGTTGACCTGAAGAGCAGCCACGTTACCTGCTTGGCGGCCATCTCGATGAGCTGGTAGCGGTGGGAGCGGCGCATGGGCAGGCAGAGGCTGTACACAGCATGCAGAGCTGCACAGAAGAAGCTGAGGAGCCCGATCTGTTTTCGGTGCTGGAGCCACTGGTCAAGCCAATCTGGAAAGCGCCTGTATTTGGTGCCATAGTAGAGCTGCAAGCAGGCTGCCAGCACTCCGGGCAGATAGACAAGGGACAACATGACGTAGGACACACAAGGCAGCGTTGTGTTGACAACCTCGACGGGGATCTTGTACAACTTGTTCTTCTGCTCTCTTATGTAAGGGTGGATGACCTGTCGGATCAGGTTGTAAGTGAAGAAGCAAAGAAAGAGCCCCAGAGACAAAAAGATGGGGATCTTCCAGGTTGGCAAGAGGCGCAGGGGAATGTTCTCGATCTCGCACGCTGATGACATGCAGCCCATGTCCACAGGGGTGAATCCCATGACTTGAGCGATTTCTGCCACGGTGCGCTTGGCTTCTTGGTTATTGGAGCAAATCAGAACCTGCAACAAAGAAAAAGATACACAGGGGGCACAGAGAGATCAGGGTGCTGGGAATGAGTGTGCTGGGAGGGATGCTCTGCTACAGGGAACCTCTGTTATTCCACTGAGCATCATGGCAGGCTTTCCGATGGGGATTTACTGTGGCTGCCAAAGTTCTCCCTCCTGGACTGTTTTCCTTCCACATGTGCACCACCAGTTTGTTTTACTGGATGGATTTATATAAACAGACAATTAAATTTTCACTTAGGCAGAGGTTCCAAAAACTTAAAAGCATCAAGTAAGTGAGGGGAATTAATTTCTGAGCAAGGAAATGCAGCAGCCATGGGGTAGTCCATGGATGCCATGGCCAGTACTTGGACCCTTTCTCCTGGAGTGTACAGCCATTTGTTGTTGCTGCCAGACCTCAGCTGGTGAAACAGTTGGGATCTGGCCCTTGCCAGGAGAAAACAATACCTGCTTATTTCCATCCCTGGCACCTGACTGCAGTGTCCACGCTGAAACCACGTTAAATCCCTTGACCACGGTGCAGGCTGGAAACAGGGAGGCCAAGTACTCGGCATTGGATTCCTTGTGATGGTTGATCTCAGTGTTGTTACTAACATCCACTAGGATCTTGCCCGCCAGCACATCAGCCAGGTCGCAGAGGGTGGAGTAATGTTCCCTGAAAACGGCCACAAAAATGACATCTGTCTTCTTCACTGCCTCAGCCTGGAAGGTAACTTCTGCTGCAGAAGGGAAGAGGCTGGCTTTTCGCTTTGGATTGCGGCTACCAACCACCACCTTGAACCCCGAGCACACCAGGCGGATGGCCAACGACCGTGCGAAGTCCCCACTCCCCAGCACCCCAATGGTGCGTCCGGCCGCGGGTGTATTGGGGTCACTCTCTGTGTTCTGATGGCCCAGGAGGGGTTTGGCCATGTCTCCACTGGACATCCTATCAGGAAAAACAAGAGGAAAGCAAGTTCATCATGAAGCTCGCAGAGATCACGTCCGCGGTCACGGAGGAAAATGCCACCTAGGCCACTAGAACAGAAATGCACGTAATTTTGGTCCTGGTAGCCCAGGACCCATCTGCCAAAGCTACCAGCAAGTGTGCAGTAATGTACAAGCACCATTGGAGGGGGACAAACAACCGTGCTGCGCTGGAAGATGAAGGGTCTGAGGAAGGTTTCCCAGGTTTTTGTGGTCCAACACCTGCTGGATGCACTCACACATCCTTTGCTGTTTCATGCTTGCACCTCACACCGCACAGCCGGGGCACTGCTGACAGTGACCAGGACCAGCAACTCTCAGACCCCCATGGAGCTATTAAGCATTTTCTAAAAAGCCCAGGGCTGGGGGTCCACGGGAAGCCTCCACCCTACATTTGAAGAAGATGGGGTGGGGGTTGCTTCTGATGTGCAGGAGCAGAATCAAGGCAGGGAGTTGAAGTTGGAAGTAGAATGTCCTAAAAGCAGTAAATGAAGGAGCTGCAGTCCTTGCCTGTTCTGATGGTTGGGTCTAGCAAGCACTGTTTGCTGCAGCTCTTCCATGAGTAATGAGAACTTGCTCATGACATTTAAAAAATATATAAAAATAGGAAGGGATTTGCTCGTGAAAGATCTCGATGAGCTTTACAAACGTTAATGAATTTTGCCCTATAACACTCCACTCTGTAACAGATTAGATATCGAGGCCAGAGAGAGGTTTTAAGCAGATCAATAAATTCACAGGCAGCATACCTGCCAGCCCTGGAGGTCAGGAGAAGCTCAGGCAGGGAACTGCCAGGCTGCTCACAGGCTGTGCCAGCGACGGCTCAGCTCTGCCTCCCAGCTTAAAGAATAGTAAATTTGCCCTTAAGGAACAGCAAAGTCCTTACTCATGATACATTTGGGACCAAGACAACTTGGTTTTGATGGAGGTAGCTTGCCTTATAGCTAGTCCTTTCAAACTGAAGGTGACCACTTTGATAGGGTGGCCTGGTCGTTCGCACAGACTGTGTTTTTCACAGATTTTTGGAAATGTCCTTCACCCAAGGCTTTTCTGGGATTAGCACAATAGCAGTGTCAAGGGGAAGAGCACTTCTGCATGCATAGTTGCCAGCAGAAAATGAAGGGTAAGAAGAAATAATGTTCATAATGGGAACAGGTTATCAAAGGATTTCCCCGAGGATCCGTGTTGTTCAACACGCTCATAAGTGATCTGGGAAAGGGAGTGAATATTGAGAAGATGATGGATTGTCCTAAATAACCATCACACAATTTGTTGTGAAGATTCTGCAGAAGGATCTCCTTACCCAAAGTGCCCGAGCACCATCATTCACTACTGACACATGACAAGAGCTGCCCATGGGCATAAACCCCCCTGTGTACACGTACATTTTAATGAGATGAAAATCCCAGCCTAGTGCTCCCTAGCAGGCACATAGCAAACAGAGCCAGAGTTTCTGAGGGAGAAGGTCGCTCACATAGCAGCTATGATGTCTCAGACCGGCTCCTCGCAGAAAACTCTCAAACACCTTTAGCAGGTGCACCCTGAAACCATAATCCACTGTCCTAGATGCAAAACCATCATGGTTTGGCTGGTGACAATACTGTTTCTATGGCAGAGGTGTGTCTGCTCTCCCTGCCTTTGACCCAGCACCCCCTTCTTCCAGAGATGGATGGTCATGAAAGAAGTGCTCTCAGCAGAAACAAAGGCAGAGTGAGTTGTCCCTTTTAGTAACACCTTTCTTCTGTTCCCCACATATCACAGAGGTTTTCTTTCATGCTCTAAGTAGGAAAGTCCTGTTAAACTCAGAATTACTCATTCTTTACTCTGAAGGTTTCTGCTTCTGCTCCTGACCTGCAGAAGGGTTTGTGTGCCACAAGGTGGATTTGGTGATGCTGTGTCAGCTGAGTTAACCCAAGCAGCTGCCTGTTCACACACTTCTGCCGTAGCTATAGTCCATGTATGTCACAGTCACTAGGATGTTTCACAGAATGTGTTAGGGATTGGAAGGGACCTCGAAAGATCATCTAGTCCAATCCCCCTGCCACAGCAGGATCACCCAGACCAAGTCACACAGGTACATGTCCATGAGGGTATTAAATGTCTCCAGACAAGAAGACTCCACAACCTCCCTGCAGCCTGTTCTAGTGCTCTGTCATCCCCACCATGAAGAAGTTACTTCCCAGATTGACGTGGAACCTTTTTTCCAGCTCACACCCCTTGCCCCTTGTCCTATCATTGGATGCCACTGAGCAGGGCCTGGCTCCATCCTCCTGCCACTTGCCATTTACATATTTATACACATTAATAAGGCCATCCAGGCATTAGTGGGAAAGGCATGCAAAGCAACACAGAAAACACTATAAACCACAGTGTAAGCCCACAGACTGAACAGCATGTTGCAGTTCTGCCCACCCCACTGCAAAGAGAAGGGTCATAGGGAAAGAGAGAGAGATGCCAAGGGTTGTCATAATGCAAAGAGGATGGAGAAAAGACCACGTGGGATTTCTTGAGGTGAAGAGCAAACCCACCAGTGGAGCTCACGTCAACAGAAATACTGAAGAACACTACTGAAACATCAGTCCACAACCAGCACGGCACTTCAAAACCCCAGTGTAAAGTAAAGCAGCTCTGTCCATAAAGACACTGTTTTTCCTGGCTCCTTCTTATCAGATGCCTCATCGAAAGGCCACCGCTTTACTTGACAGAAACCTTCTCACTCCACCTAAATGTAGTCGCGGTCAGAACTATTTGTTCTGGGGCCAAGGCTATTGTTCAGCCTAATGAGCTTTCTTTCCTACACCCCCCACTTCTTTTCCACAACCCGTGCACACAGAATGTTATCTCAAAATAGAGAGAGACATCTCTGGCTCTCAGCCACGGGGAGAGAAATCAACATTCAGGGGGACAAAGCGGCTGTTACCTGGAGGCTCATTTCATAATCAGTCTAAAGTACCTCAAAAGCTCTCTGTATGCTCCCACTGGGATGTGAATTTTGCTGCAAGCAGATTTTCTTGTAGTGTGTTTTCTCTGTCCTGTAACTGCCACGAACGTGTAGAGAGATGTTGGCAGTGTTTGGAGATAAACAGCTTGGCTGTCTCCAGCTATTTCGATTAAAAAAGGATGACAGAAGTAAACGGCCTTTGAAGTCAGCAGGGCAGTCTAAAAGTAAGAAGCCTAACGATCCTTCCAGTGCATTCTGGTGTGATTATTTCAGTCATGCTCTGTCAGGGCTTGGGAGCAGGACCTGCTGCACAGCCCCTGGTGGGATGGCACTTTGGTCTCTGCCACCGGCTGCTGCCTGCCGCTGCAGGTTGCATTGCCATCACTGCCACCCAACAAAATCCCCAAAGGAAGGAGGAGAAGTTCTCTCCCTGACTGTAAATGCGTTTCACTGACACAAACGTCATGGTCTCTGACCAACAGATGCCTGGAAATGGAGTGTCTGATTAGGCACCAGGGGGTTTTTTGCTGCTATATCTCTGCGGAGCACACAGACCCCCCACCCCTGCTCCCGACGCTGCCCCTGCAGCAAGATGTAACCTGCTGAAAACTCCCACACAAAGCTAATTCTTCACGGCAGAGTCAGCCCACGCAAAGTCAGCGAAAGCACTGGGACCGTGGTGGTGTGGAGTCACCAGAGGCCAGGAGAGAATACCATGGTGCTCAGACACTCTTAAGCATCGTGCAGCCTTAGATAAATCTGATTTATTGATCTCCAAGAAGGAAACTCCATCCCTGCTGAGTTAGGGCATGTGCAATTCAAGGAGATCAGTTCCTTACCAAGGAAGTTACAAGCTGATTTAAAGCACAGCCCAGGGGAAGTAAGCTTGCTTCAGTCTTCACCAGAAAGTGCTTCCCTAACTAAAATATCTAATACAATGTAAAGCTGTCCTTCAGCTAGATTACTGATGACACCCTTACACCACTGTGAGGGATGCCATGTCCAGCTCTGTCATGCCTGTTCAGCATGGAGTTCATCCACTGCACTGCAATTACCGCTGTTACGGCAGGACAACAGCAGCAACAGGCAAGGAGCAAGGCAGGGAGCTCTCTGCTGCCAGGCACCCTACCAAAACTGGCCAGAAGGCTACTCCTGCCCCAAAGAATGGAATCAGACAGGCAAAAGCTGGGTGAAACGAAGCAGTCAAATCTCTGTTGCCCAGGCAGACGGAGGGAGGGGCTCTCACAGAAGCAAAACCATGGATAATTCAACGTATTTTGCACCTGAGGCTTGGCAGAGGCTGTTAGCTCAGGCTTGATGCCAGGCAAACAGGGTTGTCTGCCTCTCCACTCACACTGAGCAGCTTTGGTTGGGTTTTGCAGCAGGACAGCCATTGTGGATGGAGCTGGGCTGCAGGAGCCCACTCAGGTGTCTCTGAGCTCATAGCAGAGTAAATCTGCCAAGCAGAGCATCCCCCACTGCTGGCTCAGTTGTTACCCCTTCTGACAGACATGGGGGACCAAGATACTAAAGATAATGAGACTCCAGAAAGTTTGCCTGGGAAGACCCTGATATCTTTGTTTTTAGCAACAAGACCATCATTTGGGGCCCCTGTCACTTCCCCTGGTACAGGAGGACAGCCTAGCAGCTATTATCTCTGCTGTCTGATAGCCTAGCTGTAAGTCACTGTCTGGCCATGGTCGAGTTGCAAACCCTGGAGAAGGAAAGACGAGTGGCAAGGCACAAGCTCCACTTCAGTCCCAGCCAAAAAAAATTAAGACCCATTTCACAGTCTTGGTTTTGAGACTGATCAGATAAAAGCCAACTTGGCTTTACAATAATTGTAACGAAAGAAGCAACGTCTGAAACACCGCTGAGTCGAACTGACAAAGAACAGGGCAGCAATCTTATAAGGAGGTCCAAGTAATGGTCCTGTCCATTGCAACCAAACTGGTTCCTGTTTGCACAAAACATTATCTCTCAGCTCAGCCTCACATAGGGAGCCCGAGCCAGTACTACCTTGGCTAGAACAACTGCTTTCATGTTTTCTCCAAGTCTGGGTCTGGTTTTTTTTTCTGACTGACCACAACTGAGTCTCAAGCAGCTGTGGATTCAGCTCGGTGCAGGTCATCACAGAGCCTCCTCTGTGCCTCAGCTTCTGTGCTGGGGGTTGAGATAAAGCACACAATTATTATCTACATCCCCTAATGAGCATGTACTTTAAAAGACTAGCAACCCACATGAGGAATCAAATGATGTTGCAGAGCCCTTGGTCAAGTTACTGCAGAGGAACGTCATGCTTTCTGCACTGGGACAGTCCTTTCGAGCTTTGCCAACTGTAGCTGGCACCTGGTTCCATGGAGCATGGTCCTGCAAACACACACCAGAGGGACAAGGGTGATCTTTGTGCCCAGGGGACTTTTAGTCTGCCTAGAAGGACCTTTGAACCACAAACCCCTGCAGCTCTGTTTGCAGAAACCTCTGCTTAGAGCCTTCTGGCTTCTCCTGATGGATTAACCCTCAAGAAGCCCCGGCTGGAGAGGAGCATTCTGCACCTGAAGTCTCCACTCAGGTCTTGCTGTGAGCAGAAATAGTCACTTTTATGCCTACAATCATTTTGTCTCCAGCGAAAAGAAAACATTCGAGTCTCTTTCCCACACCTGGAGTGTCCCTCTGAGGAGCACAGCAAGTACCACACACCTGCTGGGACTGGAACAGATTTAAGTGAAAACATGGCTTATCCAAAGCTGCTTTAATCCCAGCCCCGGTGCACGCTTCGGGAGACCTTTCAGTGCTGCCCAGGCTGCCTCAAAATAAGCAGGCAAGGGAAGGAGTGGCAAGAAAACCAGGTTTGCTGTCCCTTTCCCTCTTTGTCCTACCAAAGCACAATAAACTCACCAATGGTACAAACCAGGAACCACCCAAGGGAATAAATCACCCTTCACTATTACTTCAGCCACAAAAGCCATGTTGCCAACCTACCTGGGATGTCAGCCAGGCTGCAACAATAAGGAAGCACTGGGAGCTGGGTTTCCCCACCACCATCCTCCAGCCACTTCACCAGTGGGGCACACAGGGCAGGGAATGCTGATGGGGAACACATGGGCAGGGAGGTGGCACAAGGACCTGCTCCCAAGCAGGAATCCCTGGTTGCTGGTACTGTCCCCTGTGATAGGGGGGAGACAGACCTTCTGTGGGGTTGTTGTGACCCTAGACCTGCTCTGGGGCTCCCTGCCAACCCCAATACACTTTGCATTTCCAGGTTTTATCCCTCCCTCTGCCCCAGGGCAGGTGTTTATCTGATTATCTCATTTATCAGGTGTTCACTTGTTGAAACAGCTCCCACAAGCTCCTGCAGAGCTCAGCTTTCCTCCCTCTCTATCTCTTTTCCCAATTAACCTCATCACTTCCTCTCTTACTCTCAAAGGACAGGTAAATCATTTGTCCTCTCCTTCTCCACAGGCATTTGGTGAATGGATTTCATGTCTCCCTTCAGTTTTTCTTGCACTCAACTGTTTCTCAGAGCCTTTATTTACCAAGCATCTGACAACTCAGTCTGACAACTTTCTTGCTTCTCATTTTTCTTGGAGGACATTCAGAACTGGATTTTCCAACTGAGCCCCTAAAAAGCACTGCTCAGAGCAGACATGCCACTTCCCCTTCTTGTGTTGCCACACAAGCAGGCTGTTTGCTTTTGCACAACTGCATGACATTGTTGACTCATGGGCCAAGGTGCCACTCACCCTGTCCTCTGATTCTTCACAGGCCACTGCCTGGCCGGTCACTCACCTGGTGTCCACACAGTCACTCAGTCCTACTGCACAGGACGTAGCATGTGCCCTGATTTTCTAGACCCATTTGACATAACCTTTAATTCTTCAGCTCTCCTCTAAAATGTTCCAGTCCCTCCCAGCTCAGGTCACCTAGAGATTCAGTAGGTGTCTCCCTACTCCATCACCTGCTAATGAAAACACAGGTTGACAGGCACTGACCATCTCTACTCCAGTTTAAACATTGATAAATACTGAGGATGTTTTTGGAAGCCGGTGGTGAAGCCAGACATGTCCTTGACCACAAGATGTTCTTCACCGTGACCAAAATTCAAAACCATCTTTCAAAACAGGGGAAAGCAGCGCAGAAAGGGCTACCAGAACATTCCACGTGGGCAAAACAGTTGCTTTTCCCACCCAAGCTCAGCCATTTTGGCTGCAGTGTTCCTACAGACATACCTGTGGTCTCTTTGCAGGGACAACGTTACTGGGCAATGTTAATGTTGAACAGACAAACCCCCACCTACAGTATGGGACTGGAAAACAAATTTGTGGCCCACTCTTCATCAAAATGATCTACTTCGAAGCCCACTTCCCAACAGATTGTGCCCTACATATCCCAAAAGTTTGCTCTCTCAAATTAGTCTCCAAAGGCAAGGAGCCCCACTTGGCAGTACCACTTCTCTGCAGCAATGTCCTTGTCTGAAGAGCTTCCCCTGCTCTTCCCCTTGACACATCTTGCTGCCTGTGCTTGCTGTGTCAATAATGAGAGGTCTGAGAGAGACCTGCCTTGTAGTAAGACTTCATAAGCCAGGAATCTGAAAGTCTAGGAAGGCTGGAGGTTTCACGGTTGACTGTTGAGAGAGCAGCTCTGAAGCAAGGTGAGGTTTTGGCAGAGCAGTGCTGATGCTGACACAGCACACAAAACTTTACTGACCTGAGGGAACCGAGTAAGAAAGTTATTTTCCCTGCTTATCATCTCATAGTTCTAAAACCACATAAAGGGGCAGTTTACAACAACTTCAGGTGCCCTCCTTAGGTTTTACGTGGCTCCTCTTCCCTTCTTTTGGGGTCTTATTTCCCTTGCTGCTCTTACCAAGTTAATGACGGGCTCACAACGAGTCACCTCATTTCTGAGCCTTTCCTCCTCTCAAGTGCAGGGAGAGTGGGGAAGCAGCCAAAAACACAGAGCTGAGGAAGCTTCTCTGGTAGATCTAATGCCCTGCACTCAGACATGACGGGAGGAGGTGTTCCTGGCTTGAACCTAGCTGGCCTAAAAATCTCCTCCCCTCTTTCTCTGGGCAGTTTGTGTCACTCTGCTAGGAGACCAAGGGCTTCAGAGATGGTGAGAACTGGCTTCAGCAGTCACTGCAGGGAGCTGGCAGGCTCCGACTGTTTAAAATCTCTTTCTCTCTTTCCAGGAAAGACACAGAGGATTTGCACTGTGTATACATGAGAATATTTGGATTGGCTATTCCTGTGTTGAGCTGCCTGTTAGAAAGGTCTCCAAGATCAGCACTCCCTTGCCTTTCTGATTTTCCTCTCCTGGTGATTCGGAGGATGCACAGGACCACATGTTGGGAGAAGATGGCCTAGGAGGCAGCAAGAGGCGGAGAGAAGACACAACTGATGGCACAGGTTCAGCCTGGGTCCTGCTGAGCTCTTGATTTCCCCCCTTGGAGCACAGGCATGGCACACAGCACACAGAGGTAGTTCTGAGCCAGCCCTGAATACGTGCAGCAGTGGGAACAGGGCACTCTGCCCAGGAAAGGCAGTCAAGCTTGCACAGGGCCACGCTCTGTCTCGTCTGCCTTTCCCAGCAGCTCCTGGGAAGCTACTGGGAAAAATGAGGTAAACATGACTAGCTGACCAGGTAGGAGGTCCTGTTTGGGGATCCAAACGGGTAGGAGATAGAAAAGCAAGAGGAGGCAGCAGGTGGCTTCACCAGGAATGGACAACGACTATAGGGACATATAGCACTTGTGAAAACAGCACTGTTCTGCCTGAGCACATTCTATCCCTGGGGGCAAGTGCTGGGCAGGAGAGGTCTGTGAAGGACAACACCTCAGTATAAGGCATCAGCAGAAAATACCCACTCAGGGGTACCTTGTCCAGGACAAGGGAAGCCCAGTGCAGGTGGTGCACATGGGCATGTCACACACAGCGTGCCTTCCCCCAGTGACTCCGTGAGAGCCATGTGTCCTGGACCCTGNTAGGGGTACCTTGTCCAGGACAAGGGAAGCTCAGTGCAGGTGGTGCACAGTGACTCCGTGAGAGCCATGTGTCCTGGACCCTGTAGGTCACCATCACTCAGGAGAGCACCCCTGTGCCCAGCTACGCTGGCTGCTGCTAAGGGAACTGATGCTGTCTGCCTGGATGGTTCTGTCCACCTGGGAGCGTATTTTGATGGTCCTTAATCTGTTTTTTAAAGCCAGCTTTTTTGGAGCACTAGCTCCCACACTCACCCTTGCAGTGAGAATGTGGTTTATTCTAAGGAGCTGAAGCGAGGCATGTTGGTATCTATTAGTGCTTGCACATGATCAGTTATTGGGATCAAGATGCTTTAGTGGTGGACATGCTATCTACAGCATCAACAATCTCCTGATTCTTGAAGCCTATGGTCCATGGGGAGCTCTTAGGACTCTTTTTCCAAAGGCTACCGTGGTATGCCACAATGACCTAAGTGGAAATGCATGGGGTACCACAACCAGGGCTTTAGAGAGACTCACTGAAAAGCAGAGAACCTAGAAAAAGTATGGGAGGAATTTCTTAAACCCTGGGGCAAAACTTTTAAAATGTTCGAGTGATTTAGGCCCCGAAGTACCTTTTGAAAATGGGATGTAAGCCTGCGCGTCATCAACATGCTTTCAAAATATTTATGAAAGAATACCTTTCATAAACTTAGATCAAGATATGAAGCTGATTAATCCACTGTAAGGCTGCAGGGAAATCTACCCTATGAAGAAGCAGTAAATTAAAATTTGAAGATTATTAGCATTTTCCTCCATCATGGGCTTGACAAAAAACCAATTCTAATCAGTGATGGTAAACTTACAGATAACAAATAAGTGGGGTTTAATTTTTGGAATGTGAGATCTCTTACCACAGCTGCCAGCATCTTTCCCACCTCTGGAGAGATCTGGTGTGGCTGGCCTACTTCTTCCACCATCGGAAAAAATGTGTTTCCCCTGAATCTAAACCTACTTCTATTTCTGGGTGTGATGTTACAAGGTCACAGTCAAAGCATGGTTCCTAACAATAAAAATCAAAACAAACAAAATAACCCTGAAAAGCAAACAAGCAAAAATATTATGCTTTCAAAATGTATGTTTTCCTGGAGTTTGGTGTGTTTTTCTTTAAACAAAGACTTGTTGAGTCATCAGCATCTTCTCCTTTACAATCACACAGGCTTAATCAAATATGTGCAGTGACTATGAGATCTCGCATTACTGTACTTTTGTTTCATAGCAAATGTGATTTTAAAAGAGGAGAAATCTTAAGCTTGATGTAGTATTTAAATCTTGTTAGTCCTCCATCTCCTCAGCCCACAGGAGTATTGATGCTGTAGGCGATGGCCTTCCTCTCCAGCTGCCTCTCAGTTTTGGTTTCTTGCCACGAGAGGCCATTTTCCATGCACTAGTTTTATTTACACTATACTGAGGAAAATGATCTGGGGTGTTCAGCACCCATCCATCCTTCACTCTGCTCAGCAGGGTGCAAGTGTTATTAACAACACTGCTCCTCCAAGCTCCCTGTTGTTCAGCAAAGGGGTCATTACAGCCCCACACACACCCCCGGCAAATGTTTAACCCCAGCCAGAGTCCTGGTGCAGGGATAGCACCCACCCCAGGTTCCACCACCTGAGGGATGGACCTGCTATCAAGTCACCTCTCCAAGCCCTTCAGCTTTCATTCTTGGTTACTTTGACATGGATCAAATGCTGAAGAACCACCCCCAAAGAGCATTCAACTCTTGAGCCTTTGATAAGCACATGGCTGCTCTCTATTGCCTCTGCGGGACCATGGGCCCTGGCCAAGATTTTTCCCAAGAGTTTTTCTATCTTAGTGCTGATTTCACCTAGGCTGGGAGCAGCCACTCATCTCAGAGCATTTGCTGAGCTAAGAGTGAAGTGAAACCTGAGCACAGACTGTTCTCTGCAGGACACAACGCGACTTGTGCATCCATCCATCCACCCACCCACCCATCCCTCGCTGCCTGCATCCATTTATTCATCGCCATCCCGCCGCGGGAGCACATCCCGGGGAACAGCCAACTCGCCCTGCTTCACGCAGGTTCGCGCCCGGTGCTCGGCCGTTCTCCGCACCTGCCCGGACGTGTTCCCGTCACCGCCGCCTCCGGGACGTGAGCGGGACGAGGACCCCCAGCGTCTCCCGAGGGATCACCTCCGTTTGGGACACACCGACCCCCGCGGGTCTCTCTTGCTGGGACCTGGCCCCAAACTCAAACCCAAGACTCGCACCGCTGCCGCGAGCACCCCGGGGGCCGCTCCCGTCACCGGTCCGGACGCGCTGCCGGAGCTCGGAGAGGGAACAGCCCGCGGGGCGGGACCGGCCCCGTTTCCAGCCCAGCCGCGGAGCTCCCGGCGAGACGGGCCCCGGGACCGAATGCTCCTTGCCGGGGAGTGACAGTCACCCCGGCCGGGAGTCCCTCCGGCGGTGTCAAGCTGAGCCGAGCCATTCCCGCAGCGCCCCGCACACCCGGCGCGGCACCGGCACTGCCGGTTCGAGCCCCGCTGCCGCCGCCGGGCCCCGTTGGCGGGGCAGTCCCCGAGCCCGTCCCCACGAGCGCTCACCTCTGCGCGGCCGCGGCGGCGGGAGGCGAGCGGAGCCGTCCGGTGGCCGAGAGGCGGCAGCTCTGATGTCAGGCCGCGGGCTCCGCCTTCCTGCACATGTGCCCGCGGGCGGCCACCACACAGCCCGGCCGGCCAGCACGCCACAGCGCCGCACGGCACGGTTCGGAACGGGGCGGCTTGGCCCGGCACGGCATGGCAAGGCTGGGCTGGGCTGGGCTCGGCTTGGCACGGCACAGTACAGCTCAGCCCGTCCCAGCACGGCTCGGCTTGGCGTAGCATAACCTGCCCCAGCACAGCTCTGCACAGCTGGGCTCACTTCGTGGCCCGGCCTGGCCCAGTCTGGCATGGCATGGTACAGCGTGGCACAGCGTGGCATGGCCCAGCATGCTGTGGCTCAGTGTGGCACGGCATGGCTCGACATAACCTGTCACAGCTTGGCACAGCCTGGCCCAGCTGGGCTCCTCACCTGACCAGCATTGCCTGGGAGCTGTGAGGTCGCCAGCCCTGCTCGTGGGCAGGCCTGCCTTCCTGGGTTAAATGCACATGGAGAAGCAGACGTTGGCATCTGGGCACAGGGACGTGGTACCCACTGTGGGCAGGAGCCGGGGGCAGACCTTCGTTCGCTCAAGTGTTTCATTTTGATGGGAGGGTGCGGCTCGGTGCGCCTTGCTCTGTGCTATCAGGGGCTGTGCACTCGCTCTTAAAAGCTGTGCCACTGGGTGTGGAGCAGATAATGGTTCTCACCCTCATGCTAGGGAAGCCACCCCTCACTCAGCCACCCACCCCACTCCCGCACACCCAGTGGCACTGTGTTGTCAGTCTGCCGGGAGCTGGCACTAGAAGTAATAATGTCTTTGAGCAAACCCACTGCAACAAACCCACAGGGATTTATAAAAAACTCCCTCTGGAGCCTTGGTTTGCTCACTCAGTACCGAGAAGCACGAAGAGGAGAGGTTCAAAAGGGGTGTCTCATCTGTTCTCAGACCATGGCACAGCTGTTGTGATGCTAGTGCAGTCTGGTTGTAAAGCCCGTGCAGAGAGATGTGCAGCCCCTCTGAGCCAAGCCTGAGCCTCACCTCCACTGCAGTTATGAGTGTTTTCCTAATGTCTTTGCTGGCTGCCATCCCCTTGTGCCTGCCTTACACGTGGGTTTTGTGTTCCTGGTGTGAAACAGGCTCCACTTCTTTCCCCTCTCTTGGGCAGACCATGATTATGACCATCTCAGCCTGTCCTCACTGCTGGCTTCTGTGGATGTTCCCTTTCTCGTGCCTCTGTGCTGTCTGCAAATGGGGTCAGCTGCAAGCTGGAGCTGTCCTGGCTTGGAGAGGGATAGCCACTGCCTCTCCCATCCACTCTCGCATCCATGGCAGGAGAGTTACAGAAACCTGCTGATAGTCGAGGAGAACTGGGGTTGCTGGGGAAAGCTGGCTCTGGTAGCTTCCAGTGGTTGGACTTTGGATAAGAAGCTTCAGAAGCGAGGGATGTTCAAGCCACAAACTTTGAAATGCTGCTGGCATGGTTTGGAGAAGGAGGATCATTTGGACAGGGTGCCCCCATGAACTCGATCTGTGACTAAAAGCAAGAGACACCCAAACTGCTCTTTACCAATTTCTTCCCTGTTGTGGCCTCTGCTTCCCCATGTGTATCTTAGTGATGAGGGGAGAAAATTAATGAACTATAACAAGGGCAAGTGTAGAGTCAGGCATCTGGGCAAGAGCAACCCCAGGTACCAGTATAGGTTGGGGACTGACCTGTTGGAGTGTAGTGTAGGAGAAAGGGACCTGGGGATCCTTGTAACTGACTGTGAGCCTGCAATGTGCCTTTGTGGCCAAGAAGGCCAGTGACATCCTGGGGTGGATCAGAAGGGGGGTGTTTAGCAGATTGAGAGAGGTTCTCCTCCCTTTCTACTTTGCCTTAGTAAGACCACATCTGGAATACTGTGTCTAATTCTGGGACCCTCAACTCAAGAAGGACATAGAACTGCTGGAGAAAGTCCAGTGCAGAGCTGCAAAGATGAGGAAGGGAGTGGAACATCTCCTTTATCCTTTCCCCACAGTAAAGGCTGAGGGTGCTTGGTCTCTTTAGCTTGAAGAAAAGGAGACTGAGGGGTGACCTCATTAATGTTTATAAATTTGTGAAGGGTGGGTGTCAGGAGGATGGAGCCAGGCTCTGCTCAATGTCATCTAGTGATAGGACAAGGGGTAATGGGTGTGAGCTGGAACATAGGAGGTTCCCTATAAATATGAGAAGGAACTTCTTCACAGTGAGGGTGACAGAGCACTGGAAGGGGCTGCCCGAGTGGTTGTGGAGTCTCCTTCTCTGGAGATGTTTAAAATCCACCTGGACATGGTCCTTGTGACTTGATCTAGGGGATCCTGCTGTGGAAGGGAGATTGGACCAGATGATCTTTCAAGGTCCCTTCCAATCCCTAATGTTCTGTGATTCTGTGATAATTTAGACACCATGATCAGCCCTCTGTGGAGACTGAAAGGAAATAAATCATGGAACTCTCGTGTACTTTCTCTGTCTTGTTACTTGCACCCCTGCACTATGCAAAGGATAACGTTTTCCTTTTAACTTAAAACACATAGTCATTGCCTTGTCTGCCTTGGTCGTGGCAATTCATTTTACACAGTCTTTGGTCTGTTAGGTGGGTCTTCCTCTGTATCTTTTCCTTCTATGGGGCAAGGCTACTATTATGGGTTGGTGATAATTTTTTGGGTAATGACCAGCCATCTAGGGTTTCTTTATCCCAAAACACTGCCATCTATTTTTTTTTAATATCTCACTTTCTTTTCATAGTGGAAAAGCAAAGTTTTGAATATTTTTCCCATAATTTTCACCAAAATATCCTCCCCTTTCCCAATCTTCTGTCACAAAAAAGCACCTCAAAGTGAACACCTTGTCTGCCTCTTGTCAAATCCGTGGCCAGCCCTGTCCAGACCACCCATTTCTGGTTCAAGTCCTGCAGCTCTGTTTTTCCTGCAGCTGTCTTGGTAGGTAGCTAAAGCCTCCCCAGCTTCCAGTCCATGCCTGGCTTATTCCATTGCTCAAAACCTGTCCTCAGGAATTCTCTTGCTGGTGAAGTGAGCAGATGTGGGCTTGCAGGACTGCTTCATTTCTCCTCTGCCCAAAGACAACCAGAGTGTCGGGGTCATGCTACACTCAGCTGATGTTTCTATATGTTTATCAGATTTTTCTCCCCTTTCTCCTTGCTGACCCCGAGCAAGGGTTTTTCCTGTGTCAGCTGGACCTTTCTCCTCTCAGCAGTTGTCTTTCCTGGCCTATCACCTGGTGATCAGAGCCGCAGTTCTGTAGCAGCACCATCTGTGCCCCCTATGCCCTACTTGCCATGCCCCCACTGTCACCTCAGCCACAGTGCCACCTGTGCCCCCTCCTCCCCACCTTTCCCCCCCGTGGGGCCAAGCAGTTTCTTTGGATCTGCTTGGCACCAGGGCTGGCAGGCTCCACCAGTGCCCATGTGCTGGCACAGTGTGTCACGGTGCGCAGATGAACCTCCACAGATCCTGCCAGGCCAGGGAGCTGTGGGGAGCCCCCACCTCCACACCGTGTCTCAGTGCTTCTGCTGGGATGCTTGAACCTTCTGAGGTGGCTATGCAGAAGGGTGCACTGAGCCAGCTCACCTCCTACCCCACAACTACTCAACACGGTAGGCAGCCCTCCCTCGTACCCAGACACCAGGATGGTGGTCCCTGAGCCCCCTCCATGCTGCCTCCCCCTTGCCAGCTCCCTCGGGTGCCTCAGAGCCATGTACTGTGCGCACCAGAGGCCACGGAGGATGTGGCCACACTGGGCAGCAGCGCCTGCAGCTGAGCAAATGCGGTGACAAAAGCAGTGTCAGGGACATTGTCTCACCCTGCCATCTGCAAGGTCAAAGCAAAAGAATGTCCCCACTTTCCCTTGAAACCCAGGGGTCGTGAGTGGCAAACTTACCGCTTGCAACCCAAGCCTGTCTGGCAGAGCGGTGGGTAAATGCAGCTCCTCCTCTGGCCTTTCCAGAGCTTTGTGTGGGGTGGAAGCTGCTTTCTCGGGTCCAGGAGTACTGTTTGGGTTGGGAAATTGGGTTACAAGGACAACAGGAGAATCGGGGCTGGCATGTGGCCCAGCAGTGCTGAAATCACTGAGCTCAGAAAGGAGTTGAGAGGCTGAGAAGGTGCATATATATTGCAGAGAGGTGGAGTTGATAATGTCTTGTTAATTATTGCCAGCAAGCAGAAGCCAGAAATTAATTTGGAGTGATTGTGAAACAGAACTTGCAGAGAGAGTGAACTGGGAGCTGCAAAAATGGGTGCAGAGGGAGCTGTGAAGGCTCTGTGGAGCTGGAGCTGGCAACCAGCATCTTTGTGGAGGTACTAGAGGTGACGCCAACTCCTAATGGCACTAGGAACAGTCCTGTTTGTATCCTCATGGAGCAGGTGATGATAAAAGCCGGTGAAATGCCTGGATTTTGAGCCAGGCTATTAATAGAATCATGGAATGTTAGGGGTTCTATGGATAATCCCCCTGCCAAAGCAGGATCACCCAGGACAAGCCACACAGGGACTTACCCAGGTAGATTTTGAAAGTCTACAGAGGAGACTCCACAACGTCTCTGGGCAGTCTGTTCCAGTGGTCCATCACTCTCACAGTAAAGAAGTTTCTCCTCATGTTGAGGAGGAACTCCCTATGTTCTAGCTTATACCAATTGTTCCTTGTCCTATTACTAGGCATCACTGAAAGACATTGATCCCTTCCTCTTGGTATTTATAGACATTAATAAGATCTCCTCCCAGTCTTCTCCAGATTAAACGGTCCTGGTTCTCTCAGCCTTTCTTCACAAGAAAGATCATAGAATCATAGAATCGTAGAATGTTCTAGGCTGGAAGGGACCTCTAGAGGTCATCTAGTCCAACTTCCCTCCACAGGGACAACTCTACCTAGGTCAAGCTGCTCAGAGCCTCATCAAGCCTGACCCTAAATGATTCCAGGGATGGGGTCCCCACCACCTCCCTGGGCAGCCCATTCCAGCCATCAACCACCTTCACATTGAAGAACTTTCTTTTAATATCCAGCCTAAATCTATCCTTTCCCAGCTTGAACCCATTGCTCCTTGTCCTATCTGTACAAACCCTTTTGAAAAGACCTTCCCCTGCCTTCATGTAGACCCCCCTCAGGTACTGGAAGGTCCAAAGAAGATCCCCCCAGAGCCTACTTTTCTCCAGGCTGAACAGCCCTGACTTTCTCAGCCTCTCCTCATATGAGATGCTCGAGTCCCTCAATCATCCTCGTAGCTCTCTGTTGGACTGTCTGGTGGCTGAGTATGGGCAGCTGCACCGTTCTGCTGGGCACTTCTAGCCCCGGGATTAGGGTCACGTTGCCACGGTGCTGGGTCTGGAAGTGCTTGTGCAGGGCTTATGCAGACCTGGGTTCCCCTGGGTTTTGGCTTCAGGCTGGACCCTGTGACTGGCCAGGGGTCTGGCAGCATCCTCGGGGGAAACCGATGGGGCAGCACCGTTATTGTGGTGCTACCAGGAAACGCCTTCCTGCTGCTAATCGGCTCCTGGCAGGTTATCGCACTGCAGCTGCCTGGCTTTTCGGAGAAAAAATGTCATTTATCAGCCCTTCACGGAGACCTGGTGGAGATGCTCCACCTGCTGCTGCTGCCGGGCTGCTCCCGCCTGTCCTGCAGGCGCCATCTAGTAGGGGAAAGGGAAAAAGACCAAACGTGAAACAAGGTGAGTGTCGGAATGCAGTTTTTTTCTGGAAGGGAAGAGTTTAATCCAGCACAAAGACGCTCTGGGGCAAATCTTTAGTGCTGAGACCGTGGTTTGACCGCAGCAGAGTTTACTCCATGCGGAAGGGTGAGGCACAGACATGTCCCAAGCTGGAGCACTGCTTGTCCAAGATGGGTCTTGATCTATTGGATTTATTTGATGTCAAAAATAGAATTTGACAAAAAGGATCATTTCCAGGCAGCTCCTTGATAACATTGTCAAGGCTGGGCTTGATTAATTAGCTGTGTGGCTTAATTGTAATACAGTGACACAGGCTGCAGCTTTCCACCCCGTGGGGGGGCAGATGCTCGTATTTCCAGCACCAAGATGGTCCCATCAGCTGGTGGCTTTACTCGCAGCTAAAAGCCTGTCTCTGCCACTCATACATGTGTGATTTCACATCCTGAAGGCACCTGCTTTGGTCATATCACATGGTTCTACCACAAATCACGTGCTGCTGTCGTCATCTTCTAACAGCCACATGGATTTCCAGATAAAACATCCTAAACTGAAGCCCTCTTGGAGAAAAATAAAAGGGACCTGTAACATTAATTTGCTTTAAAAATATCAAGTAAACAAATAAACATGATATAATGATTTTGTACCAATCCTATGGTTTTTATGCAGTTTAACACACCCGTTCCAGTGTGGGAGGTGGCAATGCTGGGTGCCTGTTGTCTGCCTCCCATGAGTTCCTGCTGGCAGGTGATCTGTCCTTTGCCATGGACACACAGACACATATTCCCTTGCGTCAGGACTCTGTGATACACATGACACATGATGAGTCCTGCTTAGGCCATATTTCTCTTTATTTTCTCAAAATATTGAAAATCAGAGGCCAAGGGATGCTCCAGTGCAAGGGACATCACCCAGGTCCTGGGGTCCAGTGGCTTCACTCTGCCAGGGACTGCACAAACATCACTGCACTTTGCCCAGAGCTCAACCTTAATTCGTCTCCACTTTCACAGATAAAAGCCTGAATTAATTAAAGAAGAGAACAGAAATGACTTTGATTTCCAGAACACCAGAAACTCCTAATTATCACAGCTCCCATAAGCACTGCTATAATTAAGGGCCCATAGTTGTTTCCATTGCAGACCCAGTTTTTGCAGGGATTTGCAAGCAGTGCCTCAATTTTTTGCTTTCGGTGAAGTACAGTGACTCAGGGCATGGATTCTGGCACCAGGTGCATCCCTGTAAATCTGCCACAACACCACTGAAACAGCATCTAATTCCCCCATGTATTTCTTACTAGAAATCCAGAGTCCCTGGAGGCAGCACGGTACCGACAGCGTCTGCTCTTCAATTATACTCTGATTATATAAAATAATATAATTCGGGACCTTTCTTTTCTTTGCCTTCTGGTCTTTCTGACTTCAAAATACACTCGGGGGCTCCTTCTAGCTTTTTATCATAACCAGAGAGACTAAGCATTTATTAGTATTTTAAAAAGATTGTGGAAACTGAGTTTCTCACCTGATCACTGGTCATTTGGTTCCTGTAATGTTTCCAGAAGCCCTGAAAGCAACGAGATGACACCAGTAGTGAAACAATCAGGCTTTGCTACAGCATAAAACCAGTAAAACCTCCTGATGTAATAATGGAGCAAATCCTGCAGGACTATCTCTCCTGCAAATGCCAGGTCTGGTGGCCAGTTGGGCAGGGCAGGGTGCTCTCAGCTGCCTATTATACTCTTGTGTTGGAGAAGTGTCCAGATGAAGCTGCAGCTGACAATTCACATGACCTCTGTGTATGTTGATGCTGATGTTTATCCTTTGGCTGCTGCAGCGCTCCTGACTTTATCCCTTTCTGAAGTGGTGTCTGAAGTCTGCCCACTGCCAACAGCTTTCTTGGTGGGTGGCAGTCTCACTAACTTTTTCTGCTCCTTGAGTGTTTCACAGCTGTAGGCAAAAACATCTCCAAAGTTCTTCTTGCTGCTGATAGAATCACAGAATCATTCAGGCTGGAAAAGATCCTTGAGATCATCAAGTCCAACCAATAACACTACTCCACCAAGTTCACAAGACCGTATCTTTAAGCAACACATCGAAATGGTCTTTAAACATTGCTGCTTTCTCTCTCTGTTGAATGTCCCCAGATGTCCCCAGATCCCCCTGTCCTGATCTGAGGTAGGATCTGGCTGCAGAGACAGATGTAGGACTTCAGAGCTGATGCACTTCTTGAGGGAGGAATGAGTTTGGATGTGATATTGGGACAGTGGGCAATGCTCATGTGTCAGGAGTGCTGGGTTTCTCAAGAAAAGGGCTTCTTCAGAAAAAAGCCTACATGACTTGGAGCTACCCTGCAGCTTCATCGTGGGCATTGCAGAGCACTGAAAATCAGGATTCTGGCTTGGTCTGAGCTCCCTCAGGCACTTGCAACCCATGTTTAACCATGCTTTTCATGAAACACTTTCTTTTATCCCTCAAGAAAGGCTAAAGAAATAAAGGTTGTGTTGTGAAGGGATGCTTCAGAAAGCAGAGGGATGCTGCTTTTCCTTGACCCAGTGCTGCATGATGAGGGGAAAAAGCCTGCCCTAGCCTTACACCCCATGGCTCCGGTTTTCCTCCCTGTCCACAGGGAGCACAGATGTCCTCATTTCAAGCAGAGTCAGCCCACTGCTGGAAAATATGCTCCTCCATGCCAGCAGTGTTGTGTTAGTGGCCATTGCTTGGCTATTGGCAATGCAGACGTGCTTCAGGATCAGGTGAAGCTGTGGCTCTTACTGTGATGTCTCTGCCAGAGGATGGTTTTGTGAAGCAAACAGTCACCAGCTTTAAAAAAGCTGAAAAAAGAGGAAAGTGAACGGAACAAATGTCTGTATTAGACATGCAGGGTAGCACAAGAAGTTATGAGGATCACAGACAATTGAATTTAATTGAAAAATAAGATTAAATAAAATGGGACTTGAATATGAAGAGCTAATTTGAATTAAAGAAACAAGCTGATTGCCTCAAGAAGGATGAAATGAAAATAATGAAAATTACTTTGTCTTGCATCTGGGTTCCAATTTTATTTATTTTAGGATGACTTAAACCTCCTCTCCCCCACCAATAACCACCCTCATAGTGGTTTTATGCTTGATATTGGAAGTTTTTGTAGATGGATGGTCACAGTGTAAAGGGAAATGGGGCTCTTGTCTGATCTCATGGACTTAGGGAAGATTTGAACTGTGTACAGTAAAGTGCAAGAGCTTGATCCAAGGCTTAGGGTTCTGGCTTCCCAGCATGGCCTCAGGTTTGGCAGCAAGGTCTGCAGCTCCCACATTACAGGGATGGGAGCAAAGCCCAGACCCTGGGGGCAGATCAGGGGGTCAGCCACAAACAAGCCCTTGCAGGCTTGACAGTGACAGCAGATGGGACGTTAAAACCCTGGTACAGATGTCTCTGAGCAGAAGCCATAGGGACAGGGAGTGCTGGTGGCTCAGGTATGGTGATTGTGGCTCCTGCACCAGCTTCTGAAAGCAAAATGGATAAGAAAATAGTTCTACAGGAAATTAGTAGTCTGTATTCACAGCACAAACAGGAAAATTATATACAAGCAAGTGGCACAAATGGGAAAAGTAAGAGTTTAATTTAAAGTATTTTTTAGAGATAGAGCCATCCTTATTCCAAGGGAGTTCTCACGAAGGCAGCAAAATTGTTTAGTGCATCCACTCCAGCTTTCTTAATTCCCACTTGTCTGCTGCACCTCCTCTTACAGCATCTCCTACAGACCAGCTATTATCCTGGGAGCAGCCAAGCGTGCTGGGCACTATGACCAGGTCCCTTCCAAGTCACCAGCCTGGCATGGCTCATCACAGAGCTTGGCTGAACCCCATGGCACAAGAGCCGAGCAAGGCTATCAGAGCCTTGTGCTGGGGATTGGGAGGAGGAGGGGACCCTGGGAGGGTGGCAAGTTTGTTGGCCCTTCTCCAGATGATAATTTTGACATTTTATTGTCACTTGAAAATTTTGAAATAGGAATAAATTCAGCACTGGTGCTCATTTGTACTGACTCTGGCTGTCAGACTGGGGGCTGACCCAAACGTGCTTTTCATGTGTATTTAATGTAGACATGGGCAGCTTGGCACCATCTGTAAGCGCTGCACTCCAGCACTGTATGTGTGTGTGAGCAATCGCAGATGATTCATCGTCTGCCCCTTCTCACCCACCCCTGCCATGTGCTTCATCCCCAGCTTCCCCTCCTCTCCTCTGGTCCCTGCCTGATGGGCATCTGCTCCAGCTTTCTGCCACCCTCAGAAAACCTGTCTGGGATGTATTCCCTCCAGCGTCCCCTGTGAGAGGACCTCCTGCAAACTGGTCTGCTAGCACATCCCAGAGCTGGGCAGTAATCTGCTCTACACCCCAGACATTATCATCTGCCCCAGTACTGCGTGAGGATCTCATTTCTGAGCGAAATCCAGCTGTGGTTTCATTAAAGAGGCTTTTGCTTCTTGTACTCAATATTTAATTTAACACGAGAGTGTGTGTTGAGTTCAGGGTGTTGATTAACCATGACTCCGAGATAGAGGGAAATTACTAATATGGGAAAGTGCAGTCAGTATTTCACAGCAAAGAGTAATTGAGCTAACAGTTGACATATGGAGTTGTGTGGGCAAACTAATTAAATTTTACATCTTCCCAAGCATTTGTGAGTTTTATAAGCGTTTGATTTATATATTAATTAAACCTCAGAGTGAAATAAAGAGGACATAACTATTTATACTGCAAATGTGTCCATCAAGAGGAAGGGCTTTAATGCATTTTCAAGCAGATACTGAAGTACCCTCTGTGAGTACTCAGCTCAGCTCAGTGGTGGTAGAACAGGCTGGGAGGCCGGTCCTGCACTGGCACAGACTGCTGAGCACCCCTCTCATGGCACACTACTGGACATTCCTTTGACCCTAGTGTTCCTATTCCTCATCTTCACCATGAGCTCTGTGCTGCCCAGTGCGTTGTTATGTCTCCGGTGGGATGCAGACCCCAAGTTGCCACTGATCTGGATGCTTTGCAAGTAACTAGTGAGATAGTTAATATGTGATTTAAATATTAATCTGATCCATTTGTAAGGCACTAGGGGTGGTTATGGCATGTCCTGGGATGACCTTGGAGAGGTTTCTGAGGTTGTCTCACTCACATGATTTCATTTCTAAAGGGAACTCACACTGCATGCATTGCAGCTGCACAGAAGGACACTTGGGGTGTTTGTGGTGGCCAGCATCCTTGCAGCCTGGCTGATCTTCTGTCAGCAGTGAGTTCCTGAAGTTGCAGTGTCAGTCCTGCTCCTGAGATCTCAGGTGAGAGAATACTTCTGCAGGTGGGAGCTGTTTGTTGTTTGGCAGTGAGATACCCCAAAATGCCTTGTCCCAGGCCTGATTTTTGCTTTATGCTGTCGGTGCATTTCTCACTGCTGGCATATCTCGGGAGGCCAGCACACGTTCTGCAGATCTGTTTGTGTGAGCCCAGAGCTGATGCTGGGAGACACTAGGGCAGCCCCGGAAGATGTAGGGCTGGCAGGGGATTTCTGGCAGTGCTGAGATGAATTGGGAGCCTTTTGGAGCACAAACACTGCTCCAGAAGTCTTGTTTCAAGGTCAAATGCTCAGGCTGCTTCTGCCCAGAGTGGTCTGACTCACTGGTCCAGCAAACACCCCTGCTGCAGTCTGGGGTTGCTCCCACCAAGCTGCCAGACTGCCCCTTACTGCCCTGCATGGTTTATTCCCAGTGGGTACAGTGCCTGTAAAACCCTTTGATTCCAAGCCCAATTAAAAAAACCCAGGAAATGTTTCTGTCCTGGTCTGCAGTGATGCCATCAGCAGCACGGGTGATGGGGCACTGCCACACCACTACATCTGTGTCTACAACCTGCCTCTGGCATCCTAACGATGCTAAAAAATTAATCCACCCTTTATATTCCTTATTATTGGTGGGCAATTTTTGTCTCTTTTGAACTGAGAAACAGGAGCTTTTCACGTCAGGAGTGACACAGGTTGCAGAAGAGGTTAGAATTCAGTCGGGAAGTGGCACTGCAACTAAAGCGTGCATGTTAAAAGTCCCTGAAGTTTTGTGAACAATTCACAGCAGGTACACAGCTGATATTCAGATCTATCAATACCACAAAATAGATGGTGGCTGTATTTTGAAAGTCATTCTGTGTGCCACCTCGCCATCCCACCTACCCTCTGAGGACTCCATCAATCTTGTGGTGGCCAGTGGTTCCTGTTCGCACTGTCAGTGATTAATATCTTGACCCACTGGAGAGGAAGGATTACAAAAGCTTAGTGTCTGTGTGCACTGTCAGTTAGAGGCTGTGGGGGTAGGAGCTACCAGGATCAGGCTGGAATTAAACTTGGGGAGGAAAGAGTGGGTGGTGCTCAGTGTCAACTGTTTCTAAGACACAGAGCTGTGCAGAGCATCCTTCCCAGAAACCATGTCGCGGGGAGCATTCTTCCCAGAAACTGTGTTGTGTGGCACAGGGGAACTGTGGTGCCTCTTGTGATACCGCGTGTTGAACTGGTCCCTCAGCAAACCATATAGACAAGTGATCCCTCAAACCCTGCAGAAAGGCAGCCCACTGCCCTGCTCTGAACAAGGGTTCACTACATGAGAAGCAAATGCTTCCTGAAGCCTGTGCTCATCCATCTGTATGTGATTGAAAGGTGTCCATTGTGCAGGGACAACCTTACAGGAAAACAAATCTACTTGGGAGCTCAGTGCTGTGAAAAGGCTCTGAAACTCAGCTTTTGTGGCACGTACATGCTTGTGTTTGAAGGAGACCAGGGGCTAATCCAGCACCAGTGATTGAGCATCCATAATTAAATGGTGACAGCATCTGTAGCAGGACTCAGGGTATTGATGAACCCCGGAAAATGTTGGGACAAGCACGCCCTCGGTAAGGGTGATGTCAGCTGCAGTCAAACAGACCAGCATCAGTTTACTTCATGGGATCTCAAGAACACTCAGAGCAAACTCGTCTGTCCTCCCCCAGTTCAGCCTGACTATGAATACACCTGGGAACAGCTCACATCTCCCTGCACAGCACTGCCTTTCACTGGCATTTTCGTTGTAACGTTGCGTGCAGCGTGTCATCAATTTGTGCCTTCCTCATCTACAAATCAATGTGGCTAATTCAACTCAATATGTGGCTTTGGTGGGCTCTCCGTTTTGCTAGTGGAGCCAATACGTTAAACCCAGCAGTGTAACCAGCATAATTCATTTACATTTTGCATCACAACAGGACCCTGGAGATCTTCTTTCTGCATGGCATTGAAATGGAGTATTCGAGTAGGGAGCTCTGGAAACAACCAGGAGCTGTGTGACGGAGGGGCAGAGCTGGCAGATCACCCTGAAGTAGATCTAATTTGATGCTGCTGGTGTATCAGAAATCATCCTAAATGGTCTGGTAGTCGATGGGGGCTTCTGCATAATGTCACATGTGGAATCAATAATGTACCGGGGGACTAAGTGGACGAAGAAGTGTAAAACCCAAGCAGCCGCTGTCCTCTGCTGCCACAGATGTCAAATGGGCAATGCAAGGCTGCTCTTGTATGTCCTCAGTAAGTGCTGTTTGTCCTGCTGGGCAGCTAGCAAGACCAGAGTAGCCCCAGCCCCAGGGCTGGGAGTCTGCAGGAGGTGGAGATGCCAGTCCTGGGACAGCTCCACTCCTCAGCATCCCTTACACATAGTCTCTCTTCCCTTAGCTGGTTTCAGAGAAATGGGGACTGGAAGAGATCAGTTGCTCCAAAATAACATGTAAATAGGAAGAGAAAGGCTAAGGCTTCCTACAGAGCAGCTTTGCCCACAGGAGCAGACAACGTAAGGCATGAAAGACTCCTGTGATGAAAGTCACTGTTCAACTCCAGGTAGCATGTCCATGGCTTCAGGCAACCCTCTGGTTTCTGTTTCCTCTCTGGTTTGTGCAAACTGTCCTGTCAGACCTCACTTAGTGAGAAGACCCTCACACAGTTTTCAGGACGCCGTTCGCTGAGCCCTATCCCTCCTCTGTCCTGATGTGAAATCTGTCACTGCGCTCTATCAGTGTGCCCTTCCACCTGATCATCCCTGAGCTCCAGATTGCTATTGATAGGCTGGACAGCCACGGCAGTCTGGAGGAAATTGGTGATCTGGTCCTGGCACATTCGACAGATAACACTCGAAATACAGATGTCAAAACGCATTTAGGTTTTTTCCCTTTTCTAACTCGCCCTGAAGAAAACGCAAACGCTTTTTGACAGAATTAGTTCAGGAGCCTCCTCTAAGCCAGGCCCTGAGCATTAGGAGAATCTGCCTCTTCAAGCCATATAGATCCATCGCTGTTGTATAAAAAAATACTCTTTACCCTGAGGCAGAATTACTTTCAGAAAATCCTGACATGATTAGACACCACTCTCTTCTGAGAAAAAAGTAAGTATACTGTTAAAGGACAACTGAGATGATGCATAAACTATCAGTATTTAAACGACTTGATACTGCAGTTCTGAAATGCCAGTTTGGCATGAGGGCACAAGGAAGAACTTGAACATTTTCTGAGTAGCACTGTGCAGTTGTGCTGTGGCCTGAATACCTTGTGCTGGAAGCACCCACAGGTGATGCAGCTGCCCTCAGCCTCCTGGCATGGGATATATTTAAGTTCTGGGTTGGTAAAGTTCATAAACACAGGCTTGAATAATTGATAACAATTAATACAAAAATCAATAGCAATTTATACATGTGCTTTAGCACACAGGAAGCACTTTGCCTTAAATTGGTATAATGATGTCACTTAAATGGTTGTCTTGTAGGGGCAAAGAGCTTGATCCCGCTGTGGTGTTTAATGATAAATAAATAGAACCCAAAGACAGGGTCTGTCCCCATATGTGCACAGGGTGAGTCTGAGTGGAATGGATTGCCCACACACATCCGCTCTTCTCAGCAATAAATATTGAAGTGGATTTTATTCTACTAATCCAATGGATTTAAGCATAGACTTAAACATTGCCCCCCACCAGGATCTAAACTGAGACCGAGGGCTGCCCGCAGTGGTACGCTGAGAATTTTCTATCATCAGATTTAAGTTTCAACCATAATTCTTTTGAAGACAAGACAGTGTGATAAATACCACTCCATGCACGATGTAGTGTAGAACCAGTCAGACTTCAACCTTTAGCCATATCAGAAAGGCTAGGGCCACAGCAGGTGGGTAACCACAGCCATTGCTGGCATGTATGGGTTTTGGGGACCAGCTGGTATATTGTAATAAATCAGATCTCAGATTCAACAAGCTTTGGTAGCTCTTAGGAATACATGTGATTAACCAGCTCAGCCACAATATGTCACCAGCACTCTACACAAGCAGCTCCACTGATGCTAGAGTGGTGCCTCTGACCCAGCAGAAAGGAGAAGCATCAGACCTCTTGGCTAGGAGGTGGAAAATGTCCCCTCAAAGACAGGGAAGGTGCTCAACAGGGAGATGAGAAGGGAGAAGAAAATGGAAATTTCTGAAAAAGGTTGTTGCAGAGCAGCTGAGGTTAGTGGCAAGCCAGGTGGAAGCTGCCCTCTTTACTCACGGTGTTAACTGTGTAGGTATGAGGAGAACAGCCTGTCCTGGCCCCCAGAGTGCCCTGGCACCCTAGCAACACACTTTGTATGCTGTGACTTAGAAGCACTAATTTATTTCTCTACTTTCTATTTTAAAGTATTGCTTCACCTCCTGGTTAGTTGTGTGAAGCCTCACCTGCCCAGGACTGAAGCCGCTCAGTACACTGATGAATTCCCCTTCCCAGTGCTGGACTGAACAAACAGTCCAAGAAGATGGCAGGGTCAAGGGCATGTGCTGCTCATAGTGGATGTTGCACCTGAGAATGGGCTGAGCTCCTGACAGTCCTTTTCTCTGAGGTCCAGGGGTCCCTGATGTCTACAGAAGCCATTCGGTCAGGTGGCTGAACGCAGATTTAGTTGACTCCTCTCCTCAACCATGGCAGCAGGCAAGGTGGTTGAAATCCCTGCAGTACAGCTCCATTCTTTCCACCAGAATCCTGGCAGAGAGGCACTGGATCACATTGCTGCTTGACTAAGTGGCAGAGAAGTTGGTTAGTCCTTCTGCAATGTCTGGACCTCTGAGGAACCTGTCTCTGTTGCTTCATATGGCCATATTGTGTGTGCTGGTACCACTGGAAACACAACTGGGATGATTACCGGGTAGTGGCTGGGATTTAAGGAAGCAAAACGCATTGAAACATCAAAAAGAAAATGAATCTGTTTGTGTGTTTGCTCTCTTGGAGCTGTTGTTTTACAGTGGGAGACCTCTAGCTCCCAATTGATAGGTTAATATACAGCTCACATGTAGCTGTGCATCCATGTCTTCACAATCCACCTTTCCTTGCCTTTACAGGGGGAGTAAAGCAGAGGGTAGGGAAGATGAAACCACTTTTGGCAGAGACCTAAAAGTTTTCCTTATCTGTCCTGTTCCTATATGGATTTGGGGACACTGAGGAAAATGAACACGTCTTGGTGAGAGGGGTGCCACCAAAGTTCAGCACTCAGTGCGTGGTGTTTGATGCCAGCTTGGGAGGCTCCATCAGGACATCAGCCCCAGAGCAAAGCTGGCTCCCGTTCCATGCTGCGGGGAGGTCAAACCAGAGCTTCATGCGGTGCTGCGTGCAGCACTCTCGGGCCAATTAACTGGGAAAAGGATTACTGGTGTGACACTGGGATGCAGCTGTGACAAGTTCAAGGGCTGAGAGCTGCTGCATAAGGTAGTACTGATGCAAATACGCAATCATCCCCATTTGCCAGTGAATTAATAAAACCAGGAGCTCCATACAAGTGATTAAAACATTAAAGTCATTATTGATTTAAGGCTAACAAGTCTTATGGAAACAGGGTGAGGGAGGGGAGGAGTTGGGGCTGAGGTCCCTGCAGCAGCCCTGATGTGAGTGCTGGGGATGTGGGGTGTGAATGGTGGTGGTGCAGGAGGCACGGCATCCTGGAGGGGTTCATAAGGAGACCCTGGAGGATATCTTGGTGCTAAAACAGAGCTTGAGCTGGACCGCACAGACGAAGGACTGGCAATCACAAATGTGAAGCGCTTTGTTTCTGTTTTTGCATCTTTGTTGGGAATGGGGATGTTGCTCAGAGGGAGACTGGTGTGGCCCTACCTACGGGCTGAGTGACGCGCGACCAGTGCTGCTGTCAGCCTTCGGACACGTCATGGTCCCCTGAGCAGCGATACAGGGGTTTTGCTTTTTCGAAGCAGCATTCAGATCCCAGAGAAGCTCTCCAGTGCCGGCCTGACAGCAGGATTTTGTCTTTCTGTGCCACCTTGCAGCCACCACTGGTGAGTTGTACTTTCCTGTGCCAGGTTCCTCCTGCCTGGAGCAGCCCTTTGTGTGCCCTGTGCCTCTCAGTCCTGTCGCTGACAACCAGTGTGTAAGGAGCCTGGAATACAGAGGGGCTGCACCATGAAATCTGCTTTCCTTTCCTCGTCAAGGTCCTGCTGTGGGCTGAGTCCCTGCTCTGCCTCCCACGTCTGCCTGGCTGTGGAACTGAGCAGGGGCTCACAAAACTGCAGTGGTCAGTGAATTGTCCTGTCACTACAGCAGCATTTATTCATGTATGTATAGCATTATTGTATTTCAACCTCCTGCTTTTTGATGTTGCAAGATTGTTCCAAGAAGAATGTCTAAATGATCAGAGAATTAAGTGTTCAGGTCTTTATCTCCAAATACTGTATTGGCAATAAGTACGCTACAATATTTGGGACTGTCTTCGTTTTCTTTTTAAATTTTAAAATGTGTGTAATTTTTTTTCTCCATCATTAGTTGTGGTGATTGATTACAGCTGTTTCTTCTCACTTTGATGCTGAGGTGCCTAACCAGGACTTGTCAAGTATGGACATTCCCTGCCTGGACAACTCTAAGTGGAGATGGATCTCTTTTGCCCTGAGGACAAGGGCGATCTCACCTGCCATGCCTTCTCCACTCAACACCCACAAGCAATATGCATGGAAGAAAAAAACCCTGAGGTTTTGCCCCTTCATATGTCCAACATCTGTGATCACAGAATCCCAGAACATTAGGGATTGGAAGGGACCTTGAAAGATCATCCAGTCCAACCCCCCCTGCCAGAGCAGGATCACCTAGATCAAGTCGCACAGGAACATGTCCAGGCAGGTTTTAAACTCCTCCAGAGAAGGAGGCTCTGTGCAGTCTGTTCCAGTGCTCCACCACCCTCACCGTGAAGAAGTATCCCTCATATTTATGTGGAACCAGCAGGATCACAGTGCAGGAACCCTCTGGTGTGGTTATGGCTGCTGATGCAAGACCTGCTGCCATGATTGGGCTTTGCATTGATAACTTCTCCCCTCAATTTCTTTGGGAAACTCCTCAGTGGGTCAAGAGAGGGATTTGGCTTTCTATTTTTGGGAGATGGTTTCATCAACACCAGTACTGGGAACAGGTGGAGGCAAGATACATACCTTGCCATGGGGTTGATGTGTGCTGGGTAGTTCATGCATGGATGAACCAGAGAGTGTGAGTGTAAAATATCTATTCATGCAGTACTTATGAATATGCAATAGCAATGTGACGAGGGGTCAGGGCCTTCTGCTGGAGAGCCTTTATCCAAAATACCACCTGCCTTTTCTTTTGATGGAGCCACTGAGTGATGAGATTTGCTGTTCACAGGGTCATGGCCTCTGCCATAACTGGGGCAGACCCCCTGCCTTGGCTTCACATGTCCTGTAAAACACCGCCTGAGTCTAAAAGTGTGTACCATGCATACCAAGGATGGTGTGGAAACCTGCCAAGAGGTCTCCATGGATCCCACTGGCCTGTCAGCAAACAAGGAAGACATCAACTGAACCCAGGAGCAGAGCAGCTGGGACAGATGGACTTGATGTGAGGATCTGATCCCACATCCTTAAAATAGCTGAACATTTTTACACCATGTAGTACACAACCCCTCTGACGCGAAAAGCCCGCTATATCCTTTCAGCATCTTTGTTCTACATATTTTGATGCTAATGGGGATGGGATTTGAGGGGAGCATTTCCTGGTGGCTCTGCAGAGCTCAGTGATGGTGCTGAGGCTTTCAGAGGCAGATCTACACACATACCACATCAGACGTACTTCAGGAGCAAGGGCCAGGTCAATAGAACCACATTTAGTAGTATTTTCCTCCCATGTATTTTGGGTCTATGTGTGTTACAGAAGAGGCAGAGATGATCAGGCTTGATGAGATAATGTCAAAGGCAAAACAGATGAGTTCAGAGAGGTGAGAGATGGGAGATGCTGAAGTGGTTTTGCAGCACAAGGAAGAATTTTCAGGGCATCATTCAAAATAATTATGAAAACTATAACTGCAGTGATGGAGCAGAACAAATGCAAAGATGCACTTTTTTGTGGCAAAACATTACTTTCAGCTAACACTGATTTGATTTGAAAGGGAGTTTCGGTGGAGTGAAGAATAAATCAAACATGAACATTGTTTTCAGATTTCTCTGTGATACAGGATGACACAGAAATTAGTCCTCACCCTGTTGTAAGTAATACGGACTGTGATGTCTGCAGCTAAGATTTCTCAACAAACTTTATCAAACATAAAAGGTTTGTGTGGAATTCTTTCATCGGGTGGCTGGGACACACTCCCTTGGCCATTTTCTAACGTGCAGCAACGCATATTTTCAGCATTAACAGAATGCAGTTATCCTTGGGAATAAATTTAGGGAAAAGGAGCTGATTCGACTGTAGCATAGAAGTGGTTACAGATGTTTTGCCTGGAAGAAACTCCACGCTCTGGAGTGGAAGCTCTAAGTTTGACGGCAGAGCAGCTCTCCAGGCTGTGTGACCCCTATTTAAAACCCCAGGCTGGGTGCAGTGCTGAGCCTGACAAGTCTCAGTTCACATGTGCACAGCAGAGAGACGGGGTGCGGGCAGCTGCTCCTTTCCTGAGGGATTCTGCCGGAGCCCGGCACAGCCCCTGTGCATTGTGTGCTCTGCTCCTTTGCTGACCAGGCTTGCTGCCTCTACCCATCCTGCTGGGATGCTGGGTGCAGCTGGGGACTGTCTTGTGGTGCTTCCCTGTTCCTGGGGTGGATGTGGGAGGGATGAGCCATGTCAGGATGCTGCAATAGGGAGGTGTATGGAGTTAAATGAGAACTGGGGGCTAGATTTGGTGTAGGGTCAGACCTCAGTGGATTTAGACTTAATGGGGGAGGTGTAGAGCCTGAAGAGTTGAGAAAGGAACTGGAGTGTGAAAGAACTGGGATGAAGGTGGAGCAGAGGATGGAGAAGGAAGGAAAAGAGTGAGACATAGCTCAGATGGGAGGCAAAAAGAAAGCAGAAGTGCTGGGGGGCTGAAGGAAATTGTCCAAAAGCCTGACAGAGGACACTTCTCTAACACTGACCCTAATGTGACTTGAATGAAGAGAGCAAGGAAGCCTGGGTCCATGCTTCCCCTGAGGTACTGCTCACCATCACCCAGACTGGCAAAATGTGGGCTCTGAGAACCAAATTCCCCCTTGTTCGGCCTGCTCCCACCCTGGTCTCTCCCCTGCCCTGTGGGGTGAGGACAGTTTCTCATAGGGACCTTTAAAAAGCCTCTGCTTTTATGAATCAGGGGAAAGGACACATAGCTTTACTTCAAACTAATTTCCAGGGGCAAGGTCTCCAAAGGCCAGACCAGACACTCTGTTCAGTGTCATTTGGTTTCCCTCTGCGTTTGCATTACATGCTGGGCTTCAGGGACCCTGACTTACAAGTTTCTTTTACAAGACTCCAGCCTCCACTGGTGCTGTTTCAACTGGTTTGGGATGTGGACTGAGAAGGTGGAGGCACTGGGGGCTAGCCCTGGATGCCCTCTGCCAGAAGCATGGTGGCGGCTTTGGGGAGAAGTTGAAGCAGATGAGTGGTGTGATGGTGTCAGAAGTCACTGGAGCAAGGTTTGCTGGAGCTCATTTACTGTCACCTCCAGTTAAAAACTCCAGATGATCTCAGAGACTTATTTTAAGGTTGCATTTATTAGCGTCTGTAAGAAATTTAAGGCACCACAGTGATACAGCTGTGGAAAAGTACAGGAGGAATTTTATGCAGTGTTTAGATGTGCTGAGGAAGATGGGTTGACAAATGGAGAACAAAGTCCGTGTTCAATGGACTTGTGTGGTTTTCCCCCTCCGTTCACCTCCTCCCTCTGTACTTCAAATGTCGCCCTGGTTACTGGCTGATAGAGTCCTTCCTGGCTGGCCAGTGGTGCCAGAGGTGTAGTAACCCTTGGGGACACCCTGTCTCCTCTCACCAGAACATCAAATTATGCCTCTCTGATTTTCATGACACTTATAAAACTATAATCTTTTGAAGGACACTGTCACGGTTTGGTCGAAGCCGCGGCTGTAGGGTATGCGCTGCCGAAGGGACAGTGTGGTTTCTGAAGCGTCATCTTTTCCTTGGGAACCTGACTAAAGATCCTATCTGCCACCGAGAAGTACGCATCGTCTGGTCCTGGGGGCCTCAAGGAAACTGTTGTCCTCATCAAGTTCTGTGTCTTACTGACTGCACAAAGGCAAGGACTTTGATGTATATTTAATGTAACACATACAATCAGGGTAAGCAGGATATAGAGCAATTTTTCAGAATGTTCTTTGTTTCTGCTCTTCTTCCTTTGCAGTTTTTGCTCATTATTAGCGTCATTTTGGGGGCAATTGATACCACGGTGCTGGTACTCATTCAAGAGAGTCATATAAATGATTTGGGATTTGGCCTAGTGACTCCAAATGGGTTTACTTCTGATATCAAAACCAGAAGAATATAACTATGAAAGTCGTTAAATAGCAAGAGCCAGGTTCTGACCAAATCTATAGCTTTTTTTTCTAGAATTCACCTTGCATATATTAGGACGTGTCCATAAATCAAACGAAAACTTAGTAAGACTCAGAAAGGGTAGACCGTCTTCCCTTTCCCTTCCCTTCCCTTCCCTTCCCTTCCCTTCCCTTCCCTTCTCTTTCCCACTGAGAAGTAGACTTGTTTAATGTTATTTGCTGAACCGTGTGCTTCATGTGCCATGAACATCTAGACAGAGAAGAGATTTTGCAGCTGTGGATGTGATGGCAATGCTGAGCAAGGATTTTCCCTACTGCTAAAGCAGTCAGCTCTATCTTCAGGCACACTGGAGTCCACCTCTGCAAAAGCCCCACCAAAATGAGCAGAGGGCCCTGAACAGCAGCCTTTAAAGACATTATTTAATAGACCTGTGAGGGAGGTAGAGGGTGAGTTGCGTTGCATGGACATCTGCTATGTGAGCTAGAACAGCCCATCATTCCCGCTGGTACCAGCCAGCGCTGACGGCGGGCCCCTGAGCCCTTCATCTCAGAGGACTGCTGTATGGGAGAGGGCAGGATGGATGGGTGAAACAAACTTTTCCAGTTTGGTCATTTTTGGCACTGTGGCCTCTAAACAGCTAAAAGCTGGGCAGATGCACCTGGATAAGCAACAGAATGTATCTGTCTCCTACAGGAAAGGTTTGCATGTCCAGCCACTCCCGTGGTACCAAGGTCCCAGGTCATCCACACACCATGAAAGATACCTCAGCCATTCCCCACTCACGGAACATTTTATGTGAAATGTTGAAGTTTCCAATAATAACCTGGTGTGCAAAGAATTGCTTTAGTTTCCAGATGTTCTGAATATCCTGAGAATTAAAGAAAATGATCCTCTTTATCCTAATCAAAAATAATTAAAATCACACCTAAATGGAGCACAGATTTGTAAATAACTCCAAATGCTTTGCACGTACAAACATTAGGTAGTTGTTACTAGCTCTTTGGTTCTACAAGCAACAGCAGAGCTTACATTTTGTTCCTACAGGTGCTCTGCAAATGTACAGAGACTACCTGGCTGGAATACTTCAGCTTAAAAATGGTCTTCCTTGTGTCGGTGAAGATCCAACTCCGTTAAAAACGATCAGGTTTCTTTGCTGGCCACAACCAGAGCCATGATTTAGCACTTTTTAACAGTGGTTCACTTTGCACAGCAGGAGCAATGCGAAATGCCACGTTTTCAGTTACTGTGCCTTGCAGTCTTGGGGTTGGTGCCTTTTACTCATTCATTTCACATAGCTATATCCTTGCCATTTTTCCTTCCTTTGGACAGAACTCTTGGCTTTCAGACAATTCCTGCAGACCCTGCAGCAGTTGTGTCACCATAAGATGTGTCACTCATACTGGAATCAGGCAGGTTTGCAAAGCGAAGAACTGCCTGACTTGCATCCTAGTGGAGCAGACGGTGAGTGAGCAGACAGGGGGATGCAGCAGATGATGTCTTTTAGCCTCAATCAAGGCTAAATAAAGGTTTAATGCAGTTAACATCGAGACTTAGATATGGCCCTTGATGCTGTCAGTAATAACTACTGATTTGGGACACACTGGAAAGAAGTGGTCATCTCAGTTTTTGAGAAAGCAGGTTGGCAGAATGAATACTCTCTTGTTTTCTAGATGTTTCAATGTGAAGCCTAACATGGAAGGAGTTGTCATTTTCTTTAGTGTAAATAAAAAATAAAACAATTATATTGTAATTTTCTTGCTACAGAGCCCATCTTTTTGTTCTGCGTTTGCACTGGACTTGGCACAAGAAGGTGCCAATGCACGATGAGCTTCCCGGCAGCTGCCAAAGCATGAAACACTCGTAAAATGAAGGGTTAAATGATAAGCAGCACATTCATCTCTTTGTCAGGAATCAGTTACTTCACACCCATACAATTGTTTTCTTCTTCGTGTAGCAAGGCAGTGAAAAGCTTTTAACACTGTTGCACATTATGTTGTTGTGAAGGAACTAGGGGAGATTGCTCCTAACATCGCAGGGAAACCCAAACCAGTGTGGGATGTCTGTCAAACTGGGCTGGACAGAGAAGGCATCAGCTGGTCATTGCTAAAACAGAAGACAGGTCTCTCTGGGGGTTTGGCACTATTTGGATCACTAATAAAGACACTGGCAAAGGGGTAGGACCACTGACTAAACAGGCAGGTGGTGACAGCTGGCAGGCTGACAGAGAGGCTGGAAGTCCAAATAATAGTGGCAAATCAAAGATCACGAGGTGAAGTGCTGAGAACTGCGGTTGACACAGGGATGATCTCTTTTTCTTATGAGAGACTGCCAATGTCCAGATTCTTGTGGGGGAGTGTGGAGAAAAGTACTCCCCTGCCTTGCTTTCCCGGAGGCAGACAACCTTAAGGGAGAATCTGGATGGATAACAACAGGTGCCTGTCTCAAAGGAGAAGCTGTTGAAGCAGCACCACAGTATGAAAGGGAGGCTGCTTGCAGAGACCCCTCTTTTTCTGCAGACAGGCTGCTGCAGACCTAACTCGGCTGATGACACGGACTGTAAGTTTAATGGAGATTTTCTATGATAGATTCAGTTGTGTTTTCCTTTTGTTATGGACTCTCTCGTTACCTTTGAGGTTTCTGTCAGGGTATTTCTGGTCAGAGGCATTCTCCTTTGTCTCTGTGGTGATGGCTTATGTGAATTTATCCTTACACTGTGCAGGAACCAACAATAAACTGTGCTCCTCGGGCTGTGTTGTCAAAACACATGGGAATGGAATCAGAATGCCATTCAGCAGGGACAAGCGGGAGGTGACAGATTCAGGGGTGTGCAGGGTATGGACTGCTCTTTGAAGGATTTGAGTGTGATAGGGATCACAAACTGGATCACAACAAGTCAACCATAATCATAGAACCAAAGAACGTATTGGGTTGTAAGAGACCTCCAAAGCTATGAAATAGATGAACAGAAATGCTTGATCAGAGACCCCTGATGATCAGAGACCCCTTCAGTGACCAGTCTTGAAAACTGCACATCAAAAAAGATGTGGACTATGGGAGAAGTGGGAATGACCAGAGCTCTAGAATCAAACAGTGATGAAGAAAGGTGGAGCAGACTGAGCTTCTGAAGGACAGACTAGATCCAGGAAGCTGGTAAGGCTACTGCCAAAAAGGAGAGAATCACCTGCTCTCTTTGTCCCTGATGGATAAGACAAGAAACTAAAGGCTTCAAGTGCAGCAGAGAAATTAAGGGCACGTGCTGGAAAATGCTTTTGTGAATGGTAGAGATTATGAAACATGTAAACAGGTTTCTTGGGGAGATTACGACATTTCCATCGCTGGAGAGGTTTGCTTGTGTTAGACACTGATAGTGCCCAAAAGCAGACACAGTGGTGCAACATCCCCCTTCTAGAGATGCTGTTGACTGTCTGCTACAGTGGAGTACAAGAGGCTGGCCTTGCAGTCAAGGCAGCAGCAAAAAAAATTAAATGAACGTTCAGGTTTAGATCTCAGGAGTGGGTGATTTCTTTTTTTGAACTTTCTCAGACTGACAGCAGTATCTCAGAAGCCAGCTGAACCTAGGAGGCTGTCTCCAAGTAGTCTTCTTTCTGCCTTCTAGGACTTTTTTGCTTTTCAGAGTAATAGTGCCTCTGACCTCAGTCACTAGCATCCTCTGAGGACCCATTCTCAGAACAGAATTTAGGGTTTCACTTGAAATCAGATCCACAAAAGCAAAGTTTGATTGATGAACATATGCGTCCAGACATCAGTGATGTTACCTTTCCTGTCTAGCATGAACTAAACTAGAGGGATTTAGTATTTTCTTCATCCACAGCTTTGCCTAGGGAGCACAGTTACCAGAGTCAGCAGACCTCAGATCTACCACACAGAGTGGACACTTCTGGCTCACAAAAGTCCATTATCTCACACCAGGCTTTTCTTCCACTCCATGTGAGATGTGGAGAATGGCTTGCAGCCCTGCTGCCCTTGGACGAAGGTGACTAGCCATTCCTTCTGTCATTGCCTCTCCTCTGTCCCTGTGGACTTCAATTGGCCTCACTCACTTAGCAAGAGATAGCTGGAGGTGAGCGCTTCAGGAGGGCTCTCCTCCTCCTTCCACCTGTTTTTCATTCCTTGACTCACTGGCTTTAAGCCGTAAGCAGTGACGTGACAGCTGAGTCATGGACATACCACCTGGATGCTGTCAGCATCAATCTCTCTTTTAAGGATCATAGAAGAACAAAATAGAGAAGACTCTTAGGGCTTCTCATTCATCTTCCTGCCAACGGGGCACCAAGGCCTGCAGTGCAGTCTCTGGCTTTGCCCAAGCTCAGTCTTCAAATCCCAAGCAATGGGCTTCCACTGCTCTCCCCCAGGAACCATTCTGTGATTTAATAAACATCATTACCAGGGACAGCAATTGATTTGCTGTGATTGTTGTTTAGCCCAACTTTGGCTTATATGAGCAGATCACCTCTCACTAACATCCACGCTGGAGGTTGGATTTTTATCCCTCGCAAAGAAATCCAGCGAAGCCGCACAGTTTGAAATGAAATGTTTTGTGTTTCATTTACCAGTCTTAAGAGTCTCCCTGCTGCACGCATTGTCGTCCAGAGAGGATGAAACAACCAAAACAGAGATGCAGTGCTGTGCCCTGGAGAGCTTACACTTTTCATTTAAGCAAGATACAGTGACTGAGAATGACAAGTAACGAGGAGGCAGGACAAGAGTCATATGAGAAAGGTCAGGATGCTTCTAAATAAAGCCTATTGTCATGCCTTTAATTTGGGTTTATATGGAGAAGTCATCATAGATGGCTACGTATCTTGGGACAATTTCACCATGTCTTAATCCAACAGTTTCTTGATTAAGCCATCTCACGAAGCCATCTTGTCTACTTTGGTTTGGTGCTTATTTCAAGATTCACTTTTACAGAAATCAGAGCTATGGTCACATATAGTCACTTCAATATTTTTTATCTTACAGCCTCAGCTTGACAAGGCTTTTTCAAACACAATTGTCACAGTTACTCTGCTTATTAATTCCTTGAGCATCCCAAAAGTATAAAAGCTTGTCTGTCTGATCCATGGCAGCGATTCTCCTTGACCTTTTCTCCAGCTCTGTCTCCTCTCCAGCAGCACACCCCAAGTTACCCTTACGCTAGAAATGGCATTCAGACCTCTTCGTCTGGGGCTGTTTGTCTGAACGTAACAAAGCAACGTTCTCTGCGCAAACCTTAGAGTTGCCTCTGTCCAGCAACACAACTCCTCTCCACTGGGCACCAGTAAACCAGAGCAAAGCGCCACAGAGCTGGACCATCTGCCCCACCTTGTCCATATGCCTTCCTCTGGCTTTACACCCTGCTCACTGTGTGTTTCCTCCACCCAACGGAGGTGTAAAGCTAATTCCTGACATCCTCAGCTTTGGGTCTCCAACCTTACATCTTCCTCTTCATGCTACTTGTTTAACAGAGAAACACATTTTGTTCTGACCGGTGTCGGATGAAAGTTTATCACGGTAAGCGAGTTATTCCAACAGATGTCCGTTCAGTGCCATCTGTCACACCTGTGGGTTTGGCTATTATTTCTTACTAATTTTATTCTTGTCTTTGCTTTCAGGGGACAAATTCTCTCTGGTATCTGACGACAGGTTTAGTAAACTCCCAGAAGGAAGCCCAAGTGCACTTCAAAAGCATTTTTAATGTGTGTCTTTCATCCTGGTGAAACCAGCTGTCCATGCACATCAACTCCCTGTAGCAGTTTTTCCCTTCACAGAATAGAAATCATCAGCCTCATGACTGGGTGTGGAAATCTTGCTAAATTAAGACAAAGGATCTGCACAACATGGTCTGATTTTAGTGCTCTGACCTTCAGCTTTCTCTTTCCACCTTCTGAACTCGTGAAGGCTTGGGAATCGAGTCCTGCTAGGCATTTCTGCAGGTTCAGAAGGAAGATGGGTGACGTCCAGCTGGAGAGCGTGTCAAGGGTTTGGCTTTGTACACACACGTGTTGCTGAGCAGCTTGGCCAAGTGTCAGAAGGTCTGGATCTCTTTCTTCTACTAGATCACCGAATTTGGATTACTCTTATGTTTGCCTTAAGTGTGTTTAATTATTTCATTATTTGTGTTTTGTGTGGAAGCTCTAATGAAAAAGTGCATGCTTGGCTGTATGGACAGTGCAGGGTTATTCCAGCAGTCACAGTGGAAAAGGATTAGCTATCTAAGGAGACAAACTGAAGAAGACAAATCTAGGGCCAACCTGTTTCTCCTCTAGCACTTTGTAAACACGTACTAATAATAAGAGACTTAGGACAGGAGGGTTGAATTTGTCCTTGCTGTGACCCAAACTCCAGCCTTCAGCTGGTTAAAGGAAAGGAAACCTGGGCTCTTGCTTCACTTTCGTTCGCTGTCTTTAAGCAAGATGCCATTCAAACCCACTAGTTCCATAGGTGACATTGCTCTGATCCTGCCTTTTGTTAAGCAGTTTTGTTTCTTTCTAAACTTCCTGTAGCTGCAGCTGTCTCTTCTGGAAATGGTGGTCTCATCATTCTACTGGCAGCCCCTGGCTACTGGGGCCAGGTATCAGCTCTTGCTCCTGTGCAGTTTCTAACAGTTTCTTGTGAATTCATGTCTTTTCCTTCCAAAAAATATGTCCCCAGGTATAGGCTGGGTCCTCCTGAGCTTGGTGAACAGCACCTGTTTTGGAGGTGGGAAGAATTTGCTTTTCATTCTTTGTGTCCACGCCTTTTGGTGTTTCTCCAAGAGCTCTGGGGATCGTGAACTGCTTTCTCGTAAACAGCTAAATGTGTTTGCCCAAACACTCCATTGGAAAGAGAAAACCAAAAGATTTTGTCCTTCACGTACAGCAAGTGATGTGGGGATGTGCAAACAGCATCAGTTCATGGTGACCAAACCAATACATGTGACAAAGCCTGTCCAACAGCGATATCTCTTTGGATTGCAGGAGAACTTCTCCTTGCACAGGCTCTGGAATATATTCTGTCTCTGTACAGGGGGTCTGACTCTGGCTATATGGACCAAAGTGTACGTGTTGCCATAGCAGCCCAAGCTTCTGTGGGCTATTGCTGCTCTGTCCTTGTTTTACGTAACAAAATTATTTCCCTGCCGTACAGGACCCCATGTACTCAACCAGGTCCATCAAGTGGAAGTAAATTCAGTGTAGTGCTGCTGAGACAAGTAGTGTTGGAGATTCTAGCTGAGGTCAAAAAGAAGTGCACGGCAAACGATGACGGGGGGATACAATAAGCCTAACCATTTCTAAACTTCTCCCTCCATTAGGCAAAAATAATCAGTATCATTCTCTTTCATATTTTGTGAATGGAAATGATACTATACACATTCTGAACATTAACAGAAATCAAATTTGCTTTCAGCAAGGAACAGCATAAGGACCGCATCCATTATTATGTTTTACTAGCTGTTGAATACACGGAGTTCCAGATAGTTAACTCCGGCAATGAAAAATATCTGTAACACTTGTGATGTGAGAAAGGCAATGAATGAAGCACTTCAGAGGATCAGAGGGTAATGTTATCAATAACTTTCATCAATCATGGTAAAAGGTAGCAAAACAAAGCTTCTCACTGGGAGGGGTGAGGGTACTGACCCAAGGTCCATGCCTTTACTTAGAGTCATCTTGAGTGCAGCTTCTTGAAAGTATTTTACTAAGGCTTAGGAAGTCCTTAAGTCATGAATTGCTGGAGGTTGAGAGAGAAACACCAGGAAAGTCTCACAATAGGCTTATCTTTGTCTTAGTATTTTTGCTAAATAAGAGCTGCTATGGCTCTTCTTACTTTTCTAAGTTAAGGGCCAAATCCAAAAGGGAACAAAAGAGCTGAATTTAAGCATCTTGATTCAGTGTTGGAAGAAAAAGGCTCCTGTCCACTCCTAGAGACACCTACACAGAGGTACCTAGCTTCAGCCTCCAGGAATTTCAAATACAAAACATTCAACTTGCACAGGTGCCAAGAACCCCCCAAGTGGGTCTGAGTCCTGCGGGGTCCTGCTGGCATGATGAATTTGGTCACGGGATGGTCCATGTCTTGTTGGCTGTGGAGAAACCCACATGCTTCTGTTCATGAGACAGGTTTCTACTGATGATGTGTTGTTGAGAAAGGTTAAAAAAAAAAAACCCCAACAAACCTTCTGAGAGTAAAGAAAGTGAGACATTGCGGAAAAGTCTGTAGCTCAGCAGTGGGGATGGTCCTTTAGGAAGGGCAATTGTGCGTGCCAGAGCCACCCACTGTCTTTCACATTGCATTTGTACTTCACTTTCTTGGTTGGAATTCACAAACAGCTCTTGGAGGAAGACTGAAACTCCAGATCAGTGGTACTTTCACCACTAAACTGAAAATTATGCTCACCTTTGGTCTTCCTTTTCTGATATCTCAATGAATCTTTCATTCTTTTTATGCAAAGAGGAGCAGGTTCAACATAAGGGCTCTTCTTCCTGCTCTCCCTTTCTCCCCTGGGTAGCTCATGCCCTGGAAAATTGTGCCAGCCTCCCAGGGAACACAGGTTGGGATTTCTCAGGCAGCATATTGAGCTGAACCCGTATCATCTCTTTGTCACCCTGCTGCCAGCCTCCCTGTGAAGCAAGGATGGCCAGCCACAGCCTGGAGAAGTGTCCTGTGTTTACCCCCTGGATGGACAGGCTCTGGTCATGCCATGTAAGGCGGCTCAGCCTTGGGAACAGGCATGGCTCAAAAGCTCAGCCCTGAGCTCCTTCATTCATCAGCTCGCTTTCTTTGTGTCTCTTGGTAGGGACCCCTACCCAGCCTTGAAATTATTCTTCTGTGTCTCTGTGAATATTTCACTATTTTTACAGCAGAATATATTCTGGAGAACGAGCTGGAAAAGATCAATTTCACAGCACCCTGCAGCTGGAAGGCTGAGACTATCATCTGGAAGACTGGAAAGAGAAGTCTTTAAAACTTGCTCCAAATCTGGTAAATGGTGAAATACTGGAGCAGGTCTCCAACATCCCAGGTTGGTGACCTCACCACTGCCTTGTATACACCAGCAACTGCATTCAATAGTTGTGAGAGGCCCGACTCAGCAGATACTCTAGAATGAATGTGCAAGGCGGATCGGATTAAGCGGAAATATCTTTTGAGAGTTACCAGCAGCCTAAGCTGGGTGGATGTGCCTTTAAGCAAAAATTAAGGACGACATAACTGAATTTTTTCTAGCCCTGAGTAGTCCTCAGAAGCGTACTGGTGTCCCATGTGAAGGTATTTGTCACCTTAAATGAAGTAAGTTGCCTCCTTGCACGGCAGGTGGTACCTTGGGCAGTGACTGAGTGGCTGATTTGGTGAATTTCTGCTCCTTGCCCTGCTGTGGTGCCATCCCTGTCTGCACAGAAAGCAGCCACCTGACATCACAGCATCAGCTTCTCCCAAAATTGTAAATTGAGCATTGTCATGCACCTTTCTTCAACTATATTCCTAAATACTTACTAGGGTAGGATCAGTGTGTGGTACCAGCTGCCTCATCCATCAGAGTGCTGCCTCTTGGGGCACAGGATGCTTTACATCCGTCAGCCCACATCTCCAGGTGTCCAGGCATGTAGATCCTACCGGAGTTATACATTCAAGCCGCACTGTGTTTACCTTAAAGCAATCTGACAGAGGGATTAACTAGCTGATCAGTCCATCCCAGCGCATCTCAGAGGAGTAATTAAATCATTCCCAAACAAAACTGCTAGAATTTGACATCTAACCTAATTGCTGATTTCTCTGTAATCTCCGCCTGCTTGCTCAGGTGCTTAGCTGGCCTTACTGAGAATTGTGACAGTTTTGTCCCGCTGGAAGGCAGAACACGTTTCCTCTTCTTCCTCTCCCCTTGTTGATCTGTGTGAGTATGCGGCCCTCTCCCAGAAAATTAGTCTGGCTTTGTGGAGGGGGCTGGTGGGCCTCCGTTTGGAATACAGTTCCCAGCACTGGTCACCTCATTATAGAAGTGAGTTGATGCAAACAGAGATTTTGCAACAGAGCCCGAACGATGCAAGAACTTAATTATTCAGGAAAGGGTTAGAAAAGCTACAGTGTAGCTGCTGCCTTTGTAAAGCAGGAGATTAAAAAGCCACTTTAGGGGGGTTTGCAGAGCTCTGGGGGAATCACAAGGATTCACACACACAGGGAGAGCTGGTGACAAATACCAGAACAAAAGGGAAATTAGCAGAAGGTTAAGTAGGGATGATCAGCAAAGCAATGCAAGGTATTTGTGAATTTATTTGTATTTAGCACAGCTAATATATGGAAAATTATACGAGGGCTGGGACAGATACAGCCATTAGAAATAATTTTACAAGGCTTTAGACATTTGTGGGGGCTTATAAAACCACTGCAGCTGGTAATTCAGAGGAGAGGAAAAGGGTTTAGATCTTTGTCACAATCTCATCTCTTAAAACATTTAGCTGCTTTGTGCTAAGTAATAGGCAGGGTTATTCTACTGGATATACAGTTCTCAGGGAAAGGTTTTCATTTACCAGATTAATTTCCCTTCCAGCTTCAAATACGTAGATGTGAAAAGTATAATCAGAAAGACTTAGAGGGGCAGGCATGAATCCTGACCTCAGCAGCAGCAGAGCAAGCCCCAGATAACTTCAGGAAATATCCCCCCCCCCCCCCCCCCGTGTGATGGAGGCACACCGGGGGATGTAACTGAGATGGAGAGTGGTCCTCAAATTCTCGCATTCCAGGAGAGAAAGCCTTGATGTCCCTTCCTTAAAATTCAAGGAGAGCTAAGAAAAGAGATCCAGGTCCTATAAGGGCATTTCAGCAGTTCTTGGAAGAAGCCTGGATGTCACCATTTACATATGATGCCTCCAGGCCATCAGCTTCAACAAGCTGAGCAGTTCGCTTCCTCCGACCTGCAGCTTTGCCTGTTTTAAGACAAAACAGGCTGACTTCAGCTCTGGTGAACCCGGTGGACATTCACACTTCTTACGCATCAGGAAGCGGGGAAGCCCGAAATGTTGCCCTTAGGAAATATCACTGCCCTGTTATCTTCCTTTTTTAACCCCGGGCCGGGTGCTAACCCAGCGCTATGAGATGTGTGAGTAGGATCACAATGTGCTCTCCAGAGAGGAGATCCCTGCAGGTAGTTGGCGATGCAGGAGCTCCTGCTATACCAGTACTGCTTACTCAGAAAATCAAAGGCAATTAATCACCATTTCTCAATGGGGGGAAAATAACCCGCACTTGAGTTGAACCCGTTATTAGACAGGGAAACCTAGAAAATACTGTGCTGTGACCAAACCTAAACTCTGCTAGAGGTATTTCTTCCCGGGGCTCCTCTTCCGCCTGGCAAGCCCCGCCAGTGCCGGAGAACCGGGAGGAGTAACGAACTTCAGCTCTTCTCGGATGTGTTGAGGCAGAAGATCAACCCGCGATGCTGTTCCGATCCTCCTTGGGCCGCCGAGGCGGGACGGGGGGAGGCTGAGAAAGCCATGGGGAGCACGCCAGGGCAACCCGCTACCTGCGGGGGCTTTCCCCGACCTCCCATAGAAAGCGGCGTCGGGTTTCTCACTCTGGCGGCACCGGGGACGCCGGCAACGGTTCGGGCAGCCGCGCAAGGGGCTGTCCCGCCCCGGGCAGGGAGGGATTTAGGAATGTTGAGATGGAAGACGCCGGGATGGAGGGATGGAGGGACGAAGAGGTTTCCGGCGACAGGTGAGCGGGGCAATGCGGTGCATCCCTTCGGTTTCAGTGTGGCGTGGTTTGGGCGGTACCTGCGGGCACTCTGCCGGTGCCTGCCGTCGGGGCCGGAGAGCCCAGGGAAGTGCGGGACGCGACACCGCGTCTCCCCACCGGTGACGGCGGACGGGCGCACCGCGGGCCGCAGCAGCGGTGAACCCCGACGCCCCAACCCCCCTGCGGCTCCGCCCCGGACCCCCCGCAGGTGGGTCCGCCCGATCCGCCACGCTGGGCTCGGCGTCCCCCACGTCGGGGCGGCGACGGGGTGGGTGGGCACGTCCCCCCCGCGGGGGCGAGGGGCAGAACCGGGCTCCCGCTTGGCGCGGAGACGCCCCCGCGCCGGTCCAGCCCCGCCGGGCGGACGGGGCGCCGCGTCCCCTCGGAGCGGAGCGGCGGCGATTCCCAGCATGGCGGGGCGAGCGGGCTGAGGCGGGGGCCGGGCGGGGGGGCGCCGGCGGCGGGGGGCCCACCGCCTTTTCCTGCC